>CM055406.1:93748636-93829325 GCA_029228625.1 Pseudolycoriella hygida
TGTATTTTTCGTCGTAAAATGGTATGCACTTTTCATATATTGTCAGTTTTTCCTTCTTAACTAAATCATCTTGTCCTTGGTCGTTATTTTCGTACCTGACTGTTGGGTCAATGATGTGTGCTCTAGAAGATTTAGGATCGAAGGCAATAATATCACTGTAGCGAGCTCTTCCGTCAGTATCCACCGCATACACTTCCTCATAGCAGTCATATCCTTTTTCACGCAGTAGTTGGCTAAGGTAATTTTTCACGCTGTGGTGTCGAGCGGTAATCAGTAAGTTGTTAAATGAGCAATTTCCAGAGACGTGAGGTATGGTTTCATTCTCTTTGCCACATTTGCGACAAAGGTTGGAATTGCTGCTGACTCCTGGTACACCGTTGAGGTTAGCGTAGTTTGCATTTAATTTGATAGCCGACACCCATTCCGAGCTCGAAAGGGTATTCTTATTGTATATAAAGTCATTGCCTTTGGTATGTGTTGAAAAGTGAATCACCCTTATCCCTTGGTATTTGAGATTACACCAGTTTTCGTATTCTTTTGCTCGAAGAGCGGTACGGAGAGCTCTTGTGTTTTCTCCGGCTACTTCCAGAGCTTTCGTGCAAGTCTCCATTTCTGATAAGCAATTTGATGTTGACTGAAATAGTCCATCATGTATACGAGAGAGTTTTGATGCTAAGGAGTAGTGCTGCAGGTATACTTCCCACGATGCTTTGAAAAGTCCAAGACCACGAAGTTTTCGAGGCGAGTAGAACATGTGATCATTTGTTCGTTGCGGTAGTCCAATGACCGTTTTCACTGTTCGCCGTATCATTATGTCTAAGCTGTCCGTCACGTATTTCGGGATTTTAATAATAGGTGCGGCTTGCATCGGGTAGACCAGAGCAGGGAAGATATACTGATTTATGACGTTTAACTTTTGGTCCGGTTTCAGTAACGGTGATGATGCAAGTTTGTCTAAGTTACCGTTCAACGTCTCTATACATATGTCATCAAAAACAAGCTCTGAGTTGAACGAACACCCGAGATATTTTATTTTCTCATCAGCTTTAGCACTTTGTATTTGACAGCCATTTGATAGCTTCAATCCATCATGAACCAGTGTGCCATTCTTAATATTTATTACCTGACTTTTATCTGGGTTCATTCGAAGGCCAATCTTCATGTAGAGGGTCTGTATTAATTCAACCGTTCGTATAGCTGCTTCTTCCGAGTGTGATGTTACTGCGTTGTCATCAGCGAATCCTGATAGGCACAGAGAGTCGAAGTCTTCGTTGAGAGCATAGCCGTTTTTTGAAGAGTACTGAGGATCACATATTTCCTCGTATATAAAATCCACCGCAATGTTAAAAAGAATTGGAGACAATGGCCCACCTTGTGGTACTCCGCAGTTGATAGGAATTGGCTTTGACAGCTCTCGAGCTATCGATATCTCCACAGTATTGTTCGAAAGCAGATTCATAATCAAATTATGCATATTTTCCGATAACCCTTTCGATTTAAGCGCCTTGGAAATGTGCAGATGACCAATGTTATCGAATGCTTTGGAAACATCGAGAAATGCAACGACACAGTTTTTCTTCAATTTCTTTGCCTTTGCTAGGCAGGCGTTCACGAGTCTGGCGTTAACATGACAGCCTGGGATGCCGCTGACAAAACCTCTTTGGTTGCAGTTGATATGGACTTGAGTCCGCACTATAGCATCGAGCGCTTTTTCAATCACTCGCCTGATTACCGAATAGATGGTGAGTGGCCTCCAGTTATTGACACAGTTAACGTCACCTTCTTTGTCAGTAAAGATTAGTTTTCCATTTCGAAAGCCTTTAGGAACGTAGGCAGTTTTGAGCATCGTATTGGCTATTGCCATTATTGATTTAGCTACATTTAGCTGACGTAATGTCTTCACCAGTACACGATCAAGGCCCGCCGAGGTGTCGAGTGGCATGCGTTTAATTTGCACTACAATGTCCTCCTCACTGAGAAAAACATTGTGGTGGCTTTCGGCAACCGGATATGAATTAAGCATGTGGTTATTTTTATTTTCGAAGATGCTGTTGATGTGTTTTTCCATTATTTCCAATTTGATTTTGCACTGCTTTGAGACACCCTTCGTCATTACCATTCGGACTGCTTTCTTTCGTTGATTATAGTACCAATATTGAGATAGATCATATTGGTACTTGTCACGTCGTCTCTGCTTTGCTTTTGTATCGGTCCTTTGTGGATTGGATGATCGAGATTGTTGAGCCGATGTTAACTTTCGATTCTTCTTTTGCTGACGCAGTCTGTAGAATTTGATCGATGGATGCTGAGGACCTGGAAGACGTTGCCGTGCAGTAAAAAGAAATTTTTGGAATTGTTCCACCTTTTCATCAAAAACTTCCTCATTCAAAATATCACAGGCTTCAAGCTGCTCAAACGCTTTCCTAAATTGCTCGCATTCTGAATCCAGAGCTGATTTATTTGAAGCGGTGTCATTTTTAGATGTAGCAGCTTGATTGTCTTTCATCGTCGGATTTAGCCGATCCTTTAGTCGATTTGCTGTTAAGTCATTTGCCTCTTTTGCATGACGACTACGGTGGACATTCAAGCCTCTTTTAGTGTTGAATGATTGCTTGCATACATCACAGGACAATGCTGGCTCTGGCAGATCATGCTGGGGAGATTTAGATGGGATTTCTTGATTATTTTCATCAAAAGTGCTACTATTCGTCATTGACGATTGGTTGCATTTAGTTGTAACTGGCTGTTGTGACTTTGGTGCAATAGTTGGCATCGTGGAACCTGTCCAGCTTGCAATCGATTGTGGGTTTTGCAACTTTCGAATAATAGTTCTCGCTCCTCCAATTGAAACCGCTGGTATAGGGCTCATAATTTGGTATTTTCCCGGATGAATCTTTGATGGGGCAATCGATGGGGTCAGTCTCCGAAAGTGACCTGAGTCGACTGGGCCAGTGAAAAATAGCAAAAGCTGTGGTTTGACTTGATCGATGTCAGGATTACCTGTAAAACCATATTCATAGCAGATGACGTCTTCAGATTCGTTACTCTGGAATATAAAACCAGTGAAACTGAAAAGCTCAGCCGCCGCGTTGAGCTCAGTGAAAGTCCCAAAGTTTCCTGTTTTCTGCATATATTTTCGGTATGACAGTTTGGCTAGCTCGTCCTCTTTGGTATTATTGCCGTAACCCCTCAGGCTGGTGATACGAGATTCTAGGTTGTATTTGATATTCTCAAAAAACCGGCCCCAATTCGATTGGAAACCAGGGCAAGACTTCGATAATATGTATTCAACAATGTCTGACCGGATTTGATATGCTAAGCGTGGTGCTCTCCTGGAATAGTAGTTTTCACTTTCCAGGAAGTCTGCGATTGATGTGAATAGACAATCACCGCCATTGCTCGTTTCGATAATGCTGAACACTCCGCAATCATTGATCGATTGACTATCAATCTGTAGTTGGCTTTGCTGTTTTCGTGATTTAGATCTAGTGGTTGTACATGCCATTTCTTAAATTCACTTCCAAATTTCCTCCATAACTCGATGTTGGTCTAGAATTCAGGCGCTTAGGCGACGAGACGTGTATGTTCCACAAAACTGCGCTCTGCGATGTTTTTCCACATTTTAAATTTTTGAGCCACTTTTCAGGGAAAAAAGACAAAGCTGGCAGCACTACTGTTGACAGATCTCACAGATCAGGTTAAGTTGTTTGACAAATGATAGAGCGCCGAACGATAACTGAGCAACTGATTGGAACGATCAGGATTCCAAAACAAAAAATACGAAACCTCTCCTCAGGAACTCCAGGAACCGGTCGCTCTCCAATAAAATATCGCAGGGGGACACTCCACCGACCACCCGGACGCAACTCTAGTGCACAAATACACCTTCCTCACAGCAAAAACCACAGTTATATCAGACGGTATGTGCGTTTACGTGTTGTTATGTTGTCAAATAACGCAAACGCTGATTGTACCAGGGTGGATCGTTAATAACCATTTTCTTTTTGAGCGGAATAAATTTCTCTAATCCGTCTAACAAAGTGTCGTAAAACACATTGACTATGTCATCAACGTCAGAAACGTTTGACAACAGTTGATTCCAGTCAATAGAATGTAAGTGGTTATTAAGACTGAATCCGACCCTGACACGTAGTGTTGCATGCTAAGTCGTTGGTGTGACGTCCATACTCGTTGAGGTAGTTTCCTTTACCACTGGAGTTTGTTTCGGAACTGAAGTTGCAGGAGAATTGCAACTTTCCTGTGTTGATGATATCGCTGGAGTTGTCGCAATTGGTAAAAAAGTATCTAAGGTTCTCTTCTTCTTGTCCTGAAATTCTCCAATTTGGACATGAGAGGGCCAGAAGGCAGGATCCATAAGTTTGTCGAAGAGTTCAACTGTGCAATTTAGCCGGAAAGAAATAAACGTAAGTTCATCCAGCTTTTGATCTTTTTTCACTAGAAGTCTGAGGCTAAAATCGTTGCTATCCAGTTCGGGTATTTTCGTCTTTATGTACGAGGAAATCGCCTCCGCAGTTACATCTGGCTTAAGGCGAGAAACATAAATGAATTTTGAAAGTTTGCTCACTGGTTGACGAGATTTGACCGGGCTACCTAGTCCATGGTTGGTGTCTGAATTGGTGCCGGAGGTCAACTTGCGATGACGATTTTTATGGGAGACTTCAGACGCATCACTGCGGACTCGCTTAGGAGTGAAATGCATTGACGGCTGAAGTTTACGCTTCATAGCTGCAGCATTTAAAAACGGGAAGCTAGACAAATCACTTGAAGAAGCTACTCCTGAAGCAATTTGAGAGAAAAGAGGTCTATTGACCGTGGCAGATTTAGTGGTTGCCACCTTAATCTCGGATAAAACGGAAGCATAAGACTTTGTCTCCTTGCGATGATCAGTCACTGAAGATTTAATATCTCGAAGTAAAGATAGTATCTCTGAAGAGTCGCTACTTCCGCTAGGATTAGTGAATTCGAGAATGGAGCGTTGGTTCGACTGGCCCGGAACATCGGACGATTTTTTAGAACCCTTAGAATTCCTGGGCGTCAAAGACGGATTTGGAGTCACCTGTTCCGAGGTTACAGTAGAGGGACAAATACTTGACAAACAAGCATTGCAGAGTACAAATATATTCTTGGAAATCAAGACCTCGTTAGCTGGTCTCGAGATGCCAATACACAATAGATGAATCAGTGATTTGCACTACAATTCACTGTGCTCTCGAGTTTAACATTTCCAGGAGGACAGTCATCACGACTGCAACTCCTCAATTCGTTCATAGTAGATACACTGGTCGGGTATTTTCTTTTTGTTCATCAAAAAAGAAAATCCCAAAAGAAAAAGAAATTAAATTGTTGACGCGTAAAGGACGGGACAAACAACTAGTCCTTTCGAAACAATATAAAATAACACTGTGACGTTTACGTAAATAATGCGCCAATTTATATGCAACGTTGACCGCGCGTAATAATTTACGTGTATACACAAAAAAACTAAAATTAATCACTTATTTAACTTGAAAGTATTAAGAAAACAATTGTTGATTTGACCGAACTTTTGAATTAACAATAACACCACAACTTAAATTATATTATAAATCAATCCAATCAAACAAAGATTACGGATTGATGAATCAAATTAAATAAATAAAAAGCGAGCAAGTAAAACACGTATGAAGCGTTCAACACTCACTTACACTTACAGTTACGACCACATAAGCAGCATGGACGCGATTATATTGAGAGATCAACTTGATAAAATTATTTTTACTTTTATCAAGTTGAGCTTTCAAACAACCCTTACTTACATTGCACGATGAGCAATGACGTGAAAGTAGGCCTTTTAGCTCAAAAGCTGTAACTCCTACAGATTTTTGTCCTGGTTATTTTAGAGAGCCCTTGTCGAGAGCTTTCCAAGCAGTTCTTTTTCGCCCTGTAGGTAAGTCCTAGCTCAGACTAGAACATTTTGAAAAATTTCGGATAGAGGTCTTACCAATAAATTCGAAAAATGTCAAACAAGATTTGAATGAACTAGTATGAAAGTGTGTTGGTCAACCTGGTCAACTACTTACATTTTATATTCAAATACTTGAAGTTTTCCATTGCTTACATTTTCGAAATGAATGTTGGTACCTCTGACCAAAATTTATAAAAAGTTAGACCGATTTCAACATTTTTTCAATTTTGCTTTTACAGATCAGATTAGATTAGATTAGATTTCTGCCCTATTTTGCATAAGAAACTTAGTGGGAAAGAGACAAACAATTTTGTATGGACTTTTGCATGGATTTTTTTTCTCTCTTTCGCACTAAGTTTCTTATGCAAATTACGGCAGATTTTGCAATACGTGATTGGTCAGCTGTAAGTTTTTCTCATTTCGTGTGAATGGAACCAATTTATTTGTAATACACACTCGTTTCTAGTCGTTCTCACGAAATAGTTAAACTTGACAGACGTTTTCTTTACAATGTTTGAATGAGTTGGCGAAACTTTATGTGTGTTGGTTGGTCAAAAAAATTATGCTGCCGCCATATTGAATAAAAATAATGTCTGAGCGACTCGAGATGTTTTTCACAAAAGTCATTTATATTTAACAATAAGAACGTGTGCCATATTATCGAAAATAATTTCTTTGCATGAGAAAAGCTAACTGAGATAGATATGTTCGCTGTCATAATTAATTACTTCCAGTAACCGAAACAATAATTGGAATTCGTCTTTGTTGACAACTTTTGAAATGCGAATATTGGTAGCACTGGTACAAATTGATGATAATTTGAAAAGATTTTAACTTTTTGTCAATTCTGCATTTTATATACCACGTGGCCTAGAGGTTTGCGGACCTCCCGAAAATGCCGGACCGTCCGAATTTTTATCCGGTCCGATCCGTCTCGGGCGGGCCTTTAAATCCGAAATATCGGATCGGGCTCGGACTCGGGTGGGCCCGGCTTTTATATTATTTTACAAATTGTATCTAAAAATACAATCACAAGCAGGACAAAATGGAATGAGTCGACCGTTGGTTCAGGTCTGAAGGAAAAGGAAACATCAGGAACTCAAAGAACGAGTGGACACTGAGAGCTAGCTAGATTGCTATGTATAATTGAAATTTGCCATAGCAAAAGATGGTAATAAGCCAAAACTTTTTCAGTTGAGCCGTATTCATACACATGATCTCAAATACAAACTGTACTGATGAGTCTTTGATGAGACTTTGTCAGAACATTTAGAAGTTTAAGGGAATTGTAGAGGGTATTTGAATCAGGAGTGGAGTATCTGAGTATGCAATTTTACAAAAAATTGCATAGTGTTTAATGGCCATTCATTCTTCAGATTCATCCGACGAATCTATTTTTTCCGACCGTGTAGCATGGGTAACATCGATGTCCGAAGTACACCACACTGTCAGATCATGTGTTGGTTTTTAAGTTTTTGCTGTATTTTGTACGAAGTCCTATGATTTTATGTTTTCGTAAACCTGCGGGCTGTCAGTTGAAGTCCGAGCTCGGCACAGTCGGGCTAGGACTCGAACGAGCCTAAAACTCGTCGGGCCTGTTTCGGGCCAGACTTTAAAAATCGGATTTCGACCGGGCCTCGGGCCCGGGGCAAACCCTGAAAAACTCTCGGCCCGCACACCTCTAGCGTGACCTGACATGAAAGTACGTGATTGGTTCGCAGTCACATTTTTTCATCTCGTGTGTACATTGTAATTACCTTTACATAGGATTACGTAGCCTCTTTGCAATAGATCGATTTACTTGAGAGAATTCGGAAACGTTCGAACGAAGAGAGTGGTTTTTGTTTTTCTTTTGTTGAAGAAATATGATCGAAAATTTTGGAAATTGTTAGAAATTCTCTTTTTGAATCGGTCTGTATCTGCATAAGCGAAAGAAAAGCAAAATCAACAACAAATTCATTTAATTCAGTGAAGAGTTAAATCTCGTTCAAATTATAAATGCAGCAGAGATCAAAAAATATTCGCCAAATGCTGCAATTGCGGAAAGGTTACAACCTTGCATTCGACATATTCGATTGATTTCAATTAGACAAAGTTTGGATGGCTAACCTGAAGCCAGCCGATTGTTCAACTCATGACCTATATAACTTTTCTTTCCATCTAATTGAAATCGTCGTTTCAGAAGTATTGATTGATGTAAAGCAATGTAAGTTGAATTGAAGCAAAACGTTTTGTTTACTTGTTCATGCCTGCTACGCCTGCCTGTAGGATTGTCACCATCAAATAAATTAAATTTAATGAATTGAATGTTCAACAACAGGTTCATAACTGATATACTGAATGCCCTACACGGTGTTTTGATATTTTGCGTGTTGGTTTTATGGCGACGACGGGTACGCAAGGAGCTGGCAAATCGCCGATTGTTTTGCTTTAAAGCACCGGCCAGTTGGGCAGAGCATCGAGATCCAGAAGAAGAGCAACTGAATGATGGTATTGTTACAAAATAAATGTGTGTGTGTTGTACAAAAACATTTTTCATGAACCATAAGTAGTCATTTCCGATAAAATCAACTAAAATTAAATTTAAGTTATTTGATTTAATGTTCACGTGACTAACACTGTATGAAGACATGAGCGCCGCAAACTTAATTCATTAGCATCGTCCACAATCATTTTCAGTGGATTTGACAATATATTTTGTTTTCTGAAGCAGTGAAAGAAATTATAATTTGGAAAACATTTTGTGCAAATGTTATAAAACAAATGTGTAGACATGAAACCATGTCACATTGATAGATGTAAGAGAAAGTTAGAAGCAATAAAGAAGAAGTGTTTAACTTTCAATTTTCCCTCCCTTGGGACATTATTGCTTTCGAGGGAAGAAGTCGAGATCGAACGTTTGCTGTTCCGATGTTAAAGCAATGTTTTAATCCATAGGTGAACAGGTTCGGAAACTAAATTTGAAAAACTAGTACGTTCAGTAGGTATGCATATTCATCGGAAATATTGTACAAATTTTCACTTTGTTGCTCTTATCTCAATTACAACCAACTTCGTTATAATAAAGTTACTATAACAGTAACTAAAGTGAAGTTGCTTCTAATCGAGATAAGTCCCTGTGAAAATTTCTCCAATGCCCCACAATCAAAGCCTGGTATACAACTCCGCGTGAAATGAAATTGCTCGTGAAATCCATACAAAATTGCACATTTTTTCACTGGCGAAAATGGCTATGAAAATTCGCAATGGCGAAATTTCATTTCACGACCAATAATGTATCGAATTCGCTAGTGAAATTTTTGACTTGTGGAGATTTTTTTTTCACCGACATTTCGCTGGGCGAAATATTACTCCCAATTTTCGCTAGTGAAAAAATTTCATTATGTTGAACTGAAACATCTCTTCAAATGTCAGACCATTCGGAAATTTGATTGAGGGATTGTTGAAGCAGTTGGTGCAGTTTACATGTGCGAACCGGAAAAAACTTACACAACCCAGAAAACTGTTAACTTAAGTGGTTTTTTACGAATTTCCGGCTATCCTTCATCAAAAACGGATGCAATATGAAAAAAACCTCGGAAAAAACTTCTGGAAGAGTTCACTATGCTTTCAAAGCGATCTATTTGGAAAAGTTCAGAACATATCGTGGTTTTGAATCAAAGAAACCAAACTTATTGAGTTATCAAAGACTCACTTCAATACTATTGCCAATTTTGCTTTCTGTGATATAACATTAGTCTTGAGAATTTCCATACAATGGACAATTTGTGCTGTATTGTCTTTCGAAGACGGTGAGAAAGTGACTAACGAACAATAATACTGTCCTAGTGATCACATTGGCGTTTTCACTCAAATTTTCATACTGTAGTGTAGAGGAATCGCGTTCGATTCTCACCATTCTCCTATAATCCTTCCGATTCACTACTGATTCATTCATGTGAATATTCTTTTATTGACTCCTAATTTCAATTAAAAAGTTAATACGTTCACACAATTTTCATGAGACTTTTCATTTCGAGTGCATCATCGAGTGCAAACATTTTCATCTCTACACAAATATATTTCACGATGCGTTTTTTTCGGACTTCCGAACCTGTGGAAAAAAGGTTCGGTTCTGGGTTCTGGTTCTAAAGAAAATAAAAAAAAAACGGTTCGGTCCGAGGTTCGGTTTTTAAAAAAGAAAAGTGAAAGGTTCGGTTCCGGTTTTGGTTCTTCAATCAAATCAAAACCGGTTTTCGGTTCGGTTATTTGTGACCTCATTTAGTTTTATTATTTTATTGAGAATTTTACTCACATTTAAAATCGAAGTAAAAATAAAGTATTTTTTTGTACTTAGCACAGGAATCACTTGTCTTGGAATTTTCGGTTTAGGCATACAAATCAACCGTTTTTCTAAAATGTCGGCCTCTGTTTTTAGTAAATACAAAATCTAGCGTCGAAAATGCGCGTTCGACTGTCACTTGGGTAGCTGGCACTGCGAACACAATTTACGAAATTTTGAATAATTCCGGACGTGTAAATCGTTGTGCTTCCCAGTATTTGAGTATGGTTTCTTCTGGTTCAAATAACATGAGTTCATTAGAACCGGAATTTGCAAACACATTTGTGTTTGTGAGTTTGAGTAAATGAAAAAACACTCGTTAAAAAATACATTGCAAATATGACACGACGATATTGAATGTGGCGCAAACATCTTTTCGTTTTCGAAGTTTGAAACACAAAAATCAAAAATTAATTCATTTGATTTCTTTTTTCAGCTTTTTTTCAGAATTCAGCTTCGGTTCGGTTCTCCGAACTAAGAATTGTAAAGGTTCGGTTCTAAAGTTTAGGTTCGGTTCTTTATGTCAAAAATCTCGAGGTTCTTGGGTTCAGTTCGGTTCGGTTCGGAAGCCCGGTTTTTTTCGCAAGTGTAGAATTGCGGTCGTGAAAAATTTGTCATTTCACGCGCGGAAATGGATACTCGGCTTAAGTGACTAAATGGATTTTGAATACATTTAGAATCCATTCCCAGCACACATTTTTGGTGACAGGTGATGCATCACTTGAGTTCACTGTGTGGTGGATTCTGAAGGCATTTGAACCCATAGAATTTATTTTTATGTAAGAAAAGTGGCGCTGCCTTCCATGTGAAAATTTCATACATTTTTGATCCCCATCGATCACGATATTAAACTTTTAATTTTTTCAAACGTCAACCCGGCGGCGCTGGTCGCACGACCATTTTTTTGTATGGAGTGTCATAGGGGTGTCCCCATCATAAATGATGTCTCTAAAGCCATCATTGAGGGATCATTAATGAAACAGGGAAGTTCATTTTGTAATCGCCGAGGTGCAACAAAGACAATTGTAATAGAGTCGATCGCTGCGCTGTGGTGACCAACAAAATTTTTCATAGATAGTCGGTACACATGTTCTCTATTTACACACAGAGTTTTGCAAATACACTTTTACTAAAGGACCAGTGACCTTTCACTTCATAAATTACAACAAAAATCCCCTGGCAAATGCGATACACCTTGTATATGCGAATCCATTGTTCTATCTTATGAACTACAACTCCACATCAATTTCCTTAATGAATTTCTGATGCGAACATACAATGCTAAGACGAACATTGAACTGTTTTCATAATGTACCATTTTCATCTTCTTGTGGATGCATAAAAAAACGTCGGGTGTGTACATAACTGGTAGTTTGTGCAACAAGTAGCGGAAAAAGAGTGAAGAGTGGCGAACAATAACTTTTACAACAATTGCGAGGAGCTTTTTACAACAATTGTAAACAACTTTTTACAACAAATCTGGGGCGTTGTAAAAAGTAGTTTCATTCAAGAGGATAGAAAATTCCTTACGATCAGTACAGTGAAAAATGAAACTAGAGTTGAGTCTGTGGCCAGAGTGACAGAATGGGCTATTTACTCGCTTAAAAATCACACGACTTTCTTCGCCAATCAGGAATTAAATTGTTTGTATTTGATGAACGGAAATTCACATCATTTACAGAAAATTCATGCATTTTCACACAGTTATACATTTTTATGTTACTCTAGCTTATCTATTTGAACATTTTTACGACCGTTTTACGTCTCTTCTTCGACTTCATGTTCATCTATAATATTTGATGTCCACACATGTACGTTGTACTTGTTTTATGATATTTGTACAATATACGTCCGGCAAAACCAATGGCTTAAGCGACACCATGTACATGCTACTTACGTTATGAACAAGTGATACGTACAGTGTACAATGACATCGTTTCACGATGAACGAGTGATACGTACGATGTACATTCTACAAGTAATAGCGACAAAATCAGCATGTAAACTTTGGTTGTAAAATGTACTAATGGATTGTACATTGAACCTCCAGTTTAAGCGAGAAAGTTACAATGAGCTATAGTTCACAAATACTAAACTAAAAAGCAACAACATTACAAAATAAAATTACAACAAAAGACCATTCTTCAGGAAACGAAACATCTCCCTTGCGTAAAAAGCCGAAATTCGCATTAAGCTCACGATTCTACACTCAAGACGGGCAGGCTACATGAGGGCTTTAATCATAAGTGCTTAGTAGCCAGCCTACGCCACTCATACCCAAGGATTTACATATAGGAAATTGAGCAGATCTTTGATATTTCACTGAGATGGCAACGCCGGACAAAACCGAAAACCAGCACCTTAACCCAGCAAGCTTGACCCACAGTATCAAATCATTATTTAATAATAAAATATCAAATCCGCTGGGCAAACTGCCAACCCCCAGTTCCATCCACAAGACGGCGATCACAAAAACTCCCCCGCAAGTTGCCCCAGTGATCTCCGCAAAAACTCATATACACAACACAACCCTGCTCACGTCAAAGCATTGTCATTATAGCTAGCTCGAAACATTTCATACCATTCAGTTTGTAGGCAACGCATTCCGGTATACAAACTCTTTACCAAAAAAGAAAATTTGATTCTTTAGTTCTAGCGTGTTCTGCCAGAGCGCCCAAAGACTATAAGCTCATGGAGATATGACGCACATTTTGCTGAGATTAGGCGGTACAAAAAGCTCATCCCCCGAAATTTAAAGGTCCCAACAGATCACAACCCGGCAAATGACATCAGAGTAACACAAAATTGTCCCTCTTCCTCTGACCATAGATATGCCGAATTACAGAACTGAAAGCCCAACAGAGTCGCATCCAATCCGAGACAGGGCCTTTTTTAACATATAAGCTCGGGGAAAAAATACACCCCACGCCCCTGTCGGTGCGACCCTACTTTTGAAAGTGCGGACACGGTGCACAGTAAATAAAATCAAATACTTCGAATAAAAACTTTGTTATATTGTCAGTATCTCATTTAACTATGCGACGTTAGACGTCAAAAAACACAGAACAAGACTTTAAGTTTTAATATTTACGTGAGGCGACTTATTGAATTTCCCGCTTTTTCCATTCCTTTGTAGCAAGGCTGGCAGCGCTCATTAAAAATATGAGCGGCGCTCGCGCTCCCGCTCATACCCTCTAAAAACGAGCGGCAGTTTGGGAATCTTTAGTACACCGAAAAAAAAAGTTTTAAGGACTTTGGTAGCCAACAGTGCTATTCTGATTACCGGTATATATACTTTACATTACTTTATGTTTCCCCTTAAAAATTACGTATTCAGAGTTCTAAATGAGAAATTATTCGTTAGCTGTCAAAACAATCCATCACCTCTACATGTAGTTGTCGCGTTTTCGCTCATGCAATAAAGCATTGTATTTCATATGAAGGGGAATTCTCGCTATCGCTCGAAATTCTACTTCATATGAAATAAAGTATGTCACAACACGCTATATTTATTGTGCTGATTACAAGTATATTACGATATTCGCAAGTACAATTTTCTAACCGTTATATCAAATGGTCATGAATAAAGTTATGGCCATTTGGGTTAGAATAGAATGTTATACTTGCAAATATCGTAATATACTCAGAGGCGCCGACTTAGATTTTGCCCATGGAGGGAAAGATGAAATTTATAGAAATAGAAAAGAAGAAGTCGGTCCGTAGCCAGGATGTAATAAAATGAGGGGTCTGAGGCTCTAGTTTCCTCTTTGTTAGAAAATATTCGTTTTTATAAACTTTCATTTTAATTAGCGACACAGAATTTGTGCAGGAAAATTGAATCACGAGCGGAGAGAGTGAAATTTTTGCACTTATTGCTGTGATTATGAAAATTTTGGACGGAATACCTTCGAAACTTCACGCATCTTCCGGAGATCGAAAATTTGACATTCTTTTTTATTTGTGAAATGATTTCACAAATTTTCAATAAGTAAAGATACACCACTTTTATAATTTGTCTGCAACAAAGTCAAATCAAACTAAAAATGTTTGACCTTTGCGGAACCTCTAAATCGATTTTTTTAACAAAAAAAATTCTTGTCGGCTTCTAAGGGGTCATTCATAAAAGACGTCCACCTATTTTGGGCGATTTTTGACCCCCCCCTACCCCTCCGTCCAATTCCGTCCAATTTCTTTGACCCCCCCCCCCCCAAATTACGTCCAACTTCATTGACCCCCCCCCCCCCCCCCCCCCCTGAATAAAAAATTATTTTCACAAAAACCATTTATTTTAAAAATCTTCGCATCCTTCTTCCCAAACATCCTGGAGGTGATCCTTCAAAGATACAACTGGAAAAGAATGTGAATTTTTGTTTCGTTCACAACAGATCACTTCCAACATACTTTGAGGTACGTCTATGTCTTCTTCATCTACCCATTCCACATCTTCACAATTTTCGTAGTTTGAAATTATGGCCATTATTTCGTTAGCTCGTTTCAGTTTCTTATACACTTGTGAATTGGACATGCTGAAATTGTCGTGAGAATATTATCAAAAATCTTTGAAGGTCTGACTCACTCTTTAACGTACCAAACATCCCGGACGACACGAAACACCAAACTGTTCACAATATTTTGTGGTACTTGTACATGTCTTCCGTAAATAACTTTCTGATTGTAGTATGAAAATACTGATATAGTACGAAGTTCTTCACGTTGACAGGTATTCAAAATAAAAATCGACTTTATCAATGCAATCAGATAAGAGATAAGATCGATAAAACAGTTTCCATGGATGTCAGAGATTTGACAATCACAAATTTTCGGTATGCTTGATTTTTCTACGATTGATTTTTCTCAACGCTCATTATTTCGAATTTTTTGTTGGACGTACACCTACGTCTAACCCCCACCCTCCCCCCCGTCCAAATTCGTCCGATTTTCGACACCCCCCCTCCCCCCTAGCGATGGACGTCTTTTATGAATGACCCCTAAGGGGAGACCGAAAAAATTGACACTTTGAAAAAAAGAACAGAATTACTGCGTAGTTGGCCGGAGTTGGTCGAAGCGACCACAGTCTTAGTGTCGCGAAAAACACAATTTTTCCCTAATAATTTCTTGTGGTGTGTCGTTTGAAACCTGGAAATGCAAAAATGTACCGATGAGCACGAGTATCCCCAAAAAAATTCTCGTTAGTAAAGTTCATAAATTTCTTTTGGAAAATTGAAAAATCATTATTCGATCGTGATAGTAAACAAGTTTAAAGTCCATTTCCCCACTAAGGGCACCTTTTCCAGCCGATGCTGGGTAGAAAATTTACTGAAAATTTCAAAAATTCTGAGAGGTAAAAACGATTTTTTAACCACTTTTCACTCACTTTTAGGGCATAGATCCCCGAACTCGACGTTAAGAAAAAGGTTAGAAAAGGCAGAACGACAAATCGGAAGAAATAGGCGCAAAATGTTGATTAATTGATTTTTTTGTTCTCTTTGGTCTCATGCCACAGGAGGCGTTCCCCACATGAACCTTTGCCCCCATGGAGTCGACGCCACTGAATATGCTTGAAATCAGCATAATTAATCTAGCGCGTTGTATAATATTTTAAAGTAAAGTTAAGTAATAGTATATTACCTCATTGCTTCCAAATTTTTATTTTGACTTGTGGGAAGTTTGTAGCCCGAGCCGAAGGTAAGGGCTTTTATCCCACAAGTCAAAATAACAATTTGGAAGCAGTTAGGTAGCATATTTTACATACTGAAGCAACAGTTCACAATTACCGGCTGCATATCTTAGTCGGTAAAGTCGCTATAACTAACGTGTTTTAAACTGAAGTATGTAAACAATATTATCAATGGAAAATGACGTTGTATTAACTGTTTCAGAACTTCGCTGTTTCCTATCTTCGAACAGTTCAAACGATAATATAATGAAATAGAACGTCATTACAGGAAAGATTTGTACCATTTTTTTTTCTTCAAACGAAACAGTTATAAAATCACAAAATTCAAAGAAAATTTAATATGTATGTTTAATGAGCGCGTGAGCGCTGAAAATGAGCGGCGCTCGCGCTCGCGCTCCGAGCGCCGCTCACGATGAGCGGCGCTCATGCCAGCCTTGCTTTGTAGGTTGCTTTCAATTCTTGAATTTCCGTCATAGTTAGAGTAACACGAAACACTAATTTGACTACAGTTGGTGGAAACTTCGAACCATAGAGCATCATGTCACCTCTCGATTTCATTTGCTTTGTGAAATTTCTTGAAAACGGGGAAATATACGCCATTTTCTAGATAAAGATGCGCACCTAAGAAAATGTACACTCCAGTTCAAAATCCTCATAGAAGGCTCTGATACGAGAACACTTCAATGCAATAGCAAAAGTGAGGAATTATCAGAGATTTCGTCAGTATGTGTTAAGCGTGGTTACACCAGCCATAGGCCACAAGCTCCGAAACACTGCATATACTTTTTGGTATACATGCTCCGCGTGGTCAAGGGAAAGCCTCAAGTTCTTCGTGAGACCAAGAATTTTCAATTTCAACGAGTATTCAATGGGCTCCTCCTCCAAATGAGAGATAATCAAAGAACCGTCATCCCTCACATCCCATCACATTATTCACTCTATTTTATCTTAACCTTATGATCTGAACCACCAATGGTGGTCCATCATAGATTGTTCGAAACAAAAACATTCCCTCAAAGGTGACCTGGTAACGTAGAACGAGCCTGCAATTAATACTAAATTCTCGAATCTCGGAAATATTAAATAAAAGGAAAACGACGTTTCCAATTATTGAAAAATGAATATCATAATGAAAACATAGACGAACATCTTGTAGAATATGACGGCGTGGCGTTTGATTCTGAAAGTTTGAAAATGTTTGAAAAATTCGGCGCACATGTCTAGGCAAATATTAAATGGAATCTTCAAGTGTATTGAACGATATTATGGTACAAACATGAAACTAGTGTTATTCATTGAACAACATGAAACAAATGGTTAGTTTAAATGTTTCATGCATTAGCGTATGGAATTGAGACAAGTGTTCTAAATAACATCGAATTATTGAATAACTAAAAAAATTTGTTTGGAAGCAATACGGGCACACACGCGACACACACACACACACACACGTGTTTGTCATTCAAATGGAATCATTATTTTTTAACCGAAATTTAAGTCATCAAAAATTGCATATAAACTTTTTATTGAGATAATTTACTAACAAAATGAAATTTTTATTTCAGACGTCACTAAACACGAATTGATAATTAAGTAAAAAACTAACAAACCCAAAACCATTCATCTATGGAATAGTTACTTAAAAAAATGTCTGAAGAGATTTTCTTTATATTTTCAATTTAGCTACGCTACCGCCCTCTCCATAAGCATAACAAACCCAGCTTATAATGAAATAATTTAAGATTTCTCTATAATATTGAAAATTAGTTTAATGTACTGTTTATCTATACTAAGCAATTAAACATTCGTAGCATACAATCATCCATCATTCACAATTTAAATGAAAATGTTATAACTTCATTTAAGAGTTAACGAATTTATAGTTTGTATAGTCGAAAATGCATTTCAACATTTCAAAGTATGTATTTTAGTTAACGTTTTCGTTTCAAATTAAATCACAATGTTAGAAGTTTAAGCTATGCCAATGTTGTAAGAGACGTTGAAAGGTTTTCCAATAAAATGTGTGACAAATTTATTTTACACAATTTCTCAACGGAATATTTTTATTTAATGAGTGTAACTGAAGGTGAAGCTTATCGCTTCATTTTCCATTCAATTAAAAATTTTCGAGATTGGCCATGCCTGTTGAGAGCAAATGGCGAAGTAAGTGATTCGATGCCTAAGCAGTTTTTTTGATGATGCGAACAATAGAATACTCCGAAATGTAAAATCCGCAAAAAAACATTAATTAAAACAGAAATGATTAAAGTGTTGAACTTTTACATTCAGTGACATTTTTTATGGCTACATGGTAACGTTCCTTAGTTAGCAAAATACAAAAAAATTGTGGAAGTTTATAACTTTAAAATGGTGGAACCGGTGGTGGCCACAAAAACGCACTTACACAAATCCTTTTTTACAGTTTACAAGAGGTCTGCGAACTGTAGGGATACGCTTTAACTTTCGATACGTGAAATATATCTCAAAGTAAAATTTTGTGTTTGAATAATTTCGCCAATGAATCTCATTTTTGTGGAATGAATAATTCAAATCATAGCGGCAAGGATACATCCCAGCTAGATTAGTCTCACATCTTCCCTGCTGAAATCTCTAGAGAAGTTGATAGACCGTTACCTTAGAGATGAAATTCTTAGTACTACAGGACTTCACCCCTTACAATTTGCATATCAGCAAAAAAAAAGTCAGCAGAAATAGCTCTACATTGCTTACTATCAAAAATTGAAAAATCATTGCAGAATGATGAAAAAGGCCTCGGGTAGACATAGATAAAGCCTTCAACAACATAATATTCAAGTCAGCCGCTAAAGCGTGCAGAGAGCACGGAATCTGTGAAGTCATAACAGGGTGGATCCCAGTCATGCTCCGCTCTAGAGTCGTTAGCACATACTTCGGAGACAGCAAAGTTTGCGTATTTGTGAGTAAAGGAGGTATTCTGGCACCGCTGATCTACTGCTTAATCAAAGACAGTTTACTTACTTTATTGAATAACTCCGGATATTACTCCCAAGCATACACCGACGACCTATCGATACTAATCTTAGGGTTTTGTATAACTTCAACGTCTAGCTCTAATAGGGGTTACTGGTGCCATGCGTACCACTCGCTTAGAGAAACTAACATTGGCCATACAAATATTTGGAACTTAATGATAAACATATGAAGGGACCCGTACGCGTACGTACCAGAATAGATGCGGCAAACAGAAATGATGTTACGAAAAGACTCGAACGTATCTAAGTAAATATTGCCTTATGTCCATATACATAATACATAGACAAAAATGTTTCCCTCAATTTGCTCTGCAACATCAAAAGAAGTTTTTTTTGGTTAGGGACTACCGACCTAAGCCCCACTTGAGCCCTAAGCACAGGCACCGGGCCCAAATTTCTTTTTGAACATAATTCGGTACTCGGTTACCTCTCAAATAGCAAAAGAATCAACAAAACCGGTTAGGATTTACACGATTTGTGCAAACAAACACGTTGGGCCATAGTAGAAACTCAGTTTTTGGGACCTGGCTCAGTTCAAGGGTCTCAAATCAAAAAATTTTATTCCATAAAATGTGAGACATTCCTAGACCTTTCGATTAAATTTTTTTATTTAAATTGGAAAAGATTTACTCGAGTTATGTACAAAAACACGGCCCTAGCAGACATTTGTTTCTAGTGCCCTAGCTAAGGGGCCATTCATAAATGACGTCCGGTCGGTAGGGGAGGGGGTGGGGGTTTATGAAAACCGGACGAATTCGGACGTGGGGGAAGGAGGGTTGTGAAAAGCTTGACGTCCGGTTGGGAATTTTTAGTTGTGTCAAACTGTAACGAATTTAAAACAGAGAGTATGCTCGAAGTTATTTGTCCAATCACAGGAACACAGACTTAGTCAAAAGTTTTCTTGTAGTTTCTTTGACAGTGTGTTAAAAGAAAAAGTACACAGAAATCACAAAAGTCAAAATAATCGGACCTCAAGTCCAAGGACTCAAATTCAAAAAAGTTTCTTCCATGAATTGTTAACCAGGCCCAAATCTTTCAAACAAAAAAAATTATGGACATCGGAAAAGATTTACTCGAGTTATGTACCAAAGACCAAAAACCACTTAAACGGCCCTAGCTCAGCGGCCTTAGGCCGACAGTGCCCAGATTCAATCCCATAAAATATTTTTCGACTACCTTTCAGGAAAAAAAAAGTTTTTGAAAATCGGTTGAGTTTTGCTCGAGTTATCGTGTTGACCGACGGACGGACGGACATTTTTTTTATTGCTGATTCGTCATCCAAGGACCATGATCGATGCTCCCCACCCCTCCACCTACTCCCGCGTCGAAATTCGACTGGTTACAAACGTCGTGGTAAACGTAATAGACCCTTTTCGAAGCACTGCGTTCTTCGTACGAGTCTAAACAGTAACCAACGCCCGGATTGAAATTCGACCGGCTACAAACGTCGTGGTTAACGTAACGTAACCCGGTGCCATTAGCCGCAGTATATATGTAGAGACTATTGGCACCGCGTGAAATAAAGGAATCGTAAGTACGTAAAATAAGGGAAAAATAATTAATTAATATTATGATAAATATGCTAACAACAATTGTTGTTCATCATAGATACACTAATTTCTTTTTACTCACTGCAACACTGTATCAATCACTCTCATGCGAAGCCATCAGTGTTACAGAAAGTTTTCTACGTAGTTCTGAGCGTATTAATCAAGTTTCTGCGCTGTATCAAAGCGATGTTCCGATTTCAAAAGCAACGCGTCGCCGCTAGCAAAATATTATTAAATCGCGACAATGTTAAACGTTTTGAGACGTTGATGCTTTCTTTGGGTCTTGCACGTACAAAAATAGATTGACAGCAACAACTTTTCGTTACCTCAATGTGATCAGTATGGATCAGCTAATGCAACTATGCAAGTGGAAACAGCTCTACATTTTAGAAAAGGACGAACTTCCCAGGCTTGTTAGCCACCTAGTGTGTGGCATTTCGTTAAAGCTCAAATTTGCTAGGTCTGTTAGCCACCCAGGTTTTGTTACACTTTGTAAAAGAACGAACTTCCTAGGCTTGTTAGCCACCTATAGTGTGTGGCATTTCGTTAAAGCGAAAATTTGCTAGCTTTGTTAGCCACCTAGGTCTTGTGACATTTTGTAAAAGAACGAACTTCCTAGACTTGTTAGCCACCTAGTGTGTGGCATTTCGTTAAAGCGCAAATTTCCTAAGTTTGTTAGCCACCTAGGCCTTGTGACATTTTGTAAAAGGACGAACTTCCTAGGCTTGTTAGCCACCTAGTGTGTGGCATTTCGTTAAAGCGCAAATTTCCTTGGTTTGTTAGCCACCTAGGTCTAGTCTAGTGACATTTTGTAAAAGGACGAACTTCCTAGGTCTGTTAGTCATCTAGTCTGTGGCATTTCGTTAAAGCGCAAATTTCCTAGGTTTGGTAGCCTCCTAGCAAATTTCCTAAATTTCCGGGGTGCCATTAGCCACAGTATAATAAAGAGACTATTGTTACCGCGAGAAATGTAGAAACTGTGAGACTCGCACCAGAATGAGGAAGAAACACTTAAAATAGATCTGTCGATCTGTAGATCTGTAGATCTGTAATTTTTTTCGTTACTGACGGCGTTACTCTCATACTAATTTGATCAGTTTGAACTTATTAGTGTTGCAGATATTGTATTATTCCAAACCTGTAAATTGAATGCTGATTTTTTTTATAAATCCATGTCTAGTAGAAGTAGAGTAAATTTCCAGAAAAATCTTATTGAAAACAAAAAGAATTATGTGAAAGAAATTTTCGATTTTTTCCTATAATTGCTACTTTTTTATATTGAGTGCCGATAGTGTTTTCCACATACAGTTACTAAAGGCACCGGGTGTCAATAGTCTCCTTACTATACTGAGGCCAATTGCTTTAATATAAAAAAGTGACTATTGGCACCCAGTGCCATTTTTTGTGACATTTCGTAAAACGAAAATCTTCTTAATTTTGTTAGCCACAAAGTTTTTTGTGAAATTTTGTAAAAGGAAAATCTTCCTAGTTTTGTTAGCCACCTAGTTTTTTGTGACATTTCGTAAAAGGAAAAGCTCCCTAGTTTTGTTAGCCACCTAGCTTTTTGCGACGTTTCGTAAAAGGAAATCTTCTTAATTTTGTTAGCCACCAAGTTTTTTGTGACATTTTGTAAAAGGAAAATCTTCCTAGCTTTGTTAGCCACCAAGTTTTTTATGACATTTTGTAAAAGGAAAATCTTACTAGTTTTGTCAGCCACCTAGTTTTTGTTACGTTTCGTAAAAGGAAAAGCTACCTAGGTTTGTTAGCCGCCTAGTCTGTGACAGTTTGTTAAAGCGCAAATTTCCTAGGTTTGGTGGCCAACTAGTTTTTGTGACATTTCGTAAAAAGAAAAGTTCCGTAGTTTCGTTAACCACCAAGTTTTCTGAAATTTTGTAAAAGCAAAAGGTCTTTGGTTTTGTTAGCCACATAGTTTTTGTGGCATTTCGTTAAAGCGCTAAACTCTTCGGTGCAATTAGCCACACTATATATGTAGAGACTATTGGCACCCGGTGCCATTAGCCGCAGTATATATGTGGAGACTATTGGCACCCGGTGCCATTAGCCGCAGTATATATGTAGAGGCTATTGGCACCCGGTGCCATTAGCCGCATTATATATGTAGAGACTATTGGCACCCGTTGCCATTAGCCGCAGTATATATGTAGAGACTATTGGCACCCGGTGCCAAAAGCATTTTCGTAAAAAATAACATTGACGCTGATATATAAAATAAATAATATAAAATAAATTAATAATTACACATGCGATAATTAAAAACTGCACTTTTTTCAGAATAGCCAGTTTCATTGTTTACAGAACAGGTTTTGTATGTGAATTTCATCAAACATGCTTAATGTTTGAAATCAAAGAATGTGCATTTTTAAAATAGCGCATGTGTAAGTTAAAATTTGTAAAAAAATGAGTATTATATAGCAGAAGCTAATAAATAAATCATTCATTCATTTTCCAAAAAGTACTTGTACACGCGGATATTGTTATCACACATCATTCGAACATGACCAAATCAGCGCCGACGGCTGACCCTTGGCCTCGATGTCTCCCTTCGAACATGCACAAAGCAGCCTACAGAGCTATCTCTTGCACCTCTGAAACTAACAAAAACCCTCAATTAACCCTAATATCTTACTTACTGATATGATTGATATACGATTGACTGAATATATGTATTACCGACCACTGTCAACCAAAAATTCTAAAGATGTTCGAACAGCGGACGGAAACTCTCTGGAATCTGGCATTATACAACTCTCCCGAACAATTATTCAAATTATGAAGCCTAGGTGTGCTTAGGAAGTTTACTTTCCTACCAACTTCCTACCAACTACCGACTTCGCCTCGTTGGGACTATATTTAGAACTGCTGCTAAAAAAATCTTAGTTACAAAACTTGTTCAAAAACGACTATTTTGGAATTCAACCTAAGCACTGTCGGTCGAAGGGCCGCTTCAGTGGTTTTTGATCTTTTGTACATAACTCGAGCAAATCTTTTCCGATTTTCATTACCAACTACCGACTTCGCCTCATTGGGACTATATTTAGAACTGCTGCTAAAAAAATCTTAGTTACAAAACTTGTTCAAAAACGACTATTTTGGAATTCAACCTAAGCACTGTCGGTCGAAGGGCCGCTTCAGTGGTTTTTGATCTTTTGTACATAACTCGAGCAAATCTTTTCCGATTTTCATTTTCAAAAACTTTTTTTCCTGAAAATAATCAGCGAAATGATCACGGAATTGAATTTTAACAAAATCGGTCGAAAAATTGGTCAAAAACGTTGTTTTTTGAAGGTTGGTGGAACTTTTTCACTTATATCTCAGCTTTTTAAGGTTTTGAATGAAAGATGTTAACATTCGAAAATCACGAAAATTAAATTAGTAAAAATCTGTTGAGTGGTTCGGGCTGTAGCAGGGCCTAATATTTGGGAATTAGTTCCCAAAAAATTCCCAACTTTTTTAATTTCTTTATATTGATTCTAAAGTTCGTTGTTAAGTCTCCTAAGTTGTTTCTGAGTGATTATTGACTAAATTACAACATTAAAAAAATTTGCGAATTAGTTCCCAAATATTAGACCCTGGGCTGTAGTGTCCTTAATGTGAGCCTACGCTACGCGACCCTACACGATATTTGGTGGTTTTTCGTGAATATTCCTTTAATGATTATGTTTTTTGTGCAGTGTTGTTGAGAAAAAAGAGGCGAACTTTTTGGTTCATGGAAGCTTGGTATAGAGCAGAGGCCTCTCCTAAGTGCTCTACGTCTTTTCTACATTGTGGGCTTATTTTAAGGATTTGGAGAGGTTTTTAGCGTCGTTGTTTCCTAAGGGTTTTTCAATATTGCCCTTTCGGTAATTTTCAGTCTAATTTAATTTGTTAGAGCAATATTTACTTAGATTCTTTTTGCAACACCTATTATGATACGTACGGGGCCCTTGAATATGTTTTATCTTTCATTTCATTTACGGCACTCTGGTCGAATCCAGAAGGCAGACGGGTGCCAACAAAGTTCCTTCGACAATGTTGGATGGGGAAATGTTGAGTACATTAATGTGATGTGACTGACAGAAGGACCAAAACGAAAAACTAACCGACTCGCGGGTCGAGATTCGACTGATTACAAACAAAGTGGTAGACCTAGTAGACTCCTTTTCGAAGCATTGCGTTCTTCGTCGGGTCTAAAAATTTGCGGAGCGAACATAAAGCCTCGATAATTACGGTAATTTCCTGAAAAACACACAAATAGTTTCTCACGTAATGCACACGAAAATTTCTGTTTAAATAGTAAATATAGAGGTATTTACAACAATTATAACATAATTCGTTTGCGGTAATAATTTTTGCCAATGGAATATGCGTTTCCATGGCAAAAAAGGAAAACAAAATCATATTTTTTACGAAAAATTTGGCATTGGAGTAGTTTGCTTTCGCTCACGTATACTCAAACACTCAGTTTCTATTTTTCGCCACTCAAGACGTTGACACGGGGAAAGTGTAAATCAATAATGTTATCAATCTGTGAAACAAAATTATACATCCCCATGCTGATATCTTTAGTATTTTAAAATTCTATCAATTTTGCATAGACAAGAATCGCTTTAATTGAAGTCAATTTGAATTCTATTGAAGCATGAATAAGGAAGTGAATCTTTGAAGAAACCAGACTACATTGCTATATTGGTATCAATGGTACGAACTGCATAGCAAATGCTAGTCGAAAATGTCTTGAGGTAGGACTGGAATATCAAAGTCACGTAAGTGATAAAATTTTATTTATAAAGTGTGAAATAGAAATAACATAGTTTTGCACCTCTTTCATGGATCTAAAATGTCTTTCGATTCTCGATAAACGAAACTTGTCACGAAAAAGTTAACGAGACAATTGCTGTTATCTCACTACCAAATTTTTTTGTTGTTGTTACCTAAATACAAATAAAAGTTTCTTTCAAATGTAACAAGAACTAAATCGACTCCAATTCAGTTTTTCCAGGCAAGATGGGATAGTCCAGTTGGAGATGAAAATTAATAGTATACTACGTGTATCATTTGGCAGAATTTTACTACTTGAGTATTAGAATTAGAACGTTAATCACGTTAACAGTCTTTTTAAAAGAAGAGATTATTTGCACATTGTGCTAATAGTCTCTTCTATATATTGTTGGCTATTTGCACTGTGTGCAGCCTTTCACATGGCTACTACTAAGCCATCCACACACACATACTCAGACATAAACATGAAAATCTACTAAATGAAGAGAATGGGAACATAACTGCTACTACATTTATTCACGATTGAGAGAAAATACGACGAGAACATTATCAAAATAAAAGAAGACACGCCTAACACCAGTGTAAACGAAGAATTTTTTGACTGCAAGTAGAAAAATGAGATTTGTCTTACACACGACACTATAACTCTTTCTAGGTGTGTAGGTTGTTTTTGTTTCTTCTTTTTCTAAAAAAAATTCTGTCCTAGAATGACACTTTTTAGAGGGAAAATTCAGTTATAATAAGTACCCCGATGATGGTTGTTGAACAACCGAAACCTAGGTCGATAAAAAATTAATAAAATAAATTAGGTGCAATTGAAAAAATAGAGCATTTATTTTTAACTCAACTTTAATATAATTTTGAAATTGCACGGAGCTACGTCCACTCCCAAAATATGGAAAAACCCAAGCCAATATTGACAAATCCGTCCGAAGAAACGGTGTAAAAAAAGTTCCGAACAACAAAACTGACCCTCAAATAGAGAATGTTCTCCTTAATTTTCTCTAACATTTTTTGGGCTGGGGCTGACCTCAGTACCGACCTAGGGCACTAAGTAGAGGCCGCGGACACATACTTCCATAGACAAAAATGTTTCCCTCAACATAGACAAAAATTTTTTTTGGTTAGGGCCGACCGACCCAACGACCAACCTGAGGCCCACTTGAGCTCTAAGCACAGGCACTAGGCCGAAATTTGTTTTTTTGATATCATTCGGTACTCGGTTACCTCTCAAATAGAAAAAAATCAACAAAATCGGTTAGGATTTACACGATTTATGTAAACAAACACGTTGGGCCCTAGTAGAACTCAGTTTTGTGGACCTGGCTCTAATCAAAAAAAATTTTCCATAAAATTTGAGACATTCCCAGACCTTTCAATAAAAAAAAATTGAAAATCGGAAAAACTCGAGCTATGTACAAAAAACACGTGTGGCGCTAGCAGAAACTCCTTTTTAGTACCTTAGCTAAGTCCAATGACTCAAATCTAAAAACGTTTCTTCCATAAAATGTCGACCGTGCCCAGATCTTTCAAAAAAAATATGAAAATCGGAAAATAGTTGCTCGAGTTATGTACAAATGACCAAAAACCACTTAAACGGCTCTAGCTCGGCGACCCTTGGGTCGACAGTGCTCATATTCAATCCTATAAAAGATATTTCCATTACCTTTCAGGGAAAAGAAAGTTTTTGAAAATCGGTTGAGTTTAACTCAAGTCTTGACGGGCTGACGGACAAAATTTTTTAGCAGATTCGGCATCTAAGGACCACGATATATGCTCCCACCTTACTCCCTCCCTCAAATCGACTGGTTACAAGCATCGTAGCAAACGCAATAGATCCATTTTCGAAGCACTATGTTCTTCGTACGGGTCTAAAAATTTCCAACATGCCAAAGAATATTTCAAATGCTCTTTCGAATGCGTCGCTAAATTTGAAGAAAATGTTTATATTTTGTAATGTTTATGAGTCATTTTGCGAAAACATGCCATATTTTTTTGGAGTTGTAGGCCATTCGACTTGTTCGATCGTGACAAAAACTTATTTTAATTTTTGGGGTATTCGACATTTTGGCCGAGTTTTCGCATGTAAGTTATATGTCAGGCGGAAAGAAAAACGATTTTTGGGCTATATTCGAGTAAAACGAAACTGTATGGAGCTGTAAGCTTCAATTAAGATTTTTCATTATTGTACGCTATGTAATCTTCCCTCCTCCAATTAAGTGCAAATTGCTACGTCATCTCTACGTGGAGGGGCGGTTTCTTCTCCAGTTTGATCGTGAGGTACCGGTCTGGAACACCTCTTTGTAAGAAAGGTCGATCTTTCACGGTTTTCAACCAGAAAATGAGGAAAAACTGCTCATAAACAAGATGTGCAACTTAGTATGGCACATAACAGACTTCATGCTATAGAAAGAGGATTGCATGGAGTGGCCAAAAAACGTTATTATGATGAATTTACATAAGTTTTAAAAAACACGTCTGTAAAGAGGTATAGGGGTAGATTTGTTGCTGAAAACTGCATAAAATATAGTCACATTCACTATAGTCACGCATTTTTGGCACCTAACACAATCGTTCTTTCCCTTTAGTGTGACGTTTTTTGCGAAGCTAGAAGAGCAGATGGCACAAAACAGAAAATCAATTGTCAAGAAAATCCTCAATCAATTGAAAATTCTTAAAAAATCCTTTGAATTGCAAGAAAATCATTGGAAATCAAAGCAGATCTTTGAAATCAAAGAAAATCCTTAAAAATCAAAGGAAAAGAAAAATGCTAGAAAATCCTCAGAAATTGACAAAGAAAATCCTTGAAATCAAAGAAAACGATAGGAAATCATTGAAAATGCAATCAAAATACACGATATTCTGCGTTACGCTAATAATAACCGATCTAGTGTTTTGAAAAACATAGCCAGAAATCGGGCTGACAGGCCGGAGTAGACAGATTTTTGGAAATATTCAGCATCTACTCTTCAAAATTATTCGTTACTGCAGGATGCAGGCCTCTACACTAACGTTTTGTGCAAAACCTCGTATATTTTGTACCCAGGTCTAAAAATCGGACGAACGAAATGCACATGTAAACAATATCTGAATGTAACTTCTGCGTACCGGTCACCAACAGCGTTCCTAATTCCGACAATACCACAGTTGTATGGAAATTTACAACTTATAGAAAAAAAAACAAAAGAAACCGTTTGTCCAAAAAACATATGTAGCTAAATATATTCCACGTTCAATTTACAAAGAACTTAATTTAGCAAACTATACAAAATACAAACATTTTATTGTACGCCGCCACATCAACAAAATGTTTAATTAAATTAATTTGCTACATTAACTATTTGTAAATAGAGTGACTTGCCACACACTCATCGAGATCAATTCGAAAATCATTTTTAAATGAATGTCAACATGAGTCACAAACCGAAATTGTGTGCATCTCTTTCTAAGAAAACAAAACAAGTGGTCAGATTAATGCACAAAAAATGTAAAATCTTTCATTTTCGATAAAACGATGTGACACTTTGGAAACTTATTTCTTTTCACAATGAGTTAACGAAATATTAATTGCATTTTCCAGACTTCATAAAACCGTATGCGTTATGTCCCCCTTGACAATTACACACCGCCAATGAATGCCTACTTCCGCAGAGATCACCAGGTAAGATTGTATTTACAACAAACTAACAACATTATACATTTTTTGTATGTGTAACAAAAGCATTGCCTCACTCATACAGTGACAGCGAGTGCGGTGTAAACAATTTAACGGATAAATTATAGTGTGGTGCTCGCAGAGCGTTCGGCCATTTCTCGATTTTTGTAATTTCCGATTTTCAGTAATTTTGTAATATTCAGCCGTCCTCCGATTTTTCCTTATTTTTCCGTTTTTGAGTCATTTGCCGATTTTTATCGGTTCACGTTTCTGTGTCATTTCCCGATTTCTTCTGATTTAGCGGTTCCAAAATTTCTCGGTACTGAGGACACTTTATCCACAAACGCTGAGGCACAATTCTATCGCAAATTTCCTAAATTCAAGACTTACTGGTTCTGGGACCTAGCCCCAAGCTTGTGATGTAAAGTCTGAGTCTGATAGTTGCTTTTTAGACCCGTATACAAAGAACGCAGTGCTTCAAAAAGGGGTATATTGCGTTTACCACGACGTTTGTAACCAGTCGAATTTCAACCCGGGAGTAGGGGGGGGGGCATTGATCATGGTCCTTAGATGACGAATCAACAATAAAAAAAATGTCCGCCCGTCCGTCCGTACGATAACTCGAGTAAAACTCAACCGATTTTCAAAAACTTTTTTCCCTGAAAGGTAATCGAAAAATCCTTTATTGGATTGTATCTGGGCACTGTCGGCCCAAGGGCCGCCGAGTTAGGGCCATTTAAGTGGTTTTTGGTCTTTTGTACATAACTCGAGTAAATCTTTTCCGATTCTCAAAATTTTTTTTGTTTAAAAGATCTGGGCATGACCGACAATTTGTGGAAGAAACATTTTTCGATTTGAGTCTTTGGACTTAGCTAGGGCACTACAAACAAGTCTTTGTTAGGGCCCTACGTGTTTTTTGTACATAACTCGTGTAAATCTCTTCCGATTTTCAAAAACTTTTTTTTGTTTGAAAGATTTCGAGCGACAATTTATAGAAGCACTTTTGCCTGCGCTTAGGGCTCAAGTGGGCCTCATGTCGGTCCTAAGGTCGGCCCTAACCAAAAAAAATGTTTTTTGCTATGTTGCAGAGCAAATTGAGGGAATCATTTTTGTCTATGGAAGTATGTGTCCGAGGCCTCTACTTAGGGCCCTAGGTCAGAACTAAGGTCGGCCCTAGCCCAAGAAATGGTTTTTTGCTATGTTGTAGACAAAATTGAGAAGAACATTTTTCTCTATTTGGATGGCAACGCACAAAGCGTTCGGAGAATTTTTTTACACCGTTTCTTCGGACGGGTTTTTCAATATTGCCCTATCGGCAATTTCGAATACAATTTAATGTGAACGCAATATTTACTTAAATACGTTCCAGTCTTTTTGTAACATCAACTCTGCTTGCCGCATCTATTCTGATACGCACTGGTCAAAATGAGTTTCTATTTTTGTCCTTTGATTGAGCCATTGTTTTTTAATTTTACATCGTGTTAAATTTCAGCTGTTTTTGCAATGTATTTCGAATTGGTAAAACAGCTGACATTTCACAAAATGTAAAATTGAAAAACAATGGAACAAAAAAGCGTTTCTCGTTCATAAGGCGTTATTCATAAAGTGTTACGCAAGAGAAGAGAGGGGACGAATTTGTTTCTTGAAAATTTGTGAAATCTTTTGAATTTTTTTTTAAATGTTGAAAACGAACGACTGACAATGCTGGCTTTCAGAGCTTAATGGCGAAAAAAAATTCTATAGAAAAGATGAAGTGAGAGTGAAACGTCATGTCACCTCAAATCATAAAGTGAAAACTTCTATGAACTTTTCTGATGCAAACGGTACCGTTCATTTTCGCGAATCAGCTATTCTCTTAATGAGCGGACTCTGGACTTCTCGAGTGCGTACAGCTCACAGATCATATAAAAGAATAGATGCACTGTGTAGGTTGAGATTGTCCTATGTCCTTCTTACTTTCACCGATAAGATGGCATAATTTTACAGATTTTTTACCGACGTTTCCCAGTGTTACCCAGTTATTTTATGATAAATGTTTGTTTTTGTTCGGAAGATATGTGGCAAAAGTCCGCATAATAAAGGAATTTGATTATTTTATTTCTGTACATTTTCTATGTAAAATCTGCAATTTATCATAGGCATAAAAGGTAAAGAAGACGCGACGATAAAAAACGTGGAAGATTTCGTTCGACGAAATACACAACCTTACCACAAAAAAAAAATCCGAATTAATTCGGATTTCTCGTGCACAATAGAACTTACATACACATTTTTCATGTAAAATTTTAATGTGGTTGGGGAAAATCTGATTGTTTCGATTTTTTATATCGGGACTATAGAACAAATTCATCAAAAAAAGTGGGATTAACATCTAAATAACGGTCGGTAACGAAGATTTGAGAGCCAAAATTGGTTAAAAATAAATATTTCATTTAATTGATATTTAAGACGAAATACTAATTTTGGTCAGCGCGAATCAATTTTGTAATTAAGAATTTATATTATATTATAAGTATTATATGTTTTGTATATTGTGAATAAGGTTTCACATCGGCATCTGTTGCTACACAACCAAATCTATGCCGCGTGATAATGCAGATTCTTACCGATTGTATTGTATATTTAAATGCAGATAAATAATACAGATAGAAAACAACTGTCAAAAATGTTATAAGATGTTCGTTGTATATTTGAGGAGGAAATTGTGTATCTACATTAATATGATCTGTGGTACAGCTATTGCTGATGAAGTTCACTGGCGAAAATGTCGACATATTTTATGTAAATGGAGTGTCAAAATACACACCAAGTAAAACTTATCAAAGAAAATAGCTGTACGCACTCTTCTCAGGTGAATTGTTAAGTTTTGGCATTGTTTTTAAAGTTCGCACACGTAATCAAGAAATTTAGGTTCATAAGCGATGATTTAATCGGATGTGATGCGAATCGCATCGCGTATAGTTTATATGAAAATACAACTTGACGAACTTTTTTTTGTTTTTATAAAGTTGATTTTTCATACGAGCCTTACACGATGCGATTCTATTTTTGTTTATGTCAAGTGTACTGTTTGTGTATCTTTTTGTTATTTTTTTGTGATTTTCTACGCTTTATAAACAATTATTACTGTGACGTAACGGAACAATTTGGTGAAGGGGGGCAAGCGCTCATGGGATAATTTTGGCGGTCTAAAAAATCTCGATTTAAGCGTGAGACACTTAGTAAACCACGTCTAACTTAGAGATATGTTTAGAATTAGGGGTAAGGGCTAAAGAATTTTAAATATAGTTCATAGCTCTTATTATACAAAAAAATATGCTTTATTATTGCTTTATTACTGATTAAATAATTTTAACTTTTCTCGTCTATCTCGCTAGTTGCAAAGATATTAAATTTTAGATGCAGGGCACGTAAAACTACGTATATAATACAAGAACTTCAGAAAAAGTGATTAAATAATAGATATATTTTGGTTTTACTGAAAACTTTAAGTCGATTAAAAACTTCCATTTCTGATTTATTTTGCATGGAAAGATTATTGAAAACTTTTAGTCGAACTTGTTTGGAAAACTATCTTAATCTACCTAATGATAAGTTTAGCTTGTACCAAGACTATTGAAAATAACGTAAAAGTAATTTGAGAGAATGATGAAAGATGTAATGGTGAAGTTGGGCGAAAAATATAAAAGAATTGAATTAATGACAAAAGTAGATCGGAACAGTTCGAATTTGATTTGAACCAAAAATGATTTAATTCATAACGTGAATTCAAAACGAATCGTAATACTTCAGTTTCGGTAAATATATCGTCATATGAATACTATGTTTGGAACACGATCACCTTAGTATTCATACGACGATATGTCGAATAATCACGTTAACCTGACAATTTTGCTTTCTCCAAGACCTGAACTGAAAACAACATCATAATTTTTCTTTCGCTTAGGTCGATGCAATACTTATAAATTCCTATCCTCATCAATCCGGAATCAGGGCTTGACAGGTCGATTCGAACCTAATCTGAACAGGAATTGAGAAAATTTTTTAATGATAGTGAACTTAGTTGGAGTGCAGTGAGGCTTTATTTTATGTTTCTTCTCAAAAATGTTTCTCAATAGGTTGTGGTTAATAGTTTATAGTTTTGCTCGTGTTTTCAAAGCGGCGCTCGCTGGCAGTGGCTCTGTGATACATTTGAACATTTGTTCTCTGAATATTTTTTGCATTTATAGGCGTGAGTTTGGGATATTTTGCTAAAAAAAACTTTTTGTTTCAAATTATTTGAAAACGTTCACAACGATTTTTCTAAATTCATCAAAAAATACAAAAATTTCGACTTTCCTTTTCAAAATTTCATTCAATTGTGAAATTGAAAAAGTCAGTCAAGATGTCGTCTTAGAATGAAATTTGGCTCAAATCAGTTTTTAAACGTATCTTCGTATGTAGGGGAGATACGGCGTAGGTTTCTTCGAAAATGTCGGGCAAGTGGTAAATTTTGATGGTTTTAGAAGTTCGGGGAAGGTATAAGAGATAGACCATCGGTTTCTTTGGCAAAGTGTCAGAGTAGAATACGTAGCAAGTGCAACGCTGAATACGGTGAACGTTGAATACGGGGGGAACTTAAAATACAGTAAACATTGAATACGGTGAACGTGGAATACGGGGGAAGTGTAATACAGGGAACGTGGAATACAGGAAACGTGGAATACGGGGGAAGTTGAATACGACGAATGTTGCATACGGTGAACGTGGAATACGGGGGAAGTGGAACACGGGGGAAGTGGAGTAATTTTGCGACAAAGAAAATATTTTGATTTATAGTGCCTTTCGCGCCCACCTCAATTTTAGTATTATTAGCGGTAATATCAACGACCTTCAACATTACGCATCATTATATAAAACGAAAAATTATTTGCTTTGGTTCTCTGAATAGACAATAAGCGAAAATGATAAAGCCTGCGTAGCCTCTAGGGGCGGGGTATAAAACGAGATATGTTCGTACACGAGGGCTTGCCAAGTGATAGTACACTTCTCGTTATATACTTCAAATTCAATATGTAGATATTAAGTGACGTCATATCGCATCAACTTTCTTTTTTCTAAATGACTGTGAGTCATTATTGCTTAAAAGAAGAAAGAAATTTCTGGAATCACTATTTTCTACACAAAAAAAAATGTAATTGGGCATGTACAACTCTCCAGCACATTTAAGGACCGTTTTACAACTAAGACGTACTTCATGTACATCTGTAATGTATAATGTACACACAACATGTAAAATGTATACTGTACTTGTTTAATGAACGATTCACTTGTGCAAAGTACGTCCAGCTAAACCAATGGTTTAAGCGACGCTATATACGGGGCAAACGTACAAATGTACGAGTCTCACGTGTATCATTTTTTGGGTGTGCGCTTAGTAAAACAAATGGAAACTTTTAGTGATAGGTAAATATTTTGGTCTACATACTACATAAACATGACGTTTTATGTATAAAGTTCTTTTGCTGCGGTGTTTAAAGTCGTTTACATGTTTCACCTCGGTAAATACGCCATTATCTCGTCGAAAGCGACTTGGAAAACTCATTTATCAAGCATCAACATGTGAACAGTTTTACATAAGTGCCTCTAAATGTTTCTTTTGACTAGAAGAAATACAACATTCGCCTTCGGCTCATGCAGCAAACTGAGCCAAAACAAAAATTTGGTAACATAAACTATTATATCCAAAAGCTATCACAACAATTTATGATAGAGTAGAAAAAGGCACTACACTATAATTTCATGTGAATATCATATGGCTAGAAACACGATAGGGTCATTAAATGAAGGAAAGAGAGAAGACAACAAAAGTACAACTTTACATTTTGAAAACACGTATAAAATTTCCAGTCGATGACTTTACTTTACACACAAAACCACACCACTAATGCAACTTAATGTAAAATTGAATTTCAACAGAAATTGTTGTTTATTTGAACTAAACGAAAAAATACATCCAACATAAAAGGAGAATTAAATTTGAGTTCGAAATATAGTTGGAACCATTGTTAGCGTTATAGTAACGTAACGGGTGAAATATTTAAGTTTCAAATGGAAATGTTTAAGATTTCTAATGTTAAAAGTGACGCTACTTAAACTGATGAGTGTGCAAATCTTTTTTGTTGTTGATATTTTAGAACTCCGACAATGTGCGTTGATGACGTGATGCTAAAGCAAACAATCAAATAACAATACAAAGTTTAAAAATTGCGAATAGTTTACATTTTCCAGTTTTTATGGAAGTTGAATCTTTGCCTTAAGAATTACATATTCGTTTAGTGGATGAGACATCGGTCAATTTACATTTTTTGTGTTGCTAGAAGTGTGTTGAGTCACTAATAAATAATTCATTTACCAAACAAAAGAAAAATCGAACACTTCTCACACAAAGTGAGACTTTAAAATGGAATAAAAATGTTGTTGTCTACCATGGTGAACATTTAAATCGGAAATACAGTGGGACAATTGTATTAGGAATCACTTTGATAAAGACAAATCAACAGAAACAACAATGAATCCAATCGGAAGGACATTTATGACGTTCGGGTTGTACATTCTCATTTTAAATAAATATTTGGTAATGCTGGAAAAACATGGACCGAATGCTGTGAGGGTAAATAAATGTTGCGAAAAGAACGAGATTTTAGTGGATCTTCGATGTACAACAGTAAATAGCACCTCAGGTGAGTCAATTTCTTCCTTCTTGCTTAGCATTCAGAGTAGCTGTTGGTTGAGAATTTTGAGAGTGATTTCGTAATTTCAGATCCCTTTTATCATTTTTTTTACAACTTTGGGGAAAGTACGACTTGTTAAAGCACGTATCGAAATGATATGCGTATATACAAAACTACCAGCAACAAGTAAACATTACATATGAGACCACATATCATATATCATATCACCACACACTCATGACGTATATTATTTGAATCACTTCAGGCGTTAGTATGTGAGATTTTCGGAGAAAAAACATATAAAAAATAAATAGAATATTCACTTCATGTGAACGTAAGGTCACATTTGAAAGTTCCCATTTAGTTTCGAAACCGAAACGAAGTTTTCAAACCGAAAAATATTATATCTTAATTGTTGCGATTCAATTTATGTGCACTAGCGCTATCAAAGTGGTAGTATTTTAGTTAGGTTCTACTTAAAGAGAGTAACAAGGAAATGACCGATAGCATCGATAGCAATTTTACCAGTCGTGGATCATAACTATCTATTATTTCAAAGCGTCAGCTACCAACTTCTCTCCACCTATGAAATTTCGGTTCAGCATCAAGTCCAGAGCAATAGTTTTGGTCATGAGAAACATTCTCTCTCCTACTCCATTATCCCTAACCCATCCACCCCTCCCCCTCGGAAATGCGTTTAACTTCCAATGAATTCTCTAAAAAATTAGACTACAATTTTTCAAAAAAAAAAAAATAACGTAACTTTGCATAGAAACAATAAAGAAGACCGTGTGTACAGAAAAATGGGAGAACACAATGAAATGTAAAATATAAAGTGCAAAGCTTTAGTCTACGAAACGATACTGTTGCTATGTTCTTAAGTGCTTACTGTGTACTTTGATCTGTCGAACTTTAACTGGTAGAAACGTAAAACAGACAAAAATATGTGAATTCATAAACACAGTGGCTACTGAGTTTATATTCTTCGTTCGAATGTTCATAAAAAAATACCCCTAAGGCATTTGATACAAGAAGGCAGAAGAAGATGATAACTGGGTTGATTCATTTACTGGGTAATATTTTTCTTCTAGTGAAAGTATTTATAGCAGGGGAAAAAAGAGACCTGCTGATGCAGGCTGGTTTAGTGGTAGCCTTCCTTAAATTGTCTCATGTCCCAAGCGAGCGTGTCAGTATCCAAAGTGGTGTGACACAAATTTATGGCGTACTTTGTTACAATTTTTCTGAACATATTCAAAACTACTGGATCTTGAATCTGAAGTACGCAACCCAAAGTTACATCAAGCAGTGGAGTGTTTTTTCGGCTGGGAAGCCTAGGGTTGCGGTGAATGTTGGAGCCTTAGCTAGTACTTGATGGAAGAATTCTATTCTATAATTCTATATCCCATGAATCAACGACACAAAGTAGGTAGTCAGGCTGGAAAACTACCTGACTACCTGACTACCTACTTTGTGTCGTCGATTCATGGGATATAGAATTATAGAATAGAATTCTTCCATCAAGTACTAGCTAAGGCTCCAACATTCACCAAAAATTGAAGCATATCGTTGTGACGCCATTGACGAATGCTTCACAACTCACTAATCTACTACAGGACACATAAAACATAATGAAGGGACCCGTACGTATCAGAACAGATGCAGCAAACAGAGTTGATGCTACGAAAAGACTCGAACCTATTTAAGTAAATATTGCCTTACGTCCACCTTAAACTGTATTGGAAATTGCCGATAGAGCAAAAAACGCATAAAATTGACCCCCAAATAGAGAAAATGTTCTCTTCAATTTTCTCTACAACATAGCAAAAAAATTTTTTGGGCTAGGGCCGACCTTAGTACTGACCTAGGGCCCCAAGTAGAGGCCTCGGACACATACTTCCATAGACAAAAATGTTTCCCTCGGTGTTCGGGCGGAATCCGGACAAAAAAATCTGGATGTTACAAAATCCGGACGCCTCAAAATTAAGAAGATACGAAATGCGGTGGATGTAAAATCTGGACGATACAAAACAAGGGTGTTACATAACATATCCGGATTAATCAGGACAAAATCTGACCGTTGAATTTGAAGTTGTTATGGTTGATTTGAAAAGCAAATTATTTAATACATCGTAAATATTTATCTTGTTAGTTAGGTAACGAAGATAAAGATTAGATGTCGTATTCAAAGAGCGCCGCAGGCCTGAATTTTAATTGCGCAATAGAAGAGCGGGGTCGAGGGGCGGCAGCCCCCGCTGTAGGGAGGTCAAGGAGGGGTACAACCCCTCCTTGCGGGGTCTAAGGGACAGAGCCCCTAGCGGGGTTTGGGGCAGAGCCCCATAAATATGAGGCAGCCTACAGGGCGTTTAGAGCTCGCCACAGGCGTGGGGGTTTAGGGGGCAGAGCCGGATTTTGTATGTCCGGACTATGACAGGCAACCGTTTCCCACAATTTGCTCTGCAACATAGAAAAAAATTTTTTTTTGATTAGGCCGACCCTAGGACCGACATGAGGCTCACTTGAGCCTTAAGCACATGCAAAAGTTTCTTTTATAAATTGCCGGTCATGCCTAGATCTTTCAAACAAACAAAAATTTTGAAAATCGGTTAAGATTTACTCGAGTTATGTACGAAAAACACGTAAAGCCCTTACAGAGACACGTTTGTAGTGCCCTAGCTAACTCCAAGGACTCAAATCCGAAAAAGTTGCTTCTACAAATTGTCGGTCATGCCCAGATCTTTCAAACAAAAAACAATTATGAAAATCGGAACAGATTTACTCGAGTTATGTACAAAAAATTAAAAACCACTTAAACGGCCCTAGCTCGGCGGTCCTTGAGCTGACAGTGCCCAGATTCAATCCCATAAAAGATTTTTAAAGAAGCATTTGAACATCTAAAATGTCCTTTCTTCGAAAAACAAAGATTTTCATAGGAAGCCGGAACAGTGAAATAAGAGAGACACGAAAATCATTTGATGCAAGTTACAAACTAATTTACTTTCACATTCGTAAAGGTACACCAAATGCGTTTTTTTCCGTTATCAATTTATTTTAACGGTTCTATTCAATAAAGATACGAAAAAAAACTCAAATTCGAAAAAAGAAAATAAATTCAAAATTGAAATAAAATAATCGAGAACAATTTCAAATGATTGAAAAGCAATCACCATTACGATTTAAACGAGGGAACGAAAAAGAAAGAAACTATCATCAAAGTAGTAGAGTTTACGTACCCCATAGCATATTATCTTCGCGTATAGCATTTCAAAGTGATAATACAATTAGATAAATGATAGAAAGAAAGAACGTAAAACAAAGTCTCGTCTGACTAAACAGAAATAGAAACTATAAAGGAAAGAAATAAAAAAAATTCTTATCTAAATAAATAAAAAGAAAGAGAATGTTTTGATTTGTACAATTTTAAGACGTTTGAAACATGGAACATCAATTGTGAACATTGAGTATAAAAAAAGTTTAGTAACTTTTCGGTTTTAATGTTCTATAGTGTATTACAACACGAGGGTTATAATCACGGAATTGAAACTTCAGTATAATTATATCATCAAATGAGGTCACACTTGCTATAAAATACACCAAGTAAGAGATTTTGCTTCTAGTACTCCACCTACTGGGGGTAGACTTATTTCTATAAACGAAATTTTCTTATCTGACTGAATTATGAAGTTTTTATGGATACTCAATTTTTTATAGCAAGCGTGACGTCACTGGCTTTTACGCAAATACCATAAAGTATTTTTTTGCATTTGGTTTTATGTTCACTAGGACTTTGGCAACCAATTTTCACTGGCTATGATGGTAGAGACAATGTTCAAGTTGGAGAATTTTGGTTCGCGGTTGGAGTTCCCGATTGTGGACCCATGCAAATGTGGCCTGTTTATCATTATCAAACGGTACAGATGATCATCTCAAACTAAAGCCGAATTATAAGATTTGAAATCTTTAACAGAGTCGCGACAAACTAAATCTTTTACCGGATGGTAAACTGAGACATTACATTAAAAATCCATATGATGAAGACGATTTTCATGAGAAACATTTAGAAAAAGATGCAACGCCACTTTATTATGATTACGAACAGGGACAATATTGCATGGACAAGGTAATATCGTCATAAATGTATTGTAAAACTTGAGGAAGTCATCAAATTGAATGAATTTTTGTTTCACGCGCAGGCAGTTTCAACCACCGAAATTCAAAGCGTTGCACAATTTGCAATGGTGTGTTCACCAGAAAAAGCAATTCATTGGACAGACACAGATTTTCTACTACGAAAAATTATAAATTCTGTGTGTCATGGCTTATCAATTTGCATTTTACTGATCGTTGCAATCATTTATTTTATTCTTCCGACTTTAAGGTAACTTTAGTTTACATTCATTGATTGGAGCGAAAGTAGAACTATTCCCCATGGCTTTTGCGCAGAGGAAAAAACTACTTTCGTAATCCTCAAACTTGGAGAAAATATTCTTTGACTAGTTTGGCATTAGGCCTCGCCTTAGGCTCGACTCTTCAAAAAATAATTTCTCTCCTAGAAATGAAAGTAACTATTTCAAAAATTGTAAAAATTATTCTAATGAATGCAGAGATCTAGTTGGAAACATCATCACAACGATAACGGTGTGTCTGATAGTTAGCCAAGCCGCTAACCTAGTTCGCATTTTTACGGAATTTAGTAGCCACGTTAGCTTTATGATTGCCGACATTGTTCTTTATGTTGGACTATTAGGTGCATTCTTCTGGCTCAATAGTTTGGGTTATTATATATGGAGAACATTTAGGTAAGTTAGCAATCAGATAAATGATAATGGATGGCGCTCCCTCCACCTGAGAAGAACGAACGGATGATTAAGGCAACGCCATCTACTATCGTTTGAAGTATCTCTGAAAGAAACATTTTTCATGCCAAGCAATCAATAAACACAGATCACGGAATGTGTTCCTTCGAGTAACGGATGGCCGAAAATATTGTTGGTATTCAGCATACGCATGGAGCGCCACCGGATGTATGGCGAGTTTTGCTGTTTTTGCTCACTTCTATCTAGATTCGATTCATTCGAAAAAGCGCTTCATGGTAGCTGACCAGGAAACGATAGGTAAGGTGTATTATGGTCATGGTAGTAGAGAGATATTTTCATCTAAGTGATTCATTAGGATGGCTGGGTATAGTGATATTTTTCACACCGATTGCGTGCACGATCCTCATCGACATTTTCTTCTACGTAACAACAATGCAAATCATCAATCGAATGAACACATATGGCAGAATACATCACAAACTGAAATCGAGGTGAGGGACATGAAATTTAGGAAAAGAGAATCGTTTCTCAAAGAATATTTGTTTCAGTTTTATTATGTTCTCATTGCTCTTGTTGGTAATGTCAGTCTCCTGGTTGTTCCTGTTACTATCTTGGTTAGATTTCGACGGTTTACTGTACGCACACATTATTGTCAATTCCATACAGGCGCCGCTTATACTATACATTTGTGTGCTGCGGCAAAAACATGTGAAATTTTTATTGAAAAAAACGTGTTGTTACAATGAACCTCCATCAGCATCGGATTGGGGAGATGAAATGGCGTATATGAATGATGGAAATTACAATTACTGAGGGAAACGATAGATCTAACGAAATAAACATTCCCTCCATGTACAAAATTATTTTAAGATCTAAGACGAAAACAAATGGCCTGCCTCTCATTTTATTGTAACGTTTTTTACATTTTTGTTTGTAATAAGAATTATAATTTTTTCTAAAATAATTGTGTTGTGTTTATACAGCTCTGAAAATAGTTATTTACGCAGCCAAGTAATAATAATAATAATCCGCCGTTAAAACCCGTCCCGGTCAGAGGCTAAATCATTAGTTCCGCATTTTTTTTGTGATGGATGGATTCTTCTCCTTTCGATACCGAAGTTTTTTTTACTGTGTCAGTGACAAATTGCACACAGACATAGTGCCATCTACGATGAACTAGGTGCGGAATCAAGTCTTAATAGGAGTAGTATACACATACGTCGTTGACGAAAATCATTCTTCATGTCAAATTGTGTAAGTGCCTGTTTTGGAAATTCATTTTAGGCATTTCGCCCGTGCTAAATCCATCCCTAACACCGAAAGGACTCTCACTTCAATTTAGTCAATAAAATAAAAAAACATAACTAGAGATCCGTACGTATCAGAATAGACGTGGCAGACAGAATAGATGTTGCAAACAAAATATATGTGGCAAACGAATAGATTTTGCAAAAAGTACGTATAAAAATGAGCAAATAAATCAATGTTTTAAGTTCTTTTAGAACTATAAGAATTTAAAAGATCCATAGAAATTATACAAGGTAATTTCAAAGGCCCTACCGAAGTACGTCTTTTGACGTAGTTCTAGAGATATGAGTCATCCCTAAAAATCACGAAGTGTCCATATCCCAAGGATTGGGTCATATTTCCCCGAAACCCTGAGACACGTGTTCGCTAAAATTCGATTCTCTACAACTTTGCCATTGGATGCAATCTACCTCTCATAGTTCAAGAGATATGGCTCATCCTTCCAATTCTAGAAGTGGTCATATCCCAGGATTGGGCCGTATTTCCCCAAAAACCTAAGACACGTGTTTTCTTAAATTTAAATTTTCTACAACTTCGCCTTTGAAACCAACTTTCTAACTCTCATAGTTCTGGAGATTCGGGTCATCCTGCCCAATTATGGAAGTGGCCATATGCCACGATTGGGCCATATTTTCCCAAAAACCTGAGACACGTGTTCGCTAAAATTTAATTCTCTACGACTTTGCCTTTGACAGTAAATCTCCATATTGCATAGTTAAGGAAATATAGACGAAAAACTGTTTTCGTATACGACCAAGAAACTCAATTTTGTCCATTCCACTGGTCCCAGTGCCCAGACCCCTCACCCGATTCCCACAAGATTTTTTCGCAGTTTTGTGACATCAAATGCTTTCATTTGTCATCAGAATAAGCAATTTCCGTGCTATACTTGCTGAGATATTTGCGAAAAAGTTTCATCGACCCCGAAAATTTCATGTCCGACCTCCACTTCTTCGATCATATCTCCGGAACTGTTTGACCGATTTCGTTCATCTTCGAACTTGAATCATGGGAGGCATGTACCTTTCGATCGGTTTAGCGGTTTGGAAAAAAAAGTTTAGACGGACAGACGAACATTTTTTTATTGCTGATTCGTCATATTTAGACGATAATCATGGGCGCAATTAAGAAATTTTTTTTTTCGTAGACGGCGGAACCATGTATGGCTAATTCCACGCTGTCCGCGTTTCATTCTTTTTACATAATTTAAGATTTCTTACGAAGCATAAAACCTAGGAAAATGATAAATACAGCGTTTCCTTATAATTCTCACATGCACTACAACTTTCTAGAAGATAATAATGCTGTATCTGTAACAGCAACCGAGTTTGTGTAGCTGTCCACGTTTCATTTTTCTAAAATCCAATGGATTTAGCCATATACAGCTAAGTTTTGACATTTTTCCCTTGCGTCGTTCCCCCCTGAGACCAAGTTTTTCACATTCTACGTAAAATTTTGATTGATCGACATTTTACTCATTAAAATCGGTCCAGTGGATCCGAAGATATGACCTTTAGAAAATCGTCACTTTCCATACAAAATGTGAAGCCAAAGTTAATGGAAGCATCCTACGTTAGTTAGTGGGTTAGCTAGTTAATTAGTTCCAGAGCCATTTGTATGAAAACCGACTTTTTTGGCTAGTGCTCGAGAACGGCTCGATAACTTTTCTTGAAATTTTGCAGGGATCTTCGGGTGGGCATTCTACACCATATGAGATTTTAAAAGGGGGGGGGGGTGGGGCACTTTTAGAATTGGGAGGGATGACCCATATTTCTAGAACTATGAGAGTTAGAAAGCTGCTTCGAAAGGCAAAGTAGTAGAGACCGAAATTTTAGAGGACAGGTGTTTGAGGGTTTGAGGGAAAAAGAACTTAATTCCGTGATTAAGTCACTTCTAGAATTGGGGGGATGACTCATACCTCCAAAACTATGGCAGCTAGAAAGTTGCTTCCAAAAGCAAGATTGTTGAGGATAAAATGACAACCCGCCGAACGTAAGAAGGGATACAAATCAACTATTTATTAGATCGAAAAGGCTTTCCGCACATAGTGCGAATAGTGAAATAAAGTCTATTCGCACAATGTGCGAATAGTGAAATAAAGTCTATTCGCACAATGTGCGAATAGTGAAATAAAGTCTATTCGTACAATGTGCGAAGAGTGAAAAAAAGTCTATTCGCAATAGTGCGAATAGCCATGTGAGGACTATGCGCACATAGTGCGAATACCCATATAACGACTATTCGCACATTGTTCGAATAGCCATATAAAGACTGTTCACACATCGACGAAAAGTACCTTTTGATGAATTTGTTTGTAATGAAGAACATGTTGTCAAATGTCACAAAAACTAGGTGGCTAACGAACTGGGGAAGTTACGCTTTAATGAAACGCCACGAAAACCTAGGTGGCTACCAAAACTATGGAGCTTTTCCTTTTGCAAAATGTCACAAAAACCAGGTGGCTAATAAAACTAGGGAGATTTTCCTTTTACAAAATGTCACAAAAACTAGGTGGCTAACGACGCTGAGGAAATTTTAATTTTACGAAATGTCACAAAACTAGGTGCCTGACGAAACTAGGGAATTCGCGCTTTAATGAAACGCCACAAAAACCTAGGTGGCTAACAAAACTAGAGAGATTTTCCTTTTACGAAATGTTACAAAAACTAGGTGGCTAACGAAACTTGGGAATTCGAGCTTTAATGAAGCGTCACAAAAACGTAGGTGGCTAACAAAACAAGGGAGATTTTCCTTTCACAAAATGTCACAAAAACTAGGTCACTCAGGGGCCGTCCCTAAATTACGTAACGCTCGAGGGAGGAGGGGGAGGGGTATGCTGCTAGCGTTGCGGAACGTTATGGGGAGGGGGAGGGGGTCTGGCCTTACTGTTACGTAACGCTCGAATCTCAACATTTTTCTTCCAAAATTAAAATATGAAACATGAAACTGTTAGTGTTTAAATTTATTTTGCGCCGCAGATATTGCGAGAGATGAAACTTATAATTTCGTTTACATTTTGACGAAAATTTTAGTTAATAAAAATATAGGTCATGAAATTACCTAACTTCAGTTCTTCCCGTAAGTTTGAATTTCTGCGCAAATAAATTGTATTTTTTCAATGTTTAAAAAATTTTTCCTAGCGTTACGTAACGGAGAGGAGGGGGGGGGGGTTGCGGTCATCGCTACGGTGCGTTACGGCAAGGGGGAGGGGGAGGGGGGGGGGTAAAAACTGGGAAATTAGCGGCCCCTAACGAAACTAAGGAATTTGCGCTTTAATGAAACGCGACAAGCACACAGGTGGTCAACAAAACTGGGGAGATTTTCCTTTCACAAAATGTTACAAAAACTAGGTGGCTAACGACGCAAAGGAAATTTTCCTTTCACGAAATATCACAATATTAATGCTTGACGAAACTAGGGAATTTGCACTTTAATGAATCCCCACAAAAACCTAAGTGGCTAACAAAACAAGGGAGATTTTCCTTTTACAAAATTTCACAAAAACTAGGTGGGTAACGCTGCTAAAGAAATTTTCCTTTTACGAAATGTGACAAAACTATGATATACTAATATGGCATCAGTAAATGTGCTACTGGACACTGTGTTATAAAGTGGTTATTTGCAGAATATGGTACAATGTTTGGAGAGCAAAAAGATCTTCAGTCAGAGAATCTTATCGACAAATTCATGGTTGACATTGGACACAAAACGAACCCTTGCACCCGGAATTGCGATTAAAGCATCGTGTAACTTTTGCAAATCATTTCCAGTACTGCCGTTACTTTCGCTTTGCATTTTGGTCTGGTAATTGTGGAGCTGCTTCATCATAAAAGGCTTGCCTGTCTCATTCATTATTTCAATTTTTATTTCCTTTTTGTTTGCTCCTACCGCGATCGTTTTTTTAACACGCTGTTTTTGTTCCACTGTTAAACGCATATTTTGGGGATGATTTATGTGGTTCAACTCAGATCTTTTAACGACCAACTTGTTGCCGTTGAATTGAACTTTCACCTAGATCATAGAGTGAAATACATTTTTGTTGTTGTCATGTAGTTCTATCGAAAACTTTTGGTACCAACCATAGCAGTACAATTCATTTTGTACGTTGATGATGCACGGTGTCCTTTGCTTGCTGTTTGTTTCTGACTGCCCACTTTACATTCGTAAGTCACTTTATTGTAACGAAATTTCTGAGCGATTTCATTTTCTCCTTTCAACGGGTACGAGCCTTTGATTACTAGAACTGTTTTACTCGATTCTTCATACGCCTTCTTTGCTTCCATGAAACTTTTCCAATCATCAAATTCATTGTTCGCGCTCAAATTATTCATTCATTTTTAATCTAAAACCAAGCGAACCGAACCATACAAACGCTTTATAACGATCACCACATGGTCACTATGCAATTACTACAGTCACTGAGTAAAAATTTTGACAAAGTGTACTAGAACGAACAATCATGATTGTAGACAATAATTGAGAACAATACTAAATGGCAGAGTTGTCGTTACAAAATTCTTCAGATGAACAGAGTAATTATTGCTTTTACAAATTGTCTCGCTAAACACAGTTATGATTCCTTTTACAAAATGTCAAATTTGAACGTAAAAGCCAAAAAAAGGCTATATAACAAAACTAGGGAGCTTTTCCTTTTACGAAGTGTCACAAAAGTAAGTGACTAACGAAGCTAAGGAACTTTTCCTTATACATGTTACAAAACTAGGTTCTTGCTAATATGGCTCATATAGCTACTAGTGGGATGTGCGAGTAGTCCTTATCTGCCCTACAACACATAAAAAACTTACAAACCGGTTCTAACAAAAGAATCCTTTTGTTAAAACCGGTTTGTAAGTTATTTATGCGTTGTAGGGCAGTTATACGTATGTCTACTTATACAATGTGCGAATAGACTTTATTTCACTATTCGCACATTGTGTGAGTAGACTTTATTTCACTATTCGCACATTGTGTGAATAGCATCTACCTTATTAGATTCCACAAATATTTGTCCTACATTTATCTCAAGATATATAAACAGAAAAGATAATGCAATTCAGATAAACTCGCGGAGCCCAAGTTTGAGGTGAATTTACACAAGTAATGTTGTTTGCCTGCATATTAAAATCGTATACGAATGAAACAGGCACAACATGCATGAATTTGTCACACGTACAAATATTAAGCTGACGAATTCACCTCAAACTCGGGCTCCGTAGAAACTCTGATTTGCTGGGAATTTGCAATACCTGTGCGTATATATATCTTGTATTTATCCCACACTCGTAGTTCGTAGTCAGCTGCAACAATCATCAAATTCTAAGTCGAAAAATGAACATGGTAGTGTCAGTACAAATGCGTAATTGGAATATTACCTATTTTGTTACTTTTACTTTTGATTTTTACGTGCTAAACATTAGTTATATAGCAATACTAAGAAAAAAATTCATGACTGTGACTCGATAAGTTTTCTGTCATATTTGGTGTCATAAAGAAGGAGCATAGACATGCATTTAATTAAACGGCGGTCACATCTACCTCTTCATTTTTTATCTATTCTTGGTACCATTGTTCGTAAACTCTATACTATACTTCTGTCAATTAATTGGTCTGTCACTTCTTATGAATGATAAATGTGATTTGTTGATTTTTGCTCTATTTTAAGTTATGAAGTGTTAAAGGAAAAAGTTGACAGCGTGATAATTTTTCCGTTTCGCATCGTAGCATCAAGCAATATTTCAAGGTTTGGAAGTCAACCCTGAATGATGTTACGAAGACGGAAAAAGGCCTTTCTGGCGAAACCATTTATAACCGAAAAAAAATCTTTAATTAAGAAGTACTTCCGTGTTAAAAGTCTCAAAAGTTTGAAAAAACTATACTCACATACTGAACTTTATAGTCTTTCGAGGCGTTTTACACTTACTTACTTACTTAACCGGCACTACAATCCATTAAGGGTCTTTACCTCCTGCAACATGCTTCTCCAACCGGATATATCCGCAGCTAACGTCTCCCAGCTGGATACTCCAACAGTTTTTAAGTCGGCAAGAGCTGCGTCATACCATCTGGATTTTGGACGCCCTGCACCTCTGCCATAATTTGCATAAGAAACTTATTAATCACTTTTCGAGAGAGAATTACATATATTTTCTCTCTCAAAAAGTATTCACTAAGTTTCTTATGCAAATAACGGCAGACCTCTCTCGCTCTCCGGTCTGGTTTCAAGGATTTTTTCGGAATACGATGATCTGCCATTCGTTGTACATGACCGAGCCATCGCAGTCGGTTTATTTTGGTAGTTCTGTCTATGTCCGGCTCTCTATAAAGCTGACTAAGCTCATGATTGAATCATCTGCGCCATCGGTTCTGCCTTTGATCGAATACTGGTCCAAATATTGTCCGCAGTACTTTTCTTTCGAACGTGTGCAGCGATTCTTCGTCTCTTTGTGTCAAGCACCACGACACCAAACCATACGTAACCACCGGTCTGATCACGGATTTCCAAGGCCATAAACTTGTCTTTAACAACATCCATATTTCGTCCAAGTATGTCCAGGTCGTCTGCGAAACCTAGCAACTGACTGGAATCTATGTCCATGGTGCGCGCAGCTGCTTTAAGGGTCAGGTTAAAAAGCAACGTCGGGAGAGGATCTCTCTGACGTAGGCCTTCCTCTATGTCGAAAGTCTCTGACAGTTGGTTACGGATCCTTACTCGGCTATTAGCTTCGTTCAGTGTTAACTTGGTTAGCGGGATCAGTTTGTAAACCATGCACTTCTCCAAGATCTGTCTGATATTGAACGGCTGGTCCGACGTTGAACGACCTACACGAAAACCACCTTGGTATCCACCTAGAGAGTTTTTCATGTATGGATGAAGGCGCTGGTAATAGTTATTTGAATCACAAGGGATGAAAAGTAGAAAATTCAGCCATGTGCGAAGTTTGCAGCCCGCGCCGAAGGCAAGGGCGGCAATCGCACACGTTGACTTTTTTACTTTATCCCCTGTGATCCAAATATGCAAATATCTTGTAAACAATATTCAACAGAGCAATTCCTCGAAAATTGCCACACTCCATTTTGCCACCTTTTTTGTATATGGGACAAAGTATGCTGGTATGCTACTCTTCCGGTAACTCCTCGACATTCCATATACGCGTGATGAGCTCGTGCATTTCCATACATAGCGTGTTGCCGCCGTTCTTGAAAAGTTCGCCGGGAAGATTGTCTGTCCCCGGGGCTTTGAAATTTATGAGCCTCGAAATTTCAGCTTCAACTTCTTGCATCGTTGGTTCTTCTATATATGGTTGCGCAGTATGAAATGGCAATTCGTTGTTTTCTTCGTTTCGGTTTTGCGGTGTGTTCGGATTAAGCAGTTCTTTGAAGTACTCAGCCCATCTCGCAATGCACCTTTCCTCATCTGCTAAGACCAATCCATTCTTGTCTTTACACAGCAAAGGTTGTTGACTGTAACCATTTTTGGCTTCGTTTACTTTCCGAAAGAAGTTCCTAAGAAGTTCCTAAACTTACGTCAACATTTTTACTTATTCCACAAATGTTCGTCCAACAGCACTTTCTATTAATGTATGTCTATTCTGTTGTCTCACTTTAACGCGTGCGCGTAGAAGTATTAACTCCAAATAGACACTATACATGCACACCATCATGAAACGTGTGGGACCAACAATCTTTGAATATTCAAAAAAGTTCGTAAAAATATTGACGTAAGTTTATTGCAACTTTTCAATTTCGATCAAAACGTTCCTATCCTGCACCCGTTTTTGTTTCGGAACAGTTTTCGAGCGAAATTTCTCTTCGAACGGTACTCTGCCTGGCCTGCTCGAGTGTATCGACTCAGAGTTTTTAGTCGAGCTGCGTTTTTGTTCTCCAGAGCTCACTGGCATTCATCGTTATTTCTTTCATTTCCCGTTCTCGTTCTCAATGTCTCTGCTGCGGCGCTCTCTACATTCCGCTAGCGTTTCGCTAAAACCAGAATTAGCGAGACCAAATTTCGCTATTCGCTAATCGCTAAAATGTTATAAATTATCACATTCGCAAACTTGTGAGACAATTGTCAAAAGAATTTTCTGAAATTTTTCTGCGGCCAATTAGGTGACCCGCACAGTAAAAAAATTATTTTTTCATCAATTTGAGGCCTGTTTCGACTCCACACTACACAAAGTAACCCGAGACGATCGGAGTTTCATTTTTTTCTGAAAGTCCCATTTATTACGATATGCTATATGAGATATTTGGTTAGGAATAACAGTTTTAGGCACCATTTTCAGTATAATAGTTTTTGCCTGCGGAAGAGTTGACCGATTTTAACACGCTGAAATGATCACCAAATATGCAATTCTTAACCAAATATGAATAGCTAAATGCAAAAAGGGGTCATCTCCAATAGAGAATTTTAAGTGAAATGAAGCTCACAATTTTTATACATATATTAATTTTTTGTAGTTCTTTCCTTAAAATATTATGTGTTATTGTAATATTTAAGAAAAGGTTGAGGTATGATTAATACCACACATAGAAATTGCGAGCTTCATTTTACTTATAATTCGCTATTGGAGATTACCACTTTTTGCATTCAACTATTCATCTCTCAGGTAGGGTCTCGTTTGAAAACGTATAATTGTCAGAAAGTAATAAATTTTCAAGTTTATTTGAGGTTCGCTGTTTATGTGAGGAAGTTTTCCTTTCTTGTTGATGGAAAAAGTGAAAAGTCGCTCCTTGCAGCAAACCTCAACCCAGGAAGTCTTTGCATATTTTGGTACAAGTATAGGTATACTAAGTACCCATATTCTTGGTTCCACAGTAGGCTGTTGCTACAAGTGACGAAATTCGCTCAAAAAAATCTACTATAATGTCCTACAGCTCCAGATTGTGTGCACCGAGACCATAGGCTCCGAAGCAAAAAATCTTTGCAATACTGAGAACCATGATCGTGCTGAATTTATGAGTTATAGCAGAAAAACCATTTTTAACACCCTCTGACCTGCACCTACTCCGCGGCCTCCCACCTTGGATCGAAGTGCAATTTCGAAAAATGAGAAAACATTTTTCTCTTCATGGTTCAAGGAGTCGAATGGGCCAAAAGTCTCTTTAAACTGTGACACCTTGTCCCAAAATTTACGACTTCGGTCGAAGTTTTCGGAAAATCACTCTAAAATTAGTTACAATTAGCGAACATTACCGTCCGCTATTAGCGCGCTAATTTTTTTATTATCAGCGATTAGCGTTAGTTTCGCTAATATTTTTTCCAATTAGCGTTAGCCTTAGCTCCGCTAAAAAAATTGGTTAGCGAATACAACCCTGCTAACAACCACTTTAACCAAGTAGTGGTCAGAATCAACATTTGGTCCTCTACAGCTCCTGACATCCAATACATTTGAACAGTGGCGTCCATCTATCAAAACGTGATCAATCTGGTTTTTGGTTTGTCCATAAGGTGATACCCATGTCGCTTCGTGGATGTTTTTATGTCCGAAATACGTACTGCTCACAGCCATGTTTCTTGAACTACCCGCGTACCGTTGTCGTTAGAGTTTTCATGGAGGCTGTATTTACCAATTGTGGGACGATAGAAGACTTCGCGACCTATCTTGGCATTTAGATCTCCAAGCAGAATCTTAGTGTCACGTTTCGGTGCTCTATCATATATTTCCACCAGTTTCTCGTGAAATAGCTCCTTCGCTTCGATGTCTTTTTCCTCCGTGGGTGCGTAGGCGTTAATAAGAATATAGTTGAAAAATTTTCCTCTTATCCGTAAAGAGCACAATCACTCGTCAACAGTACTGAAACCAATTACCGCGTTTCTAGCTGTGCCGAAAACCACGAAACCTGTTCTCTGCTCTCTTGGACTGTCATTATTTTTCCCACTGTAGTAGAACTTATAGTCGCTACTGAGCATGGTGTCCTTTCCAGGCCTTTGCCGCTCTTAGCGCACTTGTGAGAGATCTCAATCCTCGTGGCCGCAACAAAGATCTTACATTCCATGTTCCTAGTTTTAAGTCGTTGTCCTTTTTCCGATGCTTGAGTCGTTGCCGTTTATCCTGTCCGATCCGAGGCTGTGTTGTTGAGCACGGCGTTTTACACTTGGTCCATTCAAAAGCAGCTCGAATGGCAAGTATTTTTAACAACTAAGGTTTTTCGACAAATAGCAAATCTCGTCCTTGTTCAGACAATTTTATTTTCACAAGTGGGAAAGTTTATACGGTTTACTAGTGAAAATAAAAATGTTCAAACAATTACATAAGTAATTTTTCTTGCAAAGCTCCGCGGAAATTCGAATTAACGCTAGCGTTGACGAGTAATTGTTCTTTCCGATAGGTAGATCTGACCTTCATTTAATTAGATGCGTGTATATGCACAAATTTTATGACATTAAATTACGACAGAAGGCAAGTGAGACAAAAAATGTTCGAGTAATCTTATAAAATATCTGATAAATATTTTATTTACATTCATTCGACCACTTGTAGGGCGAATTAATTATCAAAAAGTTATACTTTCATTCTCCCACCAGTATCGACTCTACATCTTTATTTAAATATAACCTTGCTACAAATACTATCAAATCAAGTAACAAACAGCGCCTCCAAGTGTCCACAGTGGGTAAAACGACTATCTTAGTGTTCATAAATCTAGTACTACTGAAACAATTTTGACATAAGTTCTAAAATTTTGCTGTAATTACTCTATAGTAATGACAGATTACCGGAAAAGTATAAAAAAAATTTGACATTTTGAAAATTCAAGAATCCCACTCCAGTTTTGACGAATTTCTTTATATATCGAACGTCAAACTGTAAAAATTAAAAAATGTAAAAAATCATAACTTCAATTCTTAATACATTTTTCTGCTCTTTAGCTCATGAATATACATTATTACCTACACAATCAAAGTCACAACAACGTTAGAAATAGGTGGAAAAGGCGATTTAGTACAATTTTATGGCCATTTTATTTATCATTTTTGGCGTCCAAAACCGGAGTGGGATTCTTGAATTTTTTAAATGTCAAATTTTTTTCATACTTTTCTAGTAATAATATAGTAATAATAGAATAATAATAATAATAATAATAATAATAATAATATAATAATAATAATAATAATAATAATAATAATAATAATAGAATAATAATAGTAATAATAGAGTAATTACAGTAAAATTATAGAACTTATGTCAAAATTGTTTCAGCAGTACTAGATTTATGAACACGAAAAAAACCCATTGTGTTTCGTTTACTACCAAGTAAAAAAAATTGGAATCTCTTGTGGGATGAATATCTTTAGAAACTCATATTATAGGTATTCTTATGATCGGGTCACTGTAGAGAACAGGTGTTTCAGCGTTTTAGGGAAAAATTATCAAATCTCGGGATAAAGCAACTTCTAGAATTGGGAGTGATGACACTTAATCTATAAAATTACGGCAGTTTAAAGTTTGCTTCTTAAGGCAAAGTTGGTAATTTTAGAGAAAATAAAATAATTTTTTTTTTCATTCTCGACTAATAATGGAAGATGTAAATTTAGAAAAACAGAGTTACATATGACACTTATTGGTAAACCACGTATGTGAAACTCTGTAGGTTACGAATGAATTTTGGAAATATTAATATACTGTATTTAAAACGCTCAAAACGCACAAATTTTCAAGAGGTCTGGAAATGGACGAAATTTTGATGCGTTTTGAAAAGTGCATCGTAAATGGGGTAAAAAAACTCAAAGTATCAACCCAACCGGCAAAAAGTGCATTGAAAAAGGAGTTATATTGATATTGTGAATGCCCACACTCGACTATTATGAATTTATTAGTCGAGGCTATTGTGAATGCTCGAAAACTCGACTAATATCAATTTATAAGTAGAGGCTATTGTGAATGTTTGTTTTGATTAGAATTAATGGTCACACATTTAGTTGAGAATGACCTCGAAATGTTGTCTGACTACAATGCATGGATAAAATTAAGTTTTTTACAATTTCTCCCAATTTTAATGTTTGTATTCGCCCATTCAAACTCAAAATATTTTGTAAAACAATTTTTTCGAACCTTGAAATTTCAGTGCAAGCATACTCATCAACCGATGCGTATTTGAATCAAAATTAATAATTCACATAAAGAGTATATTTTACTTAAATTGTTTTGTTTTTCCATTATTAGTAAAGAACGATAAAAAATTAGAAATCCATCTTGTACCACATATGTCTATTATAGTACTGAACTTTTTGATGATAGTTATATTGTGTACAGGAAGGACCGTAATAATGCTGCATTCAATAAAGATGATGGAGGTGGGTGTATGAACATGATATCTAAACAAGTTTTCGAATTTGAGTTAGAAAATAACATCTGGGTCTCGGTTGAGCATGTAAATGGCTGTAAGAATTATCTGAATATAAAGTATGTGGAATTAAAAACCAAACCTGAAATTTACAATAAGCAATTTAACAAAATCGTAAAAAGTGTGCTATCTTCGAACAGCAATGACTCATTTATTTTGTGTGGGGACTACAATTTTGGAGATAGTATCACTTGGTCCTACGACCCTTTAAATGATAATTATGAGGCTCTTAATATAAACGGCCTTATACCAAATAATCTATTAGATACCATGTCTTTATGCCGTCTCAATCAGCTTAACGTCATTCGAAATCGCAATGGCAGGACTTTGGATTTACTCATGTCTACTTCAACCTCCAACATCTGAAAATAGGCCAGCTACGAACAAATTCTTTAAAGTAGATTATGTTTACCTAAATCAAGAACTTAGTAAAATTAATAGGTCAGATGACTTATCTGGTCTGGATATTGACAGTGCAATTGAAAGGTTCTATGACTTACTAGAACCTTTCATTAGGGCGATTCCTAAAACAGTAATTCCGAATAGGGATTACCCAATCTTCTTTTCCCATCAACCTATCTCATCAATAATCAGAAAGCAATCGGTGAGGAAAAAAATGAAGTGCGCTAAGTGTCCAAATATTTTAGAAAAACTGAAATCTGAGTTCGCAACTCTCCGTACACGAATTAAATTATCTTTCAAGGAATGTTTTGATGAGTATGTGAAAGACTGTGAAGAAAAGATAAAAATAACACGAAGTGTTTCTTTGCATTTACAAAGTCTTTAAAAAAAATTCATTACCGAATATCATGAAATTTAGCAATGTAGAAGCCACTGACAGACTATCGATTTTGTAACCTGTTTGCTAGTTATTTTAATTCCGTATACAATCCATCTGTTGGTCCTATTTATTAATGTGGTATATGACCCCCCTTCGTTCACCAGACCTCATCTCTTCAATAGATTCCAAACTCACTCCCGCTCAAATAGAAAAAGATCTGACGGGTTTAAATAAAAATAAAATTTCGTCTCCTGACAATGTTATAATGCTGTTCTTTATGCAACTCTCTATGTCTCTCAGTTTACCGCTATCCATTCTCTTCAATAAATCACTGCTAGAGTGTAAATTTCCCTATAAATGGAGAACTAGTTTTGTTTCGCCTATATTCAAAGAAGGAAAGAAGGATGACGTAACTAATTATAGGCCCATAAGTATTATATGTGCTGCATCAAAGATCTTTGAGAGACTAGTCTTCATTAGGATCTTTGATGAGATCAAAGACAGCATCCACCACTCTCAGCACGGTTTCTTCGCAAAAAGGTCAACTCGAACGAACTTATTAGAATATGTTTATAGCCATTTGTATGAAAACCGACTTTTTTGGCTCGTGCTCGAAAACGGCTCGATAACTTTTCTTGAAATTTTGCAGGGACTGTCCGGGTGCGCATTCTACGCCATATGAGATTTTAAAAAAGGGGGATACCGGCCTCGTTCGGGCGCCAGGGCTCTTAGAAAGCGCCATATAAAGCCCATATGTAAATGTGTTTGTGTGTGTAGTGTGTATGATAGCACATTTGGTATGAGGCAATTGTTGTGTATTCGAGATAGAGGTTTGGTGTCAAAGGGAAAGTTGTTGGGTTGGGTGTGTAGTGTATCAGGGTGACCGCCAAAATGGCGGAAAATAGGCGGGGACTCAAAAAAAAACTTTTAATATGTTGTAGAGGAAGTTGAGGGGATCTTTGTCGCCCATGGCATTAGTAGCCGCCGCGCTTTGGTTCGGCGGCGGCTCAAAAAAAACTTTTGATATGCTGGAGAGGAGATTGAGGGGATCATTTTCGCCAAGTAGTAGCCGCCGTGCTTCGGTTCGGCGGCAGCGGTGGCTCAAAATAATGCAAAACATTACAATCACAACGAAAACTCTTTTTAAAAGTGAAATCGGACGCAAGTCTCCTTCTTCCAAAACAACTGATATCAATTTGGGTGACGCTTGCAGCTTCGGAACGCACAAAATTCTTTTGAAATATTTTCACTTTTGATTAAAAAAATGCGTCACAAATACCCCAGTGTTACAGTTTTTCTGTTCTTTCAGCTTTCACAATGCAAAAATTTGACTTAATGGGATTTATGGTGTATTTTTGTACAGAAAATCATATTTTTGCGAATGAAAGCTGAAAGCGTAGAAAAATTATTACATTGGCGGGTCCGGTATTTGTGACGCATTTTTTTAATCAAAAGTGAAAATACTTCAAAAGAATTTTGTGCGTTCCGAAGCTGCAAGCGTCACCCAAATTGATATCAGCTGTTTTGGAAGAAGGGACGAGGACTTGCGTCACGTTTCCCTTTTAAAAAGAGTTTTTGTTGTGATACCTCAATTCTATAACTTGGAACTTCCAATTACCGAATCGCGCCTTGTGCTTGCTTTCATTAAAAATTTCAAAAATTGTGTAAAAATTCAATCTTTTCACACACCTTTCTGGCTGTAGTTGCCGAAAGTCTGATGGCCAGATGCTACTTGAAAATCTGGTCGCCCTCGTCTCTTGCGCGTTGAGCAGTAGGCCAGTCGCATCAGTTCAGTAAGAAAGCGAACTAAGGTCAGACGGCAACCTTTCTATATCTTACGGAATGAAATTTTTAGGAATGTCTAGATACAACTGAACGTCATCTGCGAAGAGGTGGACCCAACAGAGATGGACACACTTGGCAGGCCCAAGAACTGAACCTTGTGGAATACCCAAAACCACATCCATAAAACCTGAGCTACAACATTGGAACATTCAGTATTCCACATTGGAACAAGCCAAACATTACGAACATTTAATGGATCAATTTATATTCACCCCAATCGCATCCGAAACATCAGGTATTCTCGGAAAAGTCGGCCTTAAAATTTTGAAGAAGATCGGGAGCAAAATTAAATCGATAATTAATGAGAAACGAGCCACGAGTTTTTTAATTCAGCGAATAGCGGTGGCAATTCAATGGGGAAATGTAGCATTGATAATGGGTACACTTCCTCGAAGCAATGATTTAGGAGAAGTTTTTTACTTATAAGTTGTAAACTTAATTGTATAAAATACCTCCATACAAAAACTGTTGTAATCCCTAGTGCTGTCCAAACCTAGCGGAAAGAGCTAAATTTTTAATTATCCTTTTCCACACCGAAGCTATTAACACTGCCATTTCAAAAGTATTCAACAAGTGGAAATGTTCTCCCAAGTGGAAGAGATCATTTCATAGATTAAATAAATTATCAAACCGGTCATCGGCAAATTGCTTCCTGTGTACAAAAATATCGAATATTGCGATTGATATCTCTCAACGGATTTCTCCTTGTTCATCATCATACAAAATTAACAAATAAAAGCATTTACTCACCTGAGAAAATAATTTTCCTTCTTCTCTGTTCATTAACGGCGCCAACGAGCATCGCACTACTAAGTGACAATCGTCCATAACGGTGTTGAAAAAACGTCGAGTGGGCAACAAAGCCTCTAAGTCGATCAAAAACTCCAGAAAGCGTTCACAATAGCGAATTGTTTCCTCCGCGACAACAACGTCCTCAGATATCGACTCAAGAATTCCCATAAATTTAACCATCAGACGCTATTTGCAGGCAAACGATAATTTATTAATTCGGTAAATACGATTGCAATTTGTCAAGTTACTTGTAAGAAATGTCGTTCCCATTCGAGTTTTTCCATCATTTCAGGTTTGTCTCGCTTCTGCAATTTTTTCCACAATTTTCGCCATTCCGGAAACGCTTTCAGTTCTTGTTCACGACGTTCTTTAAGCGATAAAGTAGTTATTTTTCAGAACTGTTCCACTGGATACGTTAGAAATGGTCTACTTACTTGGCTGCAAACAAGCCCATATTGACAGCGATACCAACCGCTTCGCTTGATCACGACAAAGTGGAACCTCCAGACTATTGAAACAATGATTTAAAAACAACAGAAGTGCCGTCTGTTCTCTCAAGTATCCACGGTTTGTAATCGGTTTTTCCCAGAGACATGTTTCGAGAACTTGTTGGAAAAATTTGGGAAACTCTTCGGGATTCGAATTCAACACGGCCCAGGCGTCGACGCGTTCGCGAAATTTTTCGTTTAACATTACCACGATAGACATCATATGTGCATGACTTGATTCGTTATGCTTATAATTCGGCCACAAGTAATTTTCCAAATATTGACTGAACTCTAACATCATAATGCGGCGAATTGAAAAGTCGGATTTTCTGATCTCCTTATAGTAGATGTCATCAATAATTTGTGCATTGTACGGTAACCGACTGTCACAAGTTTGCGGAGCCCAATATTGATTGGCAAGCTTTATTCGGAAAATAGTTTCAGATTAATTTCTTGCGAACTTTACCGGGGAAATTCAGTTGAGGTTATGTCATAATGTTTTTGTATTTACCAGTGTCAATTTGTCCGCATTTATTTGTGATAAAGTCAAGGCAGACGTCTTTTGTTTACCAGTCGGAGTTGCTGGTCCATCGTCTTTTCCTTCTTTTTTCGTCATAGTTAGAATAAATTGTGGGAAACGATTTTAAGTAAACCGAAAATGCAAAACGATTGCCAAACAAAAACAAAAAACTAAACTGTCATGAGCAATGACAGCGGCTACTTCCACAAGTCATCATCAAACACTTTTGATCCGATATAGTATTCGCAATGTGCGCCGCCTGCGCCATCGATTGACGAAATGGAAAATATATATTCCCAAAGCACACATTGACGCAGAATTTTTATGTAATGTCCGTAATGGAACTTAGATGACGCAAAAAAAAATGTCCGGGATAGAATCTGGGCACTGTCGGCCCAAGGGCCGCCGAGCTAGGGCCGCTTAAGTGGTTTTTGGTCTTTTGTTCACAGCTCGAGCAAATATTTTCCGATTTTCATAATTTTTTTTTCCGACAATTTATGAAAGAAACTTTTTTGGGTGTGAGCCCTTGGACTTAGCTAGGACACTAAAAACGATTCTATGCTAGGGCCATACGTGTTTTTTGTACATAACTCGAGTAAAGCTCTTCCGATTGTCATAAACTATTTTTTTGTTTGAAAGATCTGGGCATGGCCGACAATTGAAGGAAGAAAACTTGTTGGTTTTGAGCCCTTGGACTTAGCCACATCGGTTTTCATTTCCATTTCTCATTGTATGTAACACATAAATTTTGCTTTTCAACTGGTTAATTCAGATTAAGCAAAGTTAGGGGCTGTCCATAAATGACGTCTGCCTTTTTTGTGATTTTCCAAATACCCCACTACTATCGTCTGTTTTCTCAGATGTCATATTTGGGTCATCAAAGTCCAGCACTTTTCCATGTAAAAAACTGGTAGGTAATTTTCCTTCATGATACATGAACACTGTTCCCGTGGAACAATAAGCTGCGGTGTTGCATAAACACAGATTATTAGTTTGAGGTCGTAGAAATTAGCATTATATTTTCTTATGCGGACAGATAACTGTAATTTTCGATACATTTACCAATAGTTAGATTGTGTGACGTAGATCTGTCTATTTTCAAATACAACCCTTTCCCCTGCCATCAGACTCCTACGGATAGCGCTTACAGAAATTGTGAGTTTGATTAAGTGCACAAAGTATATTTACGGGACGCAAGTAACGTAATTTTAGATTTTCGGTCGTTATGAAGGGACCCGTATGTATCAGAATAGATGTGGCAGAATAGATTGTAGTGAATAGAGGAATCTATTCTACAAATGAAAGAGAGATGTTACCTCTTTCGAGGTTTAAACAAATCTGATTTTATTCAAAGAAAACATCGGTATTTATACTATTCATAGAATCCAAAGGATTCTATGATTACAGTGGATTTAAATATTTATTTTGGATTGCTGTGATCTGTGTCACCACAAGATGTTACAAAAAGGCTCGAACGTATCTAAGTAAATATTGATTAATGAATTACGGACAATTGCTCAATAAATTTTATTATTATTTTAATTAAAATAATTTATTGAGCAATTGTCCGTAATTCATTAATTTGATTCCTAAAGCTCATTCAACAAGAAAAAGAATCAGTAAATATTGCCTTAACTCTTAAGTATGTGCAATTATGTCCTCATTAAATTGGATTGGAAATCGTCGAAAGGGCAATATTGAAAGACCCGTCCGAAGCAACGGCGCAAAAAATCTCTATAAGCCCTTAAAATAACCCCAGAATTTAGAACCGACTTAGAGCACTTTGCAGAGGTCTCTGATCCATACCTCCATGGACGAAAAAGTTCGCCTCTTTTTTCTCTACCACCCTGCACAAAAAATCTCATTATCAATGGAATATTCACGAAAAAAACCAAATATCGTGTTTGGCCGCGTAGCATGAATTGGGCCCACACTAAGGACTCTATAGCCCGAACCACTCGACAGATTTTCACTAATTTAATTTTCGTGATCTTTCATTCAAAACCTTGAAGAGCGATTTCCGTTCTAATTTCGCAGTGATATGAGTGAAAAAGTTCCAGTAACCTTCAAAAAACTACGTTTTTCACCACTTTTTCGACCGTAACTTCGAAAGTTTTCAACCTATTTTGCCCAAATTCAATCTCGTAATCAATTTTCTCATTTTCTTTCAGGAAATAAAAAGAGTAGAGACTCCCTAGTAGAGACTCAGTTTTAGGGCCCTGGCTGAGTCTAAGAGCTCAACATCACCATAAGTTGTGAGGCATGTCCAGACCTTTCAAACAAAATCGGAGAAGATTTACTCGAGTTAAAAGACCAAAAACCACTTAAACGGCTCTGGTTCATTGTCCCTTGGGCCGACTCAATCCTATAAAAGATTTTTTGATTACCTTTCAGGAAAAAAAAAGTTTTTGAAAATCGGTTGAGTTTTACTCGAGTTATCGCGTTGACAGACGGGCGGGCGGACATTTTTTTTTATTGCTGATTCGTCATCTAAGGACCATGATCGGTGCTCCCCCCACTCCCGGGTTGAAATTCGACTGGTTACAAACGTCTAGGTAAACGCATAATACCCCTTTTCGAAGAACTTCGTTCTTCATACGGGTCTAAAGAGACGGCAAAGAAAATACTAAATTCTTCACAATATTTTGAATCCGCTGAATGCTCTGAATTGAACGACACTTTGGCAGTCCTTACATAGTGAATTATTGAACGCACTCAACATCAACTGTGTCATCTCTGTTTCTGTCAAAAATTTTTCAGCCACCATTTACGTGAGGTCTGCGAAAAAGTATTTTGTTGCTCTTACCCTCCAAAAGTAATTGTTCCGATTGAATATAAGGTAAGTGAATATTTCGCTAGACTTACAACAGTCGCTGTTCATGTGCAACTTGTTTCAATAAAATGATTTCGTAAACTTGCCGTGAAACAGTGCGTTACGTAACTTATTCCCTTGTATATCCAATTCAGATGGCTGGAAGTGCTGTTGCCACTGCTGGACGACCAGTGTTGAAGGGTCTTAACAATGCACAAATTCGCAAAAATATAACCGTGGCGATTGTCTTGTCAATCACCTCTATGTTCGCTTATAAATTCTTGGTGAATGAACCAAAGAAACGAGACTATGCCGAATTTTACAAGTAACAAAGTGACTACTGCCACTAAATCGTAACATTAATATTTCAAACTTCGCAGGACATACGATGCGGAAGCTGCATTCGAACGGATGAGAAAGGCTGGTTTATTTCAATCAGCACCAGCGGATGATTAAAGCTTTTCTTTCAATTAGTTTCTTCACATAATAATCTTGAATCCAATGTTTAAGGAAATTAATAATAGCACGATGTGAACGTAGAACGTTTTTCATTTGTTGTTATTGTCGTGAGTGCTTGAAATGACTTTTTGTAAAGCGGTCTGAGAACGCATCGTTTAGTGCTTTCAGGACATTTGTTACATACATAGATTCATTAGGTAGTCGTCTTTTGGCACTGAGGTCAATTATTCAAAGTGAAACAGAAATGTCGGATCAACTTGACGAAAGTGTCTGATGGGTAAATGTAAGTGATTTATCAAAAATTGTGAGGATCCCTTTTTATTAAACTCCTTCAAAGGAAAACTGAGTCAAGATATCTGCTTGGTTTATGTTCAAAGTTTCTTGGTAACACCCACACGAAAAGGTGTCTCATTGATGATGGAGTTTATGACAGGAACCGGAGAAATCAATGTTCGTCCTTTCGTATCCTTCGTCCAAATTTGTTCCCTGAAAAGTTAAAACACTAGCAAACTTTTTACACCGTTACGAAGCTGCTGTGAGTTTTTTGAAGCTCCGTGAATCTTTTTCGCTTATATCTAACCAAATTACGCAAGGTTGTAAATGAAAAGTATAGACCTCAGGAAACCACAAAAAAATTTGGTGAAAATTGGTGTTTAGGACGGTCCTAGCATAATTTTTCTAATTGAAAGTTTTGCATGTTTCTCAGGGCCTGGAAGAGTGATTCGGAGGGATTTTTCGACAATTTCCAATCCAATTTCGTTTGGACGCAATTGCATATACAGTCTCAGAAAATAAAGAAAGCCGACAAGTTTCTGATTTATACGAATTTACCATTCAAATTAGAAATTTGTCGGTTTTCACTTTTCCGTTCCTGTACTTCAGAGAGAAGGCAATATTTGCAACATCTATTCTGTTACGTACAGGTCTTTCACACATTTTGTACATATGTCTCAACAAGCACAGCAGGGAAGGTGCTCCTAAGATTATCACACGAAAAGAATCTAGATTTCAATAAGGGGTAAATTTTTTTATGGAAATCGATTTGATGGCCTTGGAGTGGACGAAAGAAGACTGTTCACGCAAAGAGGGGTTTTTTCAATTTCGATAAAACATGCCATATGATGGACCCGTTCGCACCAGAATAGATATAGCAAACAGAATAGATGTTGCAAAAAGATTCAAACGTATCCAAGGGGCTGCTCATAAATTATGAAACGCTAAAAGCGAAATTCTTCAGACCCTCTCTCCCCTGTAACGCAAGGTCAATACCCCCTCGCCTCACCTTCTCCATTTCTGACGTAACACAACTGAACAAAATCAATACTGTCAAAAATCATGTGTAATGCTGATATTTACCTAACATTTCTCGCCAGTGTGGCGTAGTTTTTTTGTTAACGTCGACTGCTGCTATAACATTTTTTAGTGTTTTGACGAATGTGTACCACAATATTCTTCATGAATGGTAGAGGTCGTTGTGACAATTTTTTCACTGTTGTAGTAATGGCCGATTTCGTCTGTATGTTAAGAGGGAACGTTATTTTCATTTCATTCACTCCTAGTACACTATCCATAACAAATTGAGTTCCTTTTTAACAACACATTCTACCCTGCGTTACCGTTACAAATTTGCTTGAGTTACCATTATTTTATGCAAAGTGATATATTTAGACCCGTAAAAGAAGGGGTCTTATGCGTTTACCAAGGCGTTTGTAATCACCCCAATTTCGACTTGGGAGTAGGGGGGGGGCTTCGATAATGATCCTTAGGTGACGAATCAACAATAAAAAAAATATTCTTCTGTCACCGCGATAACTTGAGTAAAACTCAACCGACTAAAGATGATTCTTGCGCCGTTTCTTTGGACGGATTTTTCAAAATTGCCCTTTCGGTAATTTCCAATCCAATTTAATCTCGACGTAACTTCATACACTTAAAAGTTAACGCAACATTTTTACTTTGATACGTTCGAATCTTTTTGCAACATCTATTATGTTTGCCACATCTATTCTGATACGTACAGGTCCCCTGCATATGTATGTATATTTTTGCATCAAATAGAATTTTGTACTTCTGCGCAGCTTTTTAACACTGCAAAAACTTGCGCAGAAGTACAAAATTCTGTGTATTTAATTAAGTGTATTGAGTGAGCGAAACTACGTTTAGTGTACACTGTACACTCAAATTCTTTGCGTTTCATAATTTACAAAGTAGAAATACCAATGGAATGGTCCTAATACGAGGGGCACCTTTTAAGTCTTGAGAATCGGACAAACTAGCCAAATAATGCTAGAGAATCAAACGGATATGAAAAATTTGACATTTTTCATGATATGTGTGCTAACAACGCTTTAAGCTAGCATCGCTAATTGCGTAGCTATAAGTAGTAGAATCTAACACCTAAAAAACAAGCTTTTTGAGGACATATACAGATTTTGTAGTGCTTTGATTCGCATTTTACGGAGTTATTTCTTTATGTGAATGAACTACGCACATCTTTTGGTATCAGATTATGATTGTACGGCGGATGGTACATCAATCCATCGGTTTGGTTACCTAGAAATACCATTATTTCAACTGAATGTCAAAAAGCTCCCTTTTTCTAGAAGCATGTTGATGAAGAGCTTTTAATGGAATTTGTCTTTTCGCTAAACAATTTAAGCAAGTGAACGGTTCGGTCCTAATCAGAATTGATGGTTATACGATCGTCATTTGAGCATGTAGTCCTATGGCTTTTAGTAATGAAAAAATTGGAAGGCATTTCCTTCGAAATGATTTTTATCTTAAAACCTATGTTAGGTTCACCTCTTTTTCGATCGTTCTATGGTTTGCTTCAGGCTCCTGCGCATATGTTTACGATTCTTTTTCAAGTAAGATGTGATATGAACTTTTAGAAGCACTATGGCCATCTTTGTCCAGTGCTTTAGTGCTACAATCGAGCCAGCCTCCTTTTCAGCGGTTGTGAGGCTATGTGTTTTTCAACAAGACCATATTTTTTTCGTAGCTAGATGTTCATCTTAAATCGAATCGATGCTGGTCTAAATAATGTCAAAAGATGCCCCAATTTTTCGGTAGGTCCTATACCAATTTTTCTTCATCCGTTCACACACAGCAGCATTGCTAAGTGGTAGAGCAGAAAATTTAAGATGACCTGTACGAGACTCGCCGTTGAGAGATGTACTGTATGGATTTAATCAATCGAACTAGTCAAGGACGAAGGTACTGGATGGTACTTAATCGCCAAAAGTTAATATAGGTTGATAGATACATGAATGTTGAGTTACACCAAAGCGAACATCATAAAAATTCACGGAACGAAAATTTTAACGACTAAAAATCATTTTAAAAAAATTTTTACTAACAAAAATTCCAGACATAATAAAAACGTTGTTCGTAAACATGCCATGAAAAATGTCAAATTTTTCATATCCGTTTGATTATCTAGCATTATTTGGCTAGTTTGGCCGATTCTCAAGACTTAAAAGGTGCCCCTCGTATAAAACAGTATGAAATATCAACTGAACTTAAGCTATTTCAAATTTTTGTAGTAAAGTTTATTGCAAAATTTGCGTTCACTGCCCAGCGATGGTCGCAGCCTTCTTGTAAATCCTTTGAAGTAATACGTATTTCATCGTGATGACCAAACTATCATTTTCTTTCCTTGATGAAATTGAAATTCCAAAAACTTGAACATAAAACATCAATTCGAACACCTAACAATTTGAGTTTTCTTTGCATATTTTTTTTAATGGGTAGCCGCTCCTACCGCAGTAGGAACACGCATGGGGGGCCTCCGTTGGCCCATTGTACTAGCTTGTTTACACCATAATCGCTTATTATAACCTGTCTGTACTAGCGATGTAGTTCAAGATATCTTTTGGTTGAAAATGTTTGATGAGGTCATACTTGATGGTGTAGCCGCCCAGGTACCTTTGTCTATTGGTGATGAAAGCCGGACAGTAGCAGAGATATTGTTCAGCCGTGTCTGTGTGGAAATCACGAAGATCACAGCTTGGATCCGTTCTTTTCCCTATGGTAGCTAAATGTTTGTTAAAGTCGTAATGTCCTGTTAGTACGCCCGTGAAGACTTTCAGCCTAGTGCGACTTACATTTAATAGGAATTTCGAATTTTTCTTGCTGATACTAATACAGTTTTTTGCTTGGCGACAGCTCACTAAATTGTCCCAGTAATTTTTAAATTCCATATCTCGTTTCCTGTGAATTACCTGTTTCGTTAATGAGCACGGGACTCCCGTGAATGGCTCCGGACCGATAGGCTTCTACCTGGCGCTCCTCCTGGCTAGTGCATAGAGTTCACCTGGGCTGCATTATTCAGAGCTTCCCAGCATTTTAATGTAAGTGCAGAATCAATTTTGAATGAGGATAAAGCTGTAATTACATCTTTACTACCACTACAGATCGTTACAGTCTCGTCTGCAACGCTGTCCTCTTCTAAAAGACGACAGCCTTCGATGATGGCTCTAACCTCCGCTAAGAGTGTTGATGAAAATTCTCCGATAGAAATAGATACTTCGTCACCTGAGTTAGCACAGTGCACACCCACCCCAGCTAAATTATTCAACAGTGATCCGTCTGTGTAAGCTACCTTCCCAAGCGGTTGAAAATTGCCAGACAGCCAGTCCTCTTTCGGTGGTATGATTACATTGAAATTTCTGCCAAACATGTGCTTTGGTATTATCCTATCAGAAGGCATCCCTAGCATATGAAAGTCATTGATGGTTTTGAACCAAATTTTGGAATGGTCCACCATTTTAACATTAGAGTCTGAGTGGTTCCAATTCTGTGAAGTGACTTAATCGCTTCGGTTTTGGCAAAATGATGTAAAGGTGGGAGATATAGCATAGCTTCCATGGCGGCCGTTGGTGTAGATTTCCACGAGCCTGTAATTGCTATGCAAGTCATTCAGTGGAACTTCTCAAGTTTCTTTATTACTTGTGGATTATCGCATTTGTGGTTCCAAAGAAAGCAAGCATATGTCAGCATCGGTCTAATGACAGTCGTATAAATCCAGAATATAACTTTTGGAGAGATGCCCCATGATTTCCCACAGGCTTTCCTGCATTGCAACAGCGCTACTGTTGCCCTCCGCAGCCTTGCGTCAATGTTTTCAACCCAGAGTAGTTTGCTGTCCAGAATGACCTCTAGGCATTTCACCATATAGACAAATAAGATGGGTACACCATTGATCTGTGAGATCCTGATTTTTTATTTTATATTGTTTAAAGACCAGTTAACAGGCCGAGGCCCAATAATAAACCAGTCTATTTTAGATAACAATAAAAGTTTAGATACAATATTAAGTAAGAAAGCGTTTAAGAATAATTTTCATAGGAGATTACCAATCGAATAAATCTCCAACTAGTTTTTTAAAAATCATCGTCCTGGGGTCTCTCAGGTTCAAGTTTGCGAAGTATGTATCGTGACTACGTTGAATTCGATATAGTGGGGAGTTTTCCTGGTAATTTGTAATCATCTTAGGCAGGTAAAACGTGGGGCACTGTCTTGTATTTCTCGTTTTGCGATGAAAGGAAATTCGATTTCTCAGTGATGAGTCCACGTTGTCGTGAAGCAATTTGTGAAGCCAGATTTCGTCATTTTCCAAACGGCGTGTTTCTAATGAATGTAGTCCCATATGCTTTAGACGTAAGTTTTATTTTGGTCTAGGGTGTGCAATACTAAATTTGAAATAGAACATTCTGGTGAACTTTTTCTGCACCTTTTCGATTTGATCGCTCGCACTAATGTAGATTGGATTCCAAATAGTTGAACAGTATTCAAGTCTATTCCTTACCAAGGTGAAGTAAAGCAGACGCATACTGCACTGGCTTTTGAAGTGTTTCCCGCAGCGAAAAATAAAGCCTAATGTCCTATAGGCTTTACGAGTGACGGCACGTATATGTTCGCTGAACGATAATTTATCGTCTAAGATTACTCCAAGGTCTTTCTTCACAGTAACTCGTTCTAGATTCACATTATTAATGGTGTATTCAAAAATTATTTTGTTGGGACTATGTGTGGTAGACATTAATGCACATTTATCGGCATTAAGAACCATGTTGTTTTCTCTACACCAATCAACTACTCTCGAGAGATCGTTTTGAAGCAAGTTACAATCGTATGTATCACGAATTGATCTGTAAAGTTTAAGGTCATCAGCGAATCCAGAACATGACGAGAGAGAAGCTAGGAGATCATGTCTTCCATGATGCCTTCCACCTTACGTTTTCTGGTGAACAGAATCATTTTTGTCTTGGCAGGGGGTTCTCACACCATAAATTAATAATGTTTAGGACCTGCTGCAGTTGATCACATATAGTATTTACGAATTTTCCTCTCAGTAGAATTGCCAGATCATCCGAAAAGCCCTCAGTTCGAAATCTCTTTTCATTCAAAATTAACAATAATTCGCTTATGACCATGCACCATATCAAAGGAGGCAAAACTCCCCCTTGAGGACATCCCTTGCAGACTGTGACAACGATAACCATTGAATAACAGTACACAAAGATCAGTCTGCTGTGTAGCATAGCTAGGATGCAACCTGAATAATTCCTGAATCTATGCCAAGTTTGTAGCATACGTTCACAATAGCTCTGTAGGTAAGATGATTGAAAGCACCCAATATATCTATAAATCCTCCTAGAGCGTCGTATTCCTCATTTCTTAACGAAAGTTCTATGTTTTGCACAATATTATGCAGTGCATTTTCTGTAGATTTACCACTCTGGTATGCGTTCTGATTTGCTAAAGACCCTAGTATTGCGTAAAAGTTCGTCTCTTAGATATCTATCTATTATTTTTTCCAGTGTTTTCAACATGAACGATGATAGGCTTATTGGTCTGTAGTTTTCTGCTAGTGAGTAATTTGTTTTGATGATGATGAATTGCATTTTATTGTCTTCTATCTTCTAGATGACATGGAAAAAGAGTGTCTATGACTGCTGTCATAGACCTCGTTAAAAAACCATCAAAACGTTACAATACAATAAATTAAGCGTATCTGTACAAATGTCTAAATCGAAAAGTAAAAAATCAAAAAACGTTAAAAAACGAACATAGATAGAAAATCAAATTCAAAACAACAAACAACAAATAGTTAAGATCGAGTAAATCTAAGTCAAAAATTTAAAGAAAAAAAAAAAATTCGTCAAAAGTGAAAAAGCAAATTCAACTAAAGCGTATCGTCAAAAATAGTATATCGTCGTAAATCGTATCAAATAAATCAGTCGTCATAGAATACGTCGAAGTGGAGCCAGAATGTAGTAACGGCCATCCAATTACAGAAACTCCGGCGAAAAGTAAACTGTGCAATCAGAAAATAAATTTAATTTTTTGGAAAACATCAGATAAATGGAAAAGGTTAATCACCGGGTAAGTGCTTTCGGTTTTAAATGATATTTGTGAAAAGAAAGCACCAAAACAAACACATCATCCAACAAGGCCGAAGGTACCGAACACCGAGTCATCAAGCTTGTGGACTTCTCTTTTGAATTCACGTGACGGAAGGGTCGGATCGATGTGGTTGGCAGCAATATTAAATAGTCGACATGCGAAGTTTAGTGGTGAGAATTGTGAATACTCATGGGACCTGGCTTCAGTATGAAGACCACCTTAAATCTTCTCCAGCTCCTAGGTATTGCTTTCATAATCAACGACCTTTTGAATATCCTTAACATGATCTCCAAGACATCATCATTAGGATGTCGTAACATAGCCGGAAAATGTTGTCTAGACCCGGTGACTTAAGTGGAGCGAATGAATCAACAGCCCACACTTATACTACTTAGCAAAAACATTTTTTCTTCCATCTATGTATGAAATATTTGGCGCTACGTAACACTACTCCCTATTGCGTGGACTGTTAGCATTGCTTCAATTGGTCAAATTAATCAGCAGTTTAAAATCGCGAAAGAAAGAAATAAAGATTGGAACTCAATCAGCAAAACTGGACAATGAAAAACATGGAAAAATAGAATTCCGCAATAGTTCTTGTGATGTCTTAATAAGGTATGCAGTACCGGTACCGAATAACTATTCTTTGAGAGCCGAAACATATATAATTAGAACATTTTAAGTTGAATCCTTACAAAGCATCTAAAACATTAAGCACTATAGATGAATTTCGAAGTGGTTTCGACGCAGTGATTGAAAAATTCCATGTGGATTTGTTTTTGAATATTGGTATAATGGCAGTGAGTTCCGAATTTACAAACACAAACTGGGGCCTGTTAACCGTTACAGATGCTATAGTTCGAAGAAGTTTTTGTCACACTTACGGAAAAATAATTTTAATGGATTCGCTGTCGGTGTGTTAGAAGAGTGTACAAGTTGGTTAAAACCGTATATAAGTCAATTAAACCAACACACCCAAAAACGTGAACGATTAAACTAACACACCTCCAGCCTATGCATTAAAGGTGAATAGACGTGTATATAAGCGGTTATATTAACACTCGGAGCTTCGCTTCTCGTGCGTATACACTGCTTATGTAGACGTGTATGCAGTAATATACTATAAACAACGTTTTTCCTGTGTTTACTAGACATCAGCAATTTTCTTCGAATCGGTAAGAATTTGTTAGAAATATTTGTGCACGGGAGTAGTTATGACACTCAGCTAAAAATACATAACGTTCAAACATTACCATTCTTACACTTAAAATCGTGGATAATGGCCGTAATTTGTGTAAGATGTTCATTTTTTTTTTGCAAATTATTTGTTTCACGACAAAAGCTTCTTATCTAATTTTTTGATTCTTATATGAATTAATTCAGGTAGAAAATTGAAATCAATTAGCGGATAATTAGGTTAGGGACAAAATAATTTTACTTTCACTGTAAAGCTGAAATTTCGAAAAAAAAAAATTCTCACAAGACCCATGAAAATATCAAACAAACATTTTCGAGGGATGTCATGGAACAATTTTTAATCAGTTTGGAAAATGAATGTCTCTTGCGGCGGGGGGCAAAATCACCCAGTAGATTAATTATCATCATCATTGATAATATCGTCCACTGATACAATAATATCGTCCATGAGATGCAATAATATCAACCATCTGTAGTATAAAACACAACATCACTGCACCTCACTACACTACATATCACCACGCCTAACTACATCTCACTACATCTCACTACACCTTACTACATCTCAGTACATTTCACTACACTACACCTCACTACATCTTACTACACTACACTATATATCATTGCACTTTAGTACATCTCACTACACTACATAACATCTCACTGCACTACACTACATCTCACTGCACTACACTACATCTCACTACACTACACTACATCTCACTACACTACACTACATCTCACTTCACTACACTAAATAGAGAAGAGAGACTAAATTTATTTAAATGAATAAATTGTGCTGCCTACTTATAGTAAGTTGCCTCATATCACACAGCATATCGATCTATCATTACAAGACAATCTTAAAACTAATATTTTGTTGAGATCATTCTTCGTCAAAAATTTTTAAAATAATGAAATTTAAGCTACACTTCGAATGACGAACCATCCCGTGTGGTATAATGCTAAGCTAATCAATCTTAAAAACAGAAGGAATCGAGCGTACCGTAAATGGATCCATCAACCCTTATCAAGATTGTCAACTAGAAATGAAACGAAATTCAGAGATGCGAAAAGTGAATTTGAATCTTATCAAAATGAACTCTACAACTCATACTTGACCAGCTTAGCATCTGATTACAAAAAACAACCGAAGAAATTCTGGAACTTCATCAACTCCAAATACAAAACGAACACATTACCAGGGATTATGTTTTATGGGTCAGAGCAAGTGGGAAATGACTTAGATAAATCCAACCTCTTTGCAAAATTTTTTGCTTCTGTGTATGTTGGAAACGAAGACGAAATTGACGAAGACTATGCTCTTACTACACAATGTGTAGTACACATATTAACAAGCGAAATGACCAGGGCTACCTACAAATCACTATAACACCAGATGTAGTTCGTCAAGCACTTCTCTGTATGGACCTCAGCAAGGGTGTCAGCCCGGACAAAATATCTCCAATATTTCTTCGTCAGTGTGCTGATCTCTTAGATGTACTCCTCTCGCTGATTTTTTCAAAATCATTAGCAGAAATGCACTACCCTGACGTATGGAAAATTGGTCACTTAACGCCCATCTACAAATCTGGACGGAAGTCAGATATATGAAACTATCGAGGTGTCTGTGTATCACCAAATTTGGCAAAAGTTTTCGAGATAATTATGTTCAATCAAATAAAATTTAACATCTTTCCGCACTCAACATCGAATCAGCATGGATTTTTTCCTGGGAGAAGAGTAGAGTCCAATTTGATGGAGCTTTCAATCATGGTGCACGATGGATTCGACAATGACTGCCAGACCGACATCTTTTACGCTGACATTCGAAAAGCATTTGACGTGATAAAGCCTATTCCGTTAATATTAAAACTATCTGTCCACAAATATCGTCTGAGTAACTCGCTGTTGTTATGGATCCGATCATTCTTCAAAAACCGCAAGCAGTTGGTAAGAGTCAACTCCAGTAAATCCGATATGATTGACGTTACCTCTGGAGTTGGTCAAGGATCGGTTTTAGGACCACTGTATTTTCTGGTTTACTTTGACGACTCGGATGGCAGTTCTGATATAACTAAAGACATAAATCTAGCTGATGACAAGAAAATAGTACATAACCGTATATCCTCACCTAATGACACTCACATATTGCAGTCATCAATAAATAATTTTGTTGAATGGTGCAACAAAAATGGGTTCGAGTTAAACGACGACAAGTGTAAAATTATGTCAGTTTCAAGAAAACAGTGCCCAATATTTGCAGAATATTTCATCAAAGACAAACTAATTAAACGTGTTAGTAGCATAAAAGACATAGGAGTTACATACGACCACAGATTTTCTTTCAACGACCACCAACGACCGTTAGACGAAATGAAGAACAGAAAAGCTCCAGGTGACGACGACATTCCGATCGAAGCAATCAAAGAAGGCGGACCCACACTGCTCAAAATGACAACGGATCTGTTCAACAAGTGTCTCGAACAAGAGAAAATACCAGAATCATGGGAAAACGCAGTCATCACTTTGCTGCACAAGAAAGGAGACATCACGAAACTGGAAAACTACAGGCCCATCAGTTTGATCTCGCACCTCTACAAACTGTTTATGAAGGTGATAACGAAACGGATCACAAAGAAGCTAGACTTCTACCAGCCGATCGAACAAGCAGGGTTTCGTTCCGGATTCAGCACAAATGACCACTTGCAAGTGATGAGAAGTCTAATAGAAAAATGCAACGAATACAAAATCATCATCGCGATATGCTTCATAGACTTCGAAAAAGCGTTCGATTCGGTCGAATTATGGTCGATTTTAGACTCCTTGGACGATTGTCGGATTGACTCGAGATATACCCGGATGATAAAACATATCTACGAGCACGCAACGTCGTGCGTCAAACTGCATAAAACCACCGATAAATTTCGAATTGGAAGAGGAGTCCGTCAAGGAGATACCATTTCACCGAAATTGTTCACGTCCGCTCTGGAAACGGTTTTTAAAAAGCTTGATTGGAGTGAACTGGGAATCAACATAAATGGGAAGTTTCTGAACAACCTTCGATTCGCCGACGACATTGCCCTGACATCAACGACTCTGGAACAGATTGAAGCGATGCTGTTGCAGCTCAACGAGGAAGCCCAAAAAATCGGTTTGAAGATGAACATGTCGAAAACGAAAGTGATGACAAACATCGATGGTGCTACACCAATCAAGATCGGAGACGAGGAAATTGAAATCGTGAATTCGTACAAGTATCTCGGCCACGTCATGAAGCTCGGTCTCGACAACCAAACGGCTGAAATAAAGAGAAGGATCGGTCTCGGTTGGGCGGCGTTCGGCAAGTTACGGTACATCTTCAAGAGCAACATGAGCAACAGTCTGAAGAGGAAAGTGTTCGATATGTGTGTGCTGCCGGTCCTGACATACGGAGCCGAGACTCTCACGATCACCGAACAAATTGAGAGTTGCACAGAGGGCAATGGGAAGGGCAATGCTAGGAATCACACTCAGGGACAAAATGACAAATGAGTGGATCCGGCGACAAACAAGAGTCATCGATGTCATGACACGAATAGCGTCGCTCAAGTGGAATTGGGCTGGTCATATTGCCAGAATGACCGACGATCGATGGACGAAAACTATAATGCAATGGCGGCCACCAACGAAACGACCGATGGGACATCCACCGGAAAGATGGACCAACGATATCAAAAGAACGGCAGGCACGACGTGGCAGCAAGTGGCAATGGACCGGAAAAAGTGGCGATCTATGGGGGAGGCCTACATCCAGCAGTGGATATAAAAGGCTAAGGAAGAAGAAGAAGAAGAAGACTTATTTGTCTTTGTCTTTGTTTTTTATTGCTGATTCGTCATCTAAGGACCATGATCGGTGCCCCCCCTCCCTTCTCCCGGGTCGAAATTCGATTGGTTACAAACGTCGTGGTAAACGCATAAGACACCTTTTCGAAGAACTTCGTTCTTCGTACTGGTCTAGAAAGTTGAAAACATATGCAGGGACCCGAACGTATCAGAATAGATGCGGCAAACAGAGTTGATGTTACGAAGAGACTCGAACGTATTGGAAATTGCCTATAGGGCAATATTGAAAAACCCGTCCGAAGAAACGGTGTAAAAAAACCTTTCCAAAAGCAGAAAATTGACCCCCAAATATAGAAAAATGTTCTACTTAATTTTATCTGCAACATAGAAAAAACCATTTTCTGGGCTAGGGTCGACCTTAGAACCGACATAGGGCCCTAAGTAGAGGCCTCGGACACACAATTCCATAGCCAAAAATGTTTCCCTCAATTTCTTCTGCAACATAAAAAAAAACTTTTTTTTGGCTAGGACCGACATGGCCCACTTGAGCCTCAAGCACAGGCAAAAGTTTCTTTTATAAACTGTCAGTCATGCCTAGATCTTTCAAACAAAAAAAATTTGAAAATCAGAAAAAATTTACTCGAGTTATGTACAAAAAACACATAGAGCCCTAGCAGAAACTCGTTTTTAGTGCCCCAGCTAAGTCCAAGGACTCAAATTCAAAACATATGCAAGGGACCCGTACGTATCAGAATAGATGTGGCAAACAGAGGTGATGTTACGAAAAGACTCGAACGTATTTAAGTGATTATTGCCTTAACACTTAATTGTTTGAAATTACGTTGCATTGGAAATTGCCGAGAGGGCAATATTGGAAAACCCGTCCGAAGAAACTATGTAAAAAAATCCTTCCGAAAGTACATAATTGACCCCCAAATAGACAAAAATGTTCGTCTCAATTTTTTCTACAACATTTTTTTGTCTAGGGCCGACCTTTGGACCGACCTAGGGCCATAACGAAATGCTTCGGACACATACTTACATATACAAAGATGTTTCCCTCAAATTGCTTTGCAACATAGCAAAAAATTTTTTTTCTTGGTTAGGGCCGAACTTAGGACAGACCTAAGGCCCACTTCACTCCTAAGCACAGAAACCGGGTCCAAATTTGTTTTTTAATATAATTCGGTACTCGATTATCTCTCAAATAGAAAAAGAATCAACAAAATCGATTAGGATTTATCCAATTTTTGTAAGCAAAAACGTTGGACCCTAGTAAAACGGGTCTAAAAATGTCCGTCCGTCTGTCAACACGATAACTCGAGTAAATCTCAACCGATTTTCAAAATTTTTTTTCCCTGAAAGATAATCGAAAAATGTTTTATGGGATTGAATCTGGGCACTGTCGGCCTAAGGGCCGCCGAGCTAGAGCCTTAAACGGTGGTTTTTGATTTTTTGTGCATAACTTGCGTAAATCTTTTCCGATTTTCATATTTTTTTTGTTTGAAAGAACTGAACTGAATTTGAGTCCTTGGACTTAGCTAGGGCACTAAAAACGAGTCTCTGTTAGGGCTCTACATGTTTTTGTACTTAACTCGAGTAAATCTCTTCCGATTTTCAAATTTTGTTTGATCGAAAGGTCTAGCACTGTTTCCCGTTTTATGGCAGAAAATGTTTTGGTTAGAAACCCTTGGACTCAGTCAGGACCCTAAAACTGAGTTTCTATTAGGGCCCAACGTGTTTGCTTACATAAATTGGATAAATCTTAACTGATTTTGTTGAGTCTTTTTCTATTTGAGAGGTAATCGAGTACCAAACTATATTCAAAAATAAATTTGGACTCGGTGCCTGTGCTTAGGGCTGAAGGTGGGCCTCAGGTCTGTTCTAAGGTTGGTCCTAGTAAAAAAAAATGTTTTCCCTATGTTGCAGAGCAAATTGAGGGAAACATTTTGTGTATAGAAGTATGTGTCTGAGACATTTCCTTATGGCTCTAGGTCGGTCCTAAGGCTGCCCTAGACAAAAAAATTGTTTTTCACCATGTTGTAGACAAAATGGAGGGAAATATTTTTTTCCATGTAAGTATTTGTCCGAAGCCTCTCCTAAAGACCACAGGTCGGTCCTAAGGGCGGCCCTAAGGTCGGCCCTAGTCAAAAAAATGGTTTCTTCCTAGGTTGTAGAAAAAATTGAAGTGAACACTTTTTTTTCTCTAATGCCATTTATTTCAAGATGAATAAAAATAAATTGATAAGGTAATTATTGTAATTATTGTAATTATTATAAAACATTTTTGTCTATTTGTGAGTAAATTTTGTACTTTCGAAAGGCTTTTTTTACATCGTTTCTTCGGACGCGTTTTTCAATATTGCCCTCTCGGCAATTTCCAATCCAATTTAATGTCGACGTAATTTCATACACTTAAGAGTTAAGGCAATATTTACTCAAATACGTTCGAGTCTTTTCGTAACATCAACTCTGTTTGCCACATCTATTCTGATACATACGGGTCCCTTCATATGTTTCACCAAAATTTGTGACTGCCTGTTGTGCCAAAAAGCATCGAGTCTGAATTCTTTTACCGGCTACATTTATTTCAAAACTAGTTAAAAGAGCAATTTCATATTCTCGATTGTAAAAAAGAAAGTTCTATAACGCTCCAGCATTTTTTGTTTGTTTGACTTGATGAATTCGAGAATTAAACCCGTACGCATCAGAATAGATGTGGCAAAGAGAACAACACAAAGCCTCGGACTGAGCCTAAATAAATATTGCCTTATCAAATTAGGTCAACACCCGCCGGCCGTAAGCAACTGTGAAAAAAATTAAAAAAAAAATCATACTTCATATGGACAAAAAAGTTCCTCTCAGTTTACTCCATAAAATAGCAAAATATAGCATTTCATGGACGAAAATGTTTAACTCTTTTTCTCAACCACATTGCACAGAAAACTTCATCGTTAGAGCATAAGTATTGCTTGAAAAACCAAGAAATATCGTGTAGTGTCATGTAGTGTAGCAGCAAGAGTTGGGCCTACACTAAGGACCCTACTGCCCGGATCACTCAATTTTCACTTATTTTTTTCTGGAAATCCGAATATTTCATTAAAAACCTTGAAGACCGACTTCAGAAATAATTTCGTAGGGATGTAAATGAAAAACTTTCAGCGACCTACAAAAAACCACGTTTTGACCACTTTTTCGACCGTAACTTCGAAAGTTTTCGATTGATTTTGCCCAAACTCAATCCCGTCTAGTCAATTTTTTTTATACTTCAGTAAACAAAATGTTTTGAAAATCGGATAAGATTTACTCGAATTATGTAGAAAAAGCACATTGGGCTCTAGTAGAAACTCAGTTTTAGTTTCTTACATAAATTATCAGGCATGCCCAGACCCTTCAAAGAATTTATGAAAATCGTCATCTAAGGACCGTGATCGATGGTCCCCCCTACTCCCGGGTTGAAATTCGACTGGTTACAAACGTCGTGGTAAACGCATAAGCCCCGTTTTCGAAGAATCTCGTATCATCGTATGGGTTTAATAATTCATTTATTGTTCGTAAATTTTGAAGATCAGCGCCTAGTATTCGAAAACAAAAGTGGTGGAGGGGCGACATTCTTCAAAGAGAAGAGACCCAGCGGGGTATCCAGCGGAGTCCTATAAAGGTACCGGCGTTTATAATGCGTTGGAAAGGGATTGAGTGCGAGAGCACTAAACGTTTTTCACACACTTAAAGTACTGCAGCAGACGCTTCCTCATCATACTCTGTATTATTACTTTCCTAACAATTACAAGTCCCTTTTTAACAATATTAACATTCCAGATTACTTCTGAATGGAATACAATTTACAATTAATTCACACAACCGTTTTAGTTGACTTGAATGATAATGTCTCTACTCTGATGTGGAATGTAAAGGAAAGAAGAAAACAAAGGAGTGTTTAAACAAAAATCACGCTAGCACTGGTTTCTTGTGACATAATATATTACAACGTACGATCAGGAACATTTTGCTGTTACTGTACAATCAAATTCCAAGGTGTACCGTTTGTACGCAACTCCAAGGAAAAAGTATTTGTTGAACACGGCAAAAAATTGAAAAAACAAATCTGTTTCGTGAGAATTATAATAATGCGCGAATTAGTAACACAGTCAATTTTTTTAATTCGTTCATTGGATCTGATGAAACGGAAAAGCTTTATTTTAATAAACGCAACAAAAAACTTCTTAAAAGGTAAAGTTTGGCGCAGTCCTTAGGTTCACTTCCGAAATTAATGATATCGTCAGACGTGACGCTTACGCTGATAGTTGCAGAAATTTTCTTGATGGTTATCACTGTGTTCAAAAAAATGCGTCACAAATGTCAGATGTCAGACCCACCAACGCATAATTGTTCTATTGTTGGAGGTGACGCTGACCATACACAAAAATCTGTTCAAGTCTTTTCGCAACATCTGTTCTGTTTGCCACATACGTACAATTTTTTTTTTGCCACTGGCGCCCTAGGCATCCATATTTCACCGCCCTTTTACATTACCGAAACTGAAAATTTTTAGAAACTGTTACACGATGTCCGCATTCTTTTTCGTGATTTACATGGGCGAAGTTAGCCGTTTTGGTTACATTTTAACTGTTGAAAAAGAAGTAGAGGTGTCGAGTATCGTTTCAGAGTGGGATATTTCGATTAGAGACTTGACAGTATCTTTCTCCGCGCCGCGTCGTGCTGCAGTAACATTTTTTTGCACATATGGTCGATAAGTCTCTAGTCACTACAAATCCTAATCGTTGTTGCTTTTTGCAACAAAAAATTTATCAACGAAAATATTGAAATTAGATTGTTGGAGAATAAAATTGATACACTTAGTGTATGTAGCAGACAAAAATTCTAAAAATTCATAAACATATACTATGGTGGGTCGAATTATTTTTTTCATTTTTTGCGGAAGCGCTGGGGTCAGGTTGTACCTAAAATGGTCCAAGAACCATTTCTACATACTTGGATTTTTTTAAAGATTCAATCTACTATTGCCAGGAAGCGGAAAATTGGCTTTTGAGCTTGATTTACGAATTGATCACACTTAGACACTAATTTCTATTTCAAATGATAATGAATATGATTGGATCTATCTGTGCCGAGGAAGTGGGGACTAGTAGCTACTAGAACCAGCAAAAAAAGGTTTCCGAAAAGACATTTTCTCCTAGCTACACACTGTTAAATTCCCGAAGGTCACTTTTCTTACATATTTTTAACTTTGACGTCATAAATCGGACTTAAGAAGGGGTGGTGGGAAATTTGTCCTTATGTGCTTGGATAGCAGCTTTAATGGCGATTTCAAAACAAGGATGGTTTTGAAGTTTGACAATGAACTGATAAAGTGTGATGAATCTAGATAAATCTCCATTTTCGGTGTAAAATGTGTGCATTGCATAGCGTTTTTTTGTATCGAATTGTGGCATGGTAGCACGAGATCTCAGTGTTGCTCTTAAATAGCCGTCACGGTATTCGGGAACATCTACGATGCTTCCGTAACTAGCTATAACATATTATATTGTATATATACAAATATTAGATTGTTATTGAGCTCAGATGAGTTCAAATTAATACCTTAACACATCTTTCAACTGCTTAGGTATGATATGGCATGCGAAAAGATGGAAGCTTGACATTACCATCCATTTCCACATTGCATGCAGTTCGGTTTCTGAAAGCCGTTTCGTAAGTGGTGGCCTGGTTATTTTTGTCGTCTCCCAATTGATAATTTCTGTATATGATTTCGCAGTCCGTCCGTCTCCGTGATAACTTGAGTAAAACTCAACCGATTTTCATAAACTTTTTTTCCCTGAAAGGTAATCGAAATATTTTTATGGGATTGAATCTGGGCACTGTCGGCCCAAGGGCCGCCGAGCTAGGACCGTTTAAGTGGTTTTTGGTCTTTTGTACATACATAACTCGAGTTAATCTTATCCGCTGTTCATAATTTTTTTTTTCGAAAGATCTTGGCATGGCCGACAATTTATGGAAGAAACTTTTTTGGATTTGAGTCATTGGACTTGGCTAGGGCACTATACTAATAACGAGTCTATTCTAGGGCCATTCGTGTTTTTCATACACAACTCGAGTAAATCTTTTCCGATTTTCATAATTGTTTTTTTCATTGACCGGTCTATGAAAGCCCTACTATTTGTAGAAGAATTGAGATTGGGCCCTAGGATATAGCTAGGGCACTAAAAACGAGTTTCTGTTAGCACTCTACACATGGTTTTTGTACATAACTCGAGTAAATCTCTTCCGAATTTCAATTTTTTTTAATCGATGGGTCTAGGACTGTCTCTCGTTTTATGGAAGAAAATTTTTTGATTAGAAACTCTTGGGCTCAGTCAGGACCCTAAAACTGAGTTTCTACTAGGGCTCAACGTGTTTGCTTC
>CM055406.1:93829825-93851556 GCA_029228625.1 Pseudolycoriella hygida
ACTTCATTTATTCCATTTATTCCCAAAATTTTTTTTTGTTGTTTTTGCGAAATATCTCAACCAAACACATCACAAGTTAGACAAATGAGTTCAAAAAAAGGTTTGCACAAATTATAAAGCATTTAAACCATCTTCAGATTAAATTTTATTTTTTTCGGAATAAATGGAATAAATTTATTTATTCCATTTTTGAACAAAAATTCTTTTAAGTTTTCAAAAGTGGGTTTTTTTACTTTTTGACACATTAGTCTGGTTTGTTGTGTGCGTTGCCATCAAAATCAAGTCTATTTGAGGTTTTGACGAATTTGAAAAAATTATCATTTATTCCATTTATTCCAATATTTATTTCATTTATTCCCATTTATTCCATTTATTTCCATTTATTCCCATTTATTCCATTTATTCCATAAACCGCAGAAGTGCGTCACCCCTCGGTTTGCTTACATAAGTTCGATAAACGCTAACTGATTTCGTTGATTCTTTTTCTATTTGAGAGGTAATCGAGTACCGAATTATATTCCAAAACAAATTTGGACCCGGTGCCTGTGCTTAGGGCTGAAGTTGGCCTCAGGTTTGTCCTAAGGTCGGCCCCAACAAAAAAATATTTTTTGCTATGTTGCAGAGCAAATTAAGGGAAACATTTTTGTCTATGGAAGTAGTGTTAGAGGCATTTTCTTATGGCTCTAAGTCGGTCCTAAGGTTTGCCCTAGACAAAAAAATGGTTTTTCACTATGTTGTAGAGAAATTTAAGGGAAATATTTTTGGATATGGAGTATTTGTGCGAGGCCTCTCCTAAGACCACAGGTCGGCCCTAGACAAAAAATGGTTTTTTGCTATGTTGTAGAAAAAATGAGATGAACATTTTTGTCTGTTTGGGGGTCAATTTTGTACCTTCGGAAGGCTTTTTTTACACCGTTTCTTCGGACGTGTTTTTCAATATTGCCCTCTCGGCAATTTCCAATAAAATTTAATGTGGACTTAGTTTCATACACTTAAGAGTTAAGGTAATATTTTTAGACCCGTACGAAGAACGAAGTTCCTCGAAAAGGGGTCTTATGCGTTCACCATGACGTTTGTAATCACCCCAATCTCGACCCGGGAGTTGGTTACTTTTTCGTTTTGGGTTATAAATAAGAGAAAAATGCAATAAAAATGTTGTGACCGCTCTAACTTGAGTAAAACTTGACCGATTTTGAAAAACTTTTTTTTCCGTGAAAGGTAATCGAAAAAGCTTTAATGAGATTGAATCTGGGCCCTGTCAGGCCAAGGACCGTTCAAGTGGTACATAAATTAGGTAAATCTTTTCCGATTCTCATAAACTTCTCTTTGTTTGAAAGGCCTTAGTACGCCGGACATTTCATGGAAGAAACTTTTTTTTGAATTTCGAGCTTTTGGTTTCAGCCATGGCACTAAAACTGAATCTCTACTAGGGTCCAACGTGTTTTTTCAACATAAATCTTATCTGATTTTCATAAACTTTTTTTGCTTGTAAGGCCTGCGTATGCCGGACATTTTATGGAAGAAACTTTTTTGAATTTTGAGCTTTTGGTCTCAGCCATGGCCCTAAAACTGAATCTCTACTAGGGCTCAACGTGTTTTTTCAACATAAATCGGGTAAATCTTATCAGATTTTCAAAAACTTTTTTTTCCTAAAAGATAATTATCAAATTGATTACTGGATCGAATTTGGGCAAAATCGGTCGCAAACTTTTGAAGTTACGGTCGCAAAAGTAGTCAAAAACGTGTTTTTTGAAGGTTCGTGGAGCTTTGCGAAGTAGGATGAAGAATTGTGAGTGGCTTTTAAATGTTGATTCAAGCGGGTGGACTTTAATCTGCCGAAGGTACAGCAGCCATAGTAAAATATTACTTCTATGGGTGCAATTGTACCAGAACGAGAATTTTCTCAATTTTTTACCTTGATTGCAAGTTTGTGTACTTCTTTACACAGAGGGTATGGTTAGCCCCTTGGAGCCGAAATATTCAACGTAAATACTATCTTCGATAGTCGTTGAATTGTGGTAATCTGCTTAGCAGAATAATCCAAATTAAAAAATAACCGAAACAAACTCACAATTCTTTTACTTCGAAATTGTTCATCGAAATGACATGCATCCAATCGTAGGATCTGGATTGTATAAAAGGCGAGTTGGCATAGTCTGGGTATCATTCTATGGCCATCGTTGCTGATATACACATGGTCTTAAGACAAGGTGTACTGATGAGTCGTAAACGACGAAATCAGCACTTTTAGTTTTTCGATTTTGTTGAACAATTGGAAGTAGGATGAAGAATTGTGAGTGGCTTTTAAATGTTGAAATTAGAACGGAAAACGCTCTTCAAGGTTTTGAATGGAAAATGTGGACTTCAAAAAAACACGAAAATTACATTAGTGAAAATCTGTTGAGTGGTTCGGGCTGAAGAGTCTTCAGTGTCGGCCCAACTCACGCGACGCGACCACATACGATATTTGGTGATTTTTCGTGAATGTTTCTTTAATTATGAGGTTTGTTGTGCGGTTTTGCAAAGAAAATAGATGCGAACATTTTTGTTCATGGCAGTATGGGTCAGGGGCCTCTCCTAAGTGCTCTAGGTCATATTGCCGTTGAGGTCAGACGTACTTTTTTGTTCTCGTGATATTGCTGAATTTCGATACTTGAAAATTCGCTTTGTGACAATATTTGTTCGATTTGTAGTAAACTGAGTTGTCTTGTTCAAGTAAAAAATATTTTTGTTGTGATTTACGGTCATTTAGTTGCAGAAAAAGTCAATTTTGTGTTTCATATTGGTCGATTTTGAATGTCATGAAGGGACAAAGCATTTTTTGTTGTTCACACCGAAAGCATTGAATTCGATTGCATCAGCTTAATTGGCATCAATAGAACATTCTCGTGTTTGTGTGTGAAATTTGACTTCTTGCAACCGACGAACCATGGCCGCCAAATGCTTCTCTTGTAACAATGGAATTCTGAATTCTGAATTTATTAGTTGTGCTGGCGTTTGCGGAGAAAATTTTCATATAAAATGTGTAGCCATTAGTAAACCAATGCTCAATATGATCAACAATAGCCCGAACATTCACTGGTACTGCCATAGCTGTAACGAAGGAAATAGGCATGTATCTGCCGCTATAAATAGTGTCAACGATTCAATAGCTCGTCTGAGTAATTCTTTATCTAGTGATTTGCTGAAATTTATTGACGGTTTAAAACAATTAACAGACAAAGTACTTGGAGATGTAATTGGTAAAATGTGCAGTATTCTACCTAGTGGAAGTGGACACTTTGTTATATCGTCTAAAGACAATCCTCAATCGAATGATACCGACAACCCTACGATTCCTGTGTGTCATGACAAGGAGTTCGTTGAAAGTATAACTCTTTCTAAGCCTGGTCACAATCGTACTAAAAGTGTGGTAGTAACGAACATTGGCAAGGATGTCTCTAAGGAACACCTGATGAACTATTTACATAACAAATTTGGGATCAAAAAGGAATCGATAAATTTGGCGCTGCTGCTACCGACTGGAAGAACATGGAACGATGTTCACTTTCTTCAATACAAGCTGACAATCCCAGATGAGAATTACAATCTTGTCATGTCTCCCAACCTGTGGCCTGAAAATGTAAATTTACGTGATTATGTCTATAAACAGCGGAAAGACGCTGGAGTGTCGAAGGACAGTTTTTCATTTTAATGATTTGCAATGTAATTAGGTCGATATTTGTAGTCATATTTTGAACTTTGATGCGGTGCAGTGATTCGAATTGGAATTTGTTTTGTCAACTTCATAGGCTTTGGTTTTGAATTTGTTTGTTTGATTGATCAGAGCTGTGCTCTAGGTGCGCTTGTTGTTTGACGATTTAATATGTAACTCTATATTTTTGGGCTCACACCAGTAAGGTTTTTAACCCGTTGGTGATAAATAAATAAATAAATAAATATAGGTCGGTTCTAAGATCGGCCATAATACATTTTTTTATATTTTGAGATTTTTTTCAGGATTTAGAGAGGTTGCTACGCTGTTTCTTCGTACGGGATTTTCAATATTGCCCTTTCGGCAATTTCCAATCCTTGAGTTTTACTCAAGTTATCGCGGTGACAGACGGACGGACAGACAACGTTTTTATTGTTGATTTGTCATCTAAGCACTAGGATCGATGCTCCCCACCTACTCCCAGGTCGAAATTGGGGTGGTTACAAACGTCGTGGTAAGCGCTTAAGACCCCTTTTCGTAGAACTTCGTTCTTCGTACGGGTCTAAACATATGAAGGGACCCGTATGTATCAGAATAGATGTGGCAAACAGAGTTGACGTTACGAAAAGACTCGAACGTATTTAAGTCAATATTGCCTTAGCTCTTGAGTGTATGAAATTACGTCTATATTAAATTGTTTTAGAAATTGCCGAGAAGGCAATATTAAAAAACCCGCCCGAAGAAACTATGTAAAAAAATCCTTCCGAAAGTACAAAATTGACCTCCAAATAGACAAAAATGTTTCTCATTTTTTTCTACAATATAGGAAAAAACCATTTTTTTGTCTAGGGCCGACCTAAGGACCGACCTAAGGACCGACCTAGGGTCTCCAGGAGAGGCTTCGGACAAATACTTAAATAGATAAAACTATTTCCCTCCATTTTCTCTTCAACATAGTCAAAACCATTTTTTGTCTAGGGTAGACCTTAGGACAACGACCTAGGGCCATCAGGAAATGCCTCGGACACATGCTTTCATATACAAAATATTTCCCTCAATTTGCTCTGCAACAAAGCAAAATTTTTTTTTTGCTAGGGCCAACCTTAGAACAGACTTGAGGCCCACTTCAGCCCTAAGCACAGGCACCGGGCCCAAATTTGTTCTTGAATATAATTCGGTACTCGATTACCTCTCAAATAGAAAAAGAATCAACAAAATCAGTTAGGATTTATCCAATTTATGTAAGCAATTACGTTGGGCCCTAGTAGAAACTCAGTTTTAGGGCCCTGACTGAGTTCAAGGGTTTCTAATCAAAAAATTTTCTGCCATAAAACGGGAGACAGTCCGAGACCTTTCGATCAAGAAAAAATTTGAAAATCGGAAGAGAGTTACTCGAGTTAAGTATAAAAAACATGTAGAGCGCTAGCAGAGACTCGTTTTAGTGTCCTAGCTATATCCTACGGCCCAATCTCAAAAAAGTTTCTTCTACAAATAGTCGAACTTTCATAGACCTGTCGATTAAAAAAACAATTATGAAAATCGGAAAAATTTACTCGAGTTATGTACATAAAACACGTAGGGCCATAGCATAGACTCGTTCTTAGTGCCCTTGCTAAGTCGAAGGACTCAAATTTAAAAAGTTTCTTCCATAAATTGTCGGCCATGCCCAGATCTTTCAAGCAAAAAAAAAATTATGAAAATCCCAGATTCAATCCCATAAAAGATATTTCGATTACCTTTCAGGGAAAAAAAGTTTTTGAAAATCGGTTGAGTTTTACTCAAATTATCGCGGTGACAGACGGACAGACGGACAACGGTTTTATTGTTGATTCGTCATCTAAGCACCAGGATCAATGCTCCCCACCTACTCTCAGCTCGAAATTGGGGTGGTGAACGCAAGGGGTGGTCGTGGTAAACGCATAAGACCCCTTTTCGAAGAACTTCGTTCTTCGTACTGGTCCGAGGGGTGACGCACTTATGCGGTTTATGAAATAAATGGGAATAAGTGGGAATAAATGGGAATAAATGAAATAAATGGGAATAAATGGGAATAAATGGAATAAATATTGGAATAAATGGAATAAATGATAATTGTGTCAAAAAGTGAAAAAACCCACTCTTGAAAACTTAAAAGAATTGTTGTTGAAAAATGGAATAAATGGAATAAATAAATTTATTCCGAAAAAAAAAAATTTAATCTCAAGATTGTTTAAATGCTTTATAATTTGTGCAAAATTTTTTTTGAACTTATTTGTCTAACTTGTGATGTGTTTGGATGAGATATTTCGCAAAAACAACAAAAAAATTTTGGGACACTAAAAGCTCTACAGTTCAAACCACTCGACAGATTTTCACCAGTTTAATTTTCGTGATTTTTTTATGTTCATATCTTTTATTTAAAACCTTCAACAGTGATTTCCGTTCTAATTTCGCAGAGATACGAGGCAAAAAGTTTCACCGACCTTCAAAAATCCAAGTTTTTGACCACTTTTTTGACTGTAACTTCGAGATTTCCTAACCGATTTTGCTTAAATGCAAATCCGTAATCATTTTTTCAATTACCTTTCAGGAACAAAAAAAGATTTTGAAAATCGGATAAGATTTACCCGATTTATGTAGAAAAAACACGTTTGGCTCTAGTAGAAACTCAGTTTTAGGGTCTTGGCTGAGTGTGCACTCAAAATTAAAAATGTTTTTCCATGAAATGACGGGCATGCTTTAACCTTTCAAAAAAAAAGTTAATGAAAAGCGGATAAGATTTACGTGAGTTATGTACAAAAGACCAAAAACCACTTAAACCGCCCTAGCTCCCATAAAAGCTTTTTATATTATCTTTCAGGAAAAACGTTTTTCAAAATCGGTCAAGTTTTACTCAAGTTAGAGCTGGGACAGACAGACGGACGGACAGCATTTTTGTTGCATTTTTCTCTTATTTAGATTCCAAAACGAAAAAGTAACCAACCCCGGGTCAAAATTAGGGTGGTTACAAACGTCGTGGTAAACGCATAGACGTTCTTCGTACGGGTCTAACGAATTTCTGCTAGCACTCTACATGTTTTTTGTACACCAAACACCACCGATTATGTAGTTCTTCATTCTTTCGGCCATTTGTTCTGGTGACAACTTACACTTCGCAGATGCCCATTCATAAAACAGTTGTCGAATATAATCTTTTTGCTTTTCAGACAGTCTTCCGACTTTTCGAACTTTACGAGCCCATCAACGTGTGTAAACGCTTGAAACAGACTCAATGCACTCATCGTCCTCTTCTTCATCTTCTATGTTCGATTTCGCTTCATTTGATGAGCTGCATAGGTTTTTCCTTCCAGCGTATGATATGAAAAGTGGGAAGACTGTCTGAAAAGCAAAAAGATTTTATTCGACAACTGTTTTATGAGAGAGCATCGGTGAAGTGTAAGTTGTCACCAGAACGAATGGATTAAAGAATGAAAAATGACAGGAGGCAAATATTATTTTTCGCCAGACGAATATTTGGAGGTTGGTCAAATTCGCAGCCTCATTTTAAGAATAAAAAAATCACATCTTGAAGACAACGATGACTATGAACTTCCCGAAAAACAACACATCGTACCCCAAGACGATGTCATTTTTCAAAATCTAGACGATATCTGCGATGACGTGCTGGGTCATCATGAATATTCTGATTTTGAAGACTTTATTGGCTTTGATTCAAATAACTTGAAAAGCCATTTGAAAGTTGAAAAAAACTTTTATTTAGTTTTATATTTATCGAAATTATGTTAAATAATACAATTTTTGTCGACGCAAAATTTGGTGGTAATTTCTGCATAAAAGTAAATTCAGATTGTTTCACTTTTTGACTCGGCGAAAATGGATTCTTCCACAAATATATAAATGTGAGGTGTCGTTAGAAAGCTGCGGGAACCATTTTCCAAAAAAATAGTGTTTCTAGTTTATTTCAGTAAATCACGAAAGCAGACGAATTCGAAAAATCTTCCCGTTGGTGGTCAGTTTTACTTTTTGACAAAATATGACTGACTCCAGCGCTGGCCATGTCAACTCTATATGGTTTTAGATCCTAGGGAACATGGTCTTGACAGCAATATAAATCATTGATGTGAATAGCGTTGGAGTTTTTTTTAAATCGACTTCTAAAAAGTCCATTTTTTCGAAGAAAAATAGTTATACCACCCCACACACTCATAACTTCCGGGCAAGTGGATAGGATACTCATTCGTCTCTATGAGGGCTACTAACCTGAAAAGTTTCAGACCAATGCAATCGATCAGACATGAGAGCCGATTGATAATTGCTGGCGGTGGCTAGCGGAAAAGTTGCTGTCGTCGGCGGCGGCTATGTCGGCCCAAGCCGGCTTAAAACGGCAGCTGGGTATATTTTATTTTTTTTTTATTAAAACAAAAAACCAAGAAAATTCTAAAGTTTCTAAAGTATAATCTCGAATATAATGTCAAACATAACCAAAGACCCGTACGTATCAGAATAGATGTGACAAACAGAATAGATGTGGCGAAGTGACTCCAACGTACCTAAATATACAAATAAGCAAACAATCCAACGTTTTCTGTTCTTTTATAACTGTGAGAATTTCAAAGATCCAAAGAAATTACCCAAGGTAATGTCAAAGGCCCTACCGAAGTACGTCTCAGACCATTCAAATCTAGAAAAGCTTATATCCAAGGACTAAGTCGTTTTCCCCTAAAACCCAGAAAAACGTGTTATCTAAAATTTTATTGTCTACAACTTTGTTCTTGGAAGTGATTTTCTACCTCTCATAGTTCCGGAGATCTGGGTCATTCTACCAAATTATGGAAGTGGCCACATACCAGGATTGGACCATATCTCCCTAAAATCCTGAAACATATGTTCGCTTAAATTTAAGTCTCTACAACTTCGCCTTTGGAACCAACTTTATAACTCTCATAGTTCTGCAGATCTGGGTCATCCTGCCCAATTATGGAAGTGGCCACATACTAGGATTGGGCCATGTTTCACCAAAACCCTGAAACACATCGAAGCTTGGGTGAACTTGTGGACGTTACTGAAGTAAAGTTTTGAAGGAAAAATCCATTCGTTACCGGGGATCGAACCCGGGCAATTCTTGGTGGAAAGCTAGCGCGTCACCGCTGAGCCACCACATCCCCAAAACCCTGAAACATGTGTTCGCTTATATTTAATTCTCTACAACTTCGCCTTTGGAACCAACTTTCTAACTTATAGTTCTGGAGATCTGGGTCATCCTGCCCAATTATGGAAGTGGCCATATACCAGGATTGGACCATATCTCCCCGAAATCCTGAAACACGTGTTCACTTAAATTTAATTCTCTATAACTTCGCCTTTGGAACCAACTTTCTAACTCTCATAGTTCTGGAGATTTGGGTCATCCTGCCCAATTATAGAAGTGGCCATATGCCAGGATTGGACCATATTTCCCCAAAACCCTGAAACACGTGTTCGCTTAAATTTAATTCTCTACAACTTTGCCTTTGACAGTAAATCTCCATATTGCAGTTAAGGAAATATAGACTAGAAACTGTATTCGTTATGGCCAAGAATCTCAATTTCGTCCATTCCATTGGTCCCAGTGCCCAGACCCCTGTACCGATTCCCACAAAATTTTTTTCTCAGTTTTGTGACATTAAATGCTTTCATTTGACACCAAAATGAGGAATGTCCGTGCTATACTTGCTGAGATATTTGCGAAAAAGCTTCACCGACCTTCGAAAAACCATGTTTTTGGTCACTTCCCCGACCATATTTCCGGAACCACTTGATCGATTTTGCTCATCTTCGAACTTGAATCATGGGAGGCATGTACCTTTCAGGGAAAAAAGTTTAGGCTGATCGGTTGAGCCGTTTGGAAAAAAGTGGAGATGGACGGACAGACGGACATTTTTGCTGATTCGTCATCTCTAGACGATAATAGATGCATCCCCCTCACTCCCACCTCAATCTACCTCATGTTACATGCCTCCCATGATTCAAGTTCGAAGATGAGTGAAATCGATCAAGTGGTTCCGGAGATATGGTCGAGGAAATGACCAAAAACATGGTTTTTCGAGGGTCGGTGAAGCTTTTTCGCCAATATCTCAGCAAGTATAGCACGGAAATTCCTCATTTTGGTGTCAAATGAAAGCATTTGATGTCAAAAAACTGGGAAAATTTTTTTGTGGGAATCGGGTCAGGGGTCTGGGCACTGGGATAGATAGAATGGGCGAAATTGAGATTCTTGGCCATATACGTAAACAGGTTTTCGTCTATATTTCCTTAACTATGCAATATGGAGTTTTACTGTCAAAGGCAAAGTTGCAGAGAATTAAATTTAAGCGAACATGTGTTTTAAGGTTTTGGGAAAATGTGGCACAATCCTGGTCTATGGCCACTTCCATAATTGGGCAGGATGACCCAGATCTCCAGAACTGTGAGAGTTAGAAAGTTGGTTCCGACGAAGTTGTAGAGAATAAAATTTTAGAGAACACGTGTTTCAGGGTTGTAGGGAAAAGTGACTTTGTCCTTGGATGTAAGATTTTCTGGATTTGAATGGTCTGAGACGTACTTCGGTAGGGTCTTTGACATTACCTTGGGTAATTTCTATGGATCTTTGAAATTCTTACAGTTATAAGAGAACAGGAAACGTTGGATTGTTTGCTGATTTGTATATTTAGATACGTTCGAGTCTCTTTGCCACATCTATTCTGTTTGCCACATCTATTCTGAAACATACGGGTCTTTGGTTATGTTTAGTTAATAATTTGGAAAATAGTATGTAGCAGTAAACTCTTTCTTACATGCTTGCGGCGAGTTATTTTACACCCTGCAGGCAGCCGTACCTGCATGGGGCTCTTCCTTAAACTCCGTTAGTGGCTCTTCCCCTTAGACCCCGGAAGGGGGATTCTCACCCTTCACCTCCAACAGCGGGGACTGCCGCCACTCGACCCCGCTTCTTTTTTCCTTTAATTTAACGGCCTGCGGCGTTCATTTTTACAAATTAGATTCGGTAGTAGCAGTTAAGCACAGCAAAATTACCCTAGAGAAATCGTCAATTCAAAATTAAGATTGGAAGTAACGAAATGTTAAGTTAATAGCACTGAGCGGGATACCGCGCACTGACCGGACGCCTAACTAAATACGAAGACAATATTTGACAGATTTTTTTCTGAAACTAGTAGTTTTTATTATTTGCTTCCACAACTGTTTCTGGAGTTTGCTGTACATAAATATGTGCGAGAAAAGTTGAAAAAAATCGAAGAAATTGCTAGAAATGATCTTATTTGGACCTATGTCAATGGTTGCATGAATTACGATTAAAAAAAAAATGGGAATTTCAATTTTTTAAAGTTGCGGAACTGGCATTTTCTCACCCGCCGTTTTCAGCCGGCTAGCCGGTAATAAAGTACAGGCGGCTGATTTTCGGCGGCGTCCATGTCTGCTTTCCATTTGAAGTTATTGATGAAACGCGATTTTCGACTATCCAGTGCAGACCATTTTCTCAGAAGTTCCACTGCTGACGCTATATTTTTTCTAGACAAATGTTCTTCTACGAATTTCTCCCATAGATCCAAGGAATCGAATAAGACATAAATTATGAAATTCGGGGATGCATTGTTTTCAAATTGATCGAAGAATTCGCAGATTGACTCTTAAGAGTTTGTGAAATGTTCACTAAATTTATCTCTAGAATAGTCTTTCATGCGCATAACACTTTTTTTATTTGTTTGTTGTATTTATTACTACCGATGTACAGAAGACCTTAATCACAGCGGCCCTAGCTCGGCGCCATTTGGCCCGACATTGCCCAAATTCAATCACATAAAAGATATTTCGATTACCTTTCAGGTAAAGAAAGATTTTGAAAATCGGCAGGTTTATTCGAGTTATCGTGTTGACAGACATACAGGCGGACTGACGGACAAAACTTTTTTTGTAGAAAAAGTAAAAATTCGACTGGTCGTTAACGTCGGGTAAACATAATAGACTCCTTTTCGAGGAACTTCGTATCTTCGTACTTGTCTAAAAACCATTCGCCAGGCTTGTAAATATTCGTCGATTATAAAGATGGCGTACACTAACTAACGCTACGAAAGGAATATTGGAAAGACCCTTGTATTCAAGTACTAAATCACCACTTTACATCCTCACAATTCCCAACAAAATTTCTTTTCAATATACTGACATATTTTCTATTCCTGTTGGTTCCGTTAAATTGTTCCTACTCGTTCCGTCGATTATTGCGTCATGTGCAGATACATAATGATCGTCTAATTTCCGTCGCTGGGCAAAGTTCATATCACACAATGTACAGGAATATGACTTTTTGGTCAAAACATCGTCCATAGCAACACCTGGATGTGACTTATAGTGAGCCAACATTGTGTATCTGTAGATGAGAAATGAGATTTATTCATTTATTGCCAGTGTTGGTACATTTCGCCGTCATACCGATAAGTGAATTTTTTCTCACACATTGGACACTTGTATGGCTTCTCTTTCGAATGCGATCTCATGTGAACTTTAAGATGTGTCGTCTGTACGAAGCTTTTATTGCAGATTGCACAAAAATGATTTCGAATGTTACCGTGAACGAGTAAGTGTCTCCTGAATGACGATTGATAAATAAATTCTTTACCACATGTGTCACAGATGTGAAACTGAAACGAATTCAAAAGTTTGGTGGTGGAAAAGAGCCAACGATTTGTTTTTTATTTACTTTCTCTCCGGTGTGGATAGACATATGCCGCATAAGGCCATTGCTTCTAGTAAATACTGTGTTACATTCGACGCATTGCAATCGATGTTTACCTTCATGTAATAGAATGTGATTTTGAAGAACATCTTTGTCCGGATAGAGGCCACGACATATCGGGCATCTAGTACCATCATCTGTTGTGTGCGCTTCTTTAACGTGATCCTAACATAAAATAAACCATTTAAATGGGTATAGAAAAGTAGCGATAGATTGTAGTAAAATTCTAATCACCGATGACAAATCACCGACGACAAGCCAACGATGACAAACCACCGATGACAAATCGTCGATGACAAACCACCAACGATAAATCATCGAAAACAAGTCGTCGATGACAAATCACCAATGACAAACTGACCCTCAAACCTAGCCATTTTCACCCCTCAATATATATTCCTATATTCAAAGACGGAGACAAATGCTATCCATTGAGCTACAGGCCAATATCTATGCTTCCGATTATTAACAAAATCCTTAAGCTGCTACTGTACAGGAGGATGGCCTCGATCCTGAACAAGAACAACTTCCTATATAAGAGGCAGTTCGGATTTAGGGATAAATCGGGTACCCACACAGCAATATATGAGATGTTGGACAAGGTCTATTTGATATTGATGATGGCTTAGCGGTGAGTGCAAATTTTTTGGACATCGGAAAAGCTTTTGACTGGGTAGATCATAACATTCTCATACAAAAGCTATTCTATGCGGGAATCAAGGGGGCTCCACTGGACCTGCTGAAAAGCTATTTATCGAACCGAAAACAGTGTGTAGTGATTGGCGAATCGAAGTGTCAAATGAGAGATGTAGTGATATGGGTTCCACAGGGATCGGTGTTGGGCCCATTATTATTTTTGATCTACATTAATGACATTCACGGCCTTCAAACCATTGGTAGTGCTTACTTAATTGCTGATGACACAGTCTTGCTTTATGTAGGGAACTCAACTGAGGACAATGTTGCGGCAATGAATGAAGATATTGTTATCTTAAATGACTTCTTCGAAAGCAGTCAAGTTGTCCTGGGGGGTTGACAGTTAAGGCAGTGTCTTTGCTTCGATATCTGGGACTTTTCGTGGACAAAGAATTGACACTTGAAGCTCATATTCAGAAAATGTGCAGTGAAATTGCCTCAGTATGTGGGGTTCTATGTAAGCTTAAGAACTTACTTCCAACATCTGCTCTTATGAAGATTTATTACGCCCTGGTGCACTCGTGGCTTTCTAATCTACCAGCGTAGTTGGGTTCTGCGAATTCTAGGTTGATTCGTCAACTGTCAGTACTCCAGAAGAAGTGTTTAAAACATGCAAACCGGCTGCCGATTAGGTGCCCCACTATTAAATTGTTCCGCAAACACTGCCCCAATGTACTCAATGTTGATAGCATGTTCAAATATAGTGCATGCACTTTTGTGTATGACGCGATTAACGATCTTTCGCATAATAACATTGATTTTGTTAGACCATCCCACAGATACAACCTGCGTGATAATCATGTGATGAGACCTTCGAAGGTGAGGTCAAAGCTGGGTACGAAGGATATCTCAGTATCTGATATTAGACTTTTCTATTCGGTGCCTCTTAGCATAAGAACAGCCAATCGATTAAGATACAGGTCTGAGCTCAAGACTTGGTTGCTTAATAAGTAATTCCCGGCTGTGTGATGGTCGATCTGTCTAGCAAATTTTTTCGTCATTCGGTAGTTTTTAGTCTGCGAGAGTATCATGAAGACTGATGATTGTGTGTTGACGGCCGTAAGCGAGGTGCAAGCGGAACGCATTGCTTTATCTCCCTTGTCATGTCCTCCTGTTCTTTTCCTACCTGCTCCCACTTCTTGCTTTCTTGCTCATCTTCTTTCTTACTCTAATTTTCAATACGCAAACCTAAGATCTAACGTCGCAACCGAATCTTTCCATCTCCCTCTAACAATTCTAACTAGTTAAATAAGAAACAACTTAAATTCAAGCTATTTTCAACTCAGGAATTTTTTTATATATTTATAAGTTCGTTTCCTTAACAGTTTCTAACAGTGGAGAACCAATTTACTTTTGTATTTAAAAATTGTATCAATAAATCAATCAATCAAATCAAAACCACCAATAACAAATCACCGATGACAAATCACCGATGGCGAATCACCGATGGCGAATCACCGATGACAAATCACCGATGACAAATCACCGATGACAAACCACCAATCACATTTCACCGATGACAAATCACCTATGACAACCACCGATGAAGGGTGCACATACGGACGGACGGACAGGAAGGGTGAAAACATAACGTAGATGTCGCTACTTAATAACCAGAAGTAATAGAAATCCCTTTGTTGTTTTCATTAAGTGAAAATTTCAAAGACTCAGGAAAGAAGTCTTAAGGAAGTTCCCACTTCATGTCAACCAGCATGCTTATCAAACAGGAAAATTTACTGGTACGGTACTCCGTACGCGTGTGTGGAAATAATGTCTTCTTCCCGGTACCGAAAATTGATTTCCCGATATACATCAAAATCAAGTGAAATTTCCCTGTGACTTTTGTAAAATTTCCCGGTCAGATTAGGCTTCAATTATCCAAGCTTTCAGTTCGTAAATTCTCATACATTTCGTAGTCTCTAATTTCCCAGTCGCGTCAAAAACTTCCTGTTATCCATCATTTTGGCCGACTGAATTCTCGGTATCTAAGGCGGTGATTGCCTCACTCCTGGTCAAGCTCAATCTACCTGGAATTTTTACCCAAGTTGATTCTGATGATGTTTCTGTCCTCATTGGATGAATCTGCCCTACGACGCTAGGGGACCTGATAAGGATGCTTAAAATTAGCGGAAAAATGGTGTACAGAAAAAGAACTCTGAGTTCATCGAGAAAAACGAAATGATTACTTTTCAAAAGAAAAACAAGATTGATGAACTGGAGTTTGGAAGTTTCAGTCTCTTTGGGGAAACACTTAAACCGATGGTTATGGTGAAACACCTAGGAGTTACTTATTTAAATGACAAGCTAGCCAAGGCAACCGTAACTTTCTGGATGTGCATGTGCTTGTTGGGAGGAACTGGGGCTTATCTTCAAGCGTAATCTGGTGGATATATGCATCAGTTATTATAGACCAACGTTCTCTCATGGCTGCATGCACTGTATGGTGGCCTATGCTGGAGCCAGGAATAACAAGAAAAGGACTCGACAAGCTCCAAAGACTAGCATGTTTGTGCATGACTGGGGTTAAAGAGCCCTAGAAGCTTTCATCTATAGCACCGATCGACTTATACATAAAATCTAAGCTTCTTCTAATCTTCCCGAGTAGTTTTTTACATACGAATAACATTGATCAAATATCAAATATATCTCTTATTTCAGAAACATGGCTTAAGCCAGGTGATAGATGTCCAGTGCAAAATTATATTTTTTACCGAAAAAACCGCACATCCCCAAATGACTATAAAAAGAACGTAGGGGGAGGAGTAGCTATAGGTATAAGAAACGACATTCTGCATAACCAGTTACCCGATCTAGGACTTGAAATCATCGAAACGGTAGGCATTGAAGTCCAAGGCGTACAAATTTACGCAGCATATTTCCTCGGTTCTAAATTGAATCAACAAATGTTGAAGTCGTTCAAATCTGATATCATTAAGATCGCTTCACTGCGCAAAAAATTTCTCATCGGTGGAGACTTCAATTCCAAACATAGACTCTGGAATTGCATAAAAAGAACAAAGCTGGTCAAATTATCTATGAAGAAATGTCCAAAAGAGACTTCACGGTCCATTTCCCGGATATTCATACATTCTTCCCACCCCAAGCCAACAGAACCACACCATCCACAGTCGACATCCTTTTGACTAATGGGTTGAATGACATTTCTAACATAGAAGCAAAAAATGACCTCTCTTCCGACCATTTGCCTGTCAACTTCCGGCTCGAATTTTTTTTGGCATTTGTACAAAAACTATATCAGTGAAAATCTAGATCTTCTGTCAGCATCCAAACTTGATTCAAAAGGCAAAATAGACGAAGCTATTATAGGCTTCTCAACACTGATCAAGAAAGCTGAAGACCTTTCCTTTCCCTAATTACAGCACCGTAAATTTGAATCAAATCTAGACGACGTTACCAAGTATTTGATATCTCTTAGAAGATGTTTACGAAGGCAATGGCAAAGATGTAGATCAGTCAGCCTAAAAAAAGAAGTTAACTGTCTTAATAGGGAAATCAGATACAGAATTGAATCCCAAAACAATGTAGCCTGGAGCACTAGGCTATCTAAGCTCAAAAACAACTCGAACCAATTATGGAAAATCACAAAAATGCTAAGCAACCCCATCAATAAAATTCCACCACTAAAGACTCCACCTACAGTCCTTACTACAGACTTAGATAAGGCAAATGAAATCGGCAGTGTTTTCTGTAAGGTCCATAGTACCACGTTTAACGACGTGAGTTATCCTAATACAGAATTATCAGTTCGCATGTCTTACAACAATGTCAACTTTTTCCTACCAGTAATCAATGAAGTAAATTTACAACACCGCGAGAAATTTCCAGTTTGATACGTAGTCTTAAAAATAGGAAAAGTCCTGGCGACGACTCAATAAATAATAAATTGTTGAAACAATTACCGCAAAAAGCTATCATTATGATAATGCAGATACTCCGAGCTTGTTTCAGGCTTACATATTTTCTAAGCTCTTGGAAATGTGCCAAAGCTGTTCCTATTCCAAAGCCTGGCAAAAACCATTCTCAAGCCTGTAACTACAGACCGATCTCCTTACTGAACTCACTTAGTAAAGTACTTGAGAAGATTATTCTGAGCAGGTTGAAATTTCACATATCGGCTAATAACTTATTCGCCAATGAGCAATTCGGTTTTCGCTCCGGTCATTCTACCAATCACCAACTTCTTAGAGTATGTAATCACATCAAGGAAGCACTTAGGAAGAAACACTCGACCGGCATGGTGACCTTCGATATAGAAAAAGCCTTTGATAGTGTATGGCACAAAGGTCTTATACATAAATTATTTGTCCTCAAATTTCCCTTGTATCTAATAAAGATCATCCAATCATTCCTGCACAAACGATCCTTTTACGTAGCAATCAATAATCATAAATCCAATATTTTCCAGATTCTAGCTGGATTTCTCAGCCCTACCTTATACAATATCTTTACGTCGGACCTAAATATCACCAAGGGCGAAAAGGCATTTTTTGCCGATGACACTTGCCTCTTCAAGTCCGCGAAATCTCCAGGTAAAATCGTCAAAAATCTGAACGCGGCTAGTAAACAACTCACTGATTACACCACCAAACGGAATTTCGAACTAAATGATTCCAAATGCGGTTTTCTTCACCAGAAGAAGAGCTCAAAAGTGGCTCCCACCCACGGGAATTACTGTTCGCAATACCGAAATTCCATGGACAAACTCCGCAACATATCTGGGAGTTACACTAGACAAAACACTCACGTTCAAAACACACGTTGACAATATTCAGGGCAAGTCGTTGAAGCTCCTTTACCCCATCCTGAACAAAAGATCCAAATTAAACAGTTCTAACAAAATCCGAGTATTTAGAGAAATCATACAAAGTTGCTTACTATCAGCATGTCCAGTGTGGGGGAGTTGCGCCAAAAACCACGCTCAAAAACTTCACATTATCCAAAATAAATGCCTTAAGACAATTTTGAGATTACCATATTATCACGAAACTAGAGACTTACATAGACTTGCTTCTATCTCAACCATTACCGACCAAATCACGAAAATCACCCTGAACCTCAAAAACAAACTGATCTACTCTGAAAATCAAATCATCAGAAAACTCACTGAGCATCTAAATCCTGTGTAAATAGCCATGTAAATAATAAAAACAACAATAGTAGTATTAGCATAAAAACATTTAAAAATAAATTCATTGGAAGTTTTTTGAAAATTTTCTTCTGCCTAAACTCGACTAAATAATGCACTAATAGAAATCGACGACAAATTGAAATATCATTAGTATGAAAAGATAAACCATAAACTAGCTGAGCACTAACTATGTTAATCTAAACAATGTAAAACCAAATGTAACAATTGATCATCTGAATAAAACAATACATGCATACATACATACTTACACTGAAGATGAAGTAATGAAATCAGTGGAAAACCATTCAAACAATATTAAGAAAAATGAAAAAACCACTTTCCTCAAACAGCAAAAACCAAAAATTAGGCGCATTCCAGTCAGTTTCATTCCAAGCAGAACAAATTACCTTCAGCCACATTTCAAGAAATTTTGCCTCCAATTAGTGTTTTCAAACAGAAACAAAAATGCGAACTTGTTAGGAAACACAAAAGACAAGCTTGAAGCATTTAAAAAGACCGGAATTTACAAGATTACTTGCTCCCATTGCTCAAAAATAAACGTGGAACAATCAAAAAGACAAGTGGAAAAACTTTTTTCAGAGCACCTTACCTGCATAAAATACAACAGGACACAAACAGGACACGAACCTCCTCATACAAACATCACAAAGCAAAACAACCTACATTTAATAAAACATGTCCCCAGCAGAGCACAACTCAACGCGTGGGAGAGCTGGTTCATGGAAAAATACAGTGATAAGTTGATGAACGTAGACCACCAAGTCCAATATCATCTCCGTTATTCAATTACGCAAACATAAAACCTTCGGGTAAAAATTAAAGTTCGGCTTGGCTGTTATTGTTTAGCATTACTTTTCACACATATTGATTGCTTGGCTTATGAACAAATACAAATTAGGAATTTAGACGTATGTTCGCTGATGATGGTAATACACCGAAATGCATCCGCAATAAATACTGAAGTGTAAAACCAAATAAAGGAGTTCAAAATATGTGATAATGCTTTTATCATTTACGATTTACGAACAGCATAGGATTGCATGGGAAAAATTACGAAAAGGGCAAGCACACAAACATTTTTTGTGAAGAAGTTCAATGACTGCTTACTGAATCTCGATAGACGTAACATTAGGAAAGTAGCTGAAGTTCTGACAGGGCACTGTGGTCTTAACAAATATCTCAATGTTACATTATCAGCGACTGCCCATGCCCAGAGACAACCACAATCAAGCGTCTCTAACTTAACCATTGATAAGTTGAATATTCACGACCTTGCCTTCTTACTTAACAGTTGGGCTGCATTTGTAACTGACCGGCACAAATAGCCAAACGCATAGCCATAATTTACACGGATGCTACATACCCGGCGAGCCGGATATAGTGGCAGTGGTAAAAGTCCAAAGGCTGAGGTGGGCGGGGCATTTAGCACGTATGATAAAAACAGAGCCCTCTCAAAATTATTCCGTAACGATCCAAAAGGTCGTCCAAAACTTCGATGGATTGATGGCATCGGAATAAAAAACTGGCAGCGTTGGATCGGAATTCTTCAGCAGGCCAAGGCCCACAAGTGACAAGTGGCTGTAGCGCCGAAAAAGTAAAGTAAATGTAAGCTACATACCCACACGACTTCTTATTTTCTTCATTTTTCTATCTTCGTGCATTTTATGATATATTGAATATATTGAATGAATGAAGAAAGGAGGGGGCAGGTGAGCAAAGATCAAATTTAAACAATTTCACCCCCTCACACCTTCAATCTATTTATACTCCCATAAGGAGAAAGTTTCAAAGACTTACCCTAAGTTCCTGTCTCTTAAAGAACGATGAGTCACATTGTTTGCAAATGAAATTTCGCTTTTTAATTTTCTTAGATTTTGTATTGGACAGTTTTGCTGAATTGTCTCTCGTCGAAATTGAAATTTCGTTGAAACTGTTTATAACCTTCGACTGTCCGTTTTTATTGATTTTCTTTATAACTAAGCCCTTAATTTTCTTTGGTCGATGAGTATGGCCGGTGAGTTCACGGTAGCTGGTAGACGAAATTAAATCATTTTACATTTAATTCAATTCTTTTACGTTGAATATTTACCTCTTGAAATTAATTTCGCAAACGTTACATCTCATAACAGTGACTTCAGTTCCTCGTTCCTCTTCCTCTTCACTAGAAATCGCTTCAGGAGTATAATCAACATCTGACTTTATGTAATCTACAGTGTCCTTCCTTTGCAACATATTCTTCAATTCAGCTTCCATTGTCTTCGCAGTCATACAAGCCAAATCGTATTCATTTATTTTGATCATACACATTTGGCACAGTATTGTTTGCGCATTTTTTCGAGACTTGCACCAAACCGTAGATATTTCCAAATCATGAGCGAATTTGCTTAAGATGTCCATTATCGGAGTATCGGTATGACAAGATCGCAAAATATCAACATTTTCACAATAAATTATTGTTTTGTCGTTACAAACAAAACACCTAGGTAAGAGCATTTTTTATGATTATTTAGTATTTGTTTATGGCTGCTATTGTCAAATATGCACTGTCAAACACATCAGCTGATGGATGTATTTACTCGCGCATACTCGCCGAATGTCACTGCTCCGCATTACTCACACCGCTCACACGTTAATAACAATTTTTCATTTTAAAACAAAACATAACCAAAGACCCGTATGTATCAGAATAGATGTGACAAACAGAATAGATGTGGCAAAGTGACTCGAACGTACCTAAATATACAAATAAGCAAACAATCCAACGTTTTCTATTCTTTTATAACTGTACACGCAAAGAAAAGATACAATTGCGGCATTTTTATTGTTTTTATTTATACTTGAGCGTAACTTACTTATATTTGCGGGGAATAAAATCGTAAATAAAGGTTATCAATTATAATTATAATTACAGTGAATATGACTTCATTATTATATTCACAGTGATTAGGTTATACTCGAAGCAATTATAATGCAAAATTTTACACTGGTAGATAGTATAAGAGTGAAACATGTATTGGTAAGAAACAAGCATATTCCTCACTTATTCACAACTAACATAACTTCATAACTAACAACTAACAAAAAAGAGAATTATATTCACGTTGATCACAATTATAATTCCATCCAATATAATTTATAATTGCAGTCAATATGACATACGTTTCAATTCTATATTCACTGCGAATATAATTTTTATTTCTACATTTCGTACGATTACAAATTATATTGGAGTGTCGTTATAAATGCCGCAATCATATCTTTTCTTCGCGTGTAAGAATTTCAAAGATCCATTGAAATTACCCAAGGTAATGTCAAAGGCCCTACCGAAGTACGTCTCAGACCATTCAAATCTAGAAAAGCTTATATCCAAGGACTAAGTCATTTTTCCCTAAAACCCTGAAACATGTGTTCTCTAAAATTTTATT
>CM055406.1:93852094-93865209 GCA_029228625.1 Pseudolycoriella hygida
CCAATTATGGAAGTGGCCATATACCAGGATTGGGCCATATTTCACCAAAACCCTGACACACGTGTTCGCTTAAATATAATTCTCAACAACTTTGCCTTTGGAACCAACTTTCTAACTCTCATAGTTCTGGAGATCTGGTCATCCTGCCCAATTATGGAAGTGGCCATATACCAGGATTGGGGCATATTTCCCTAAAACCCTGAAACACGTGTTCGCTTGAATTTAATTCTCTATAACTTCGCCTTTTGAACCAACTTTCTAACTCTCATATTTCTGGAGATCTGGGTCATCCTGCCCAACTATGGAAGTGGCCATATACCAGGATTGGACCATATTTCCCCAAAACCCTGAAACACGTATTCGCTTAAATTTAATTCTCTATAACTTCGCCTTTGGAACTAACTTTCTAACTCTCATAGTTCTGGAGATCCGGGTCATCCTGCCCAAGTATGGAAGTTGCCATATACCAGGATTGGGCCATATTTCCCCAAAAACCCTGAAACACGTGTTCGCTTAAATTTAATTCTCTACAATTTTGCCTTTGACAGCAAATCTCCATATTGCATAGTTAAGGAAATATAGACGAACGAAAAAACTGTTTTCGGATATGGCCAAGGATCTCAATTTCGTCCATTCCATTGGTCCCAGTGCCCAGACCCCTGTACCGATTCCCACAAAAAATTTTTCCCAGTTTTGTGACATCAAATGCTTTCATTTGACATCAAAATGAGGAATTTCCATGCTATACTCGCTGAGATATTTGCGAAAAAGCTTGACCGACCTTCGAAAAACCATGTTTTTGGTCACTTCCTCGACCATATCTCCGGAACCACTTGATCGATTTTGCTCATCTTCGAACTTGAATCATGGGAGGCATGTACCTTTCAGGGAAAAAAAGTTTAGGCTGATCGGTTGAGCCGTTTGGAAAAAAAAGTGGAGACGAACAGACGGACAGACGGACGGACATTTTTTTTATTGCTGATTCGTCATATTTAGACGATAATAGATGCATCCCCCAACTCCCACTTCGACCTACCCCATGTTACAATAAAATTGTTTGCAGTAAACGTATAGGACCTTTGTACTTCGTACGGGTCCAAAAACACGTATGACCCTAGCATAGAATCGTTTTTAGTGCCCTAGCTAAGTTCAAAGACTCAAATCCAAAAAAGTTTCTTTTAATAAATTGTCGGCCATGCTCAGGTCTTTCAAACAAAAAAATTAATGAAAATCGGAACATATTTACTCGAGTTATGAACAAAAGAACAAAAACCACTTACACGGCCCTAGTTCATTGGCCCTTAGGCCGACAATGCTTAGATTCAATCCAAAAAGAAAGGTAATCATAAGGGAAAAAAAGTTTTTGAAAATCGGTTGAGTTTTACTCGAGTTATCGTGTTGACAGACGGACGGACGAACGGACATTTTTTTTATTGCTGACGGCCATGTTCGAGACTTTTTGTAACATCAACTCTGTTTGCCGCATCTATTCTGATACGTACGTGTTTTTTATCTCACAATTTCCTTCTCGTAAAAGAATTTTTTTCGCGTGAGCTAGAACAGCAAAGAAAACATATGAAGGGCCCCGTACGTATCAGAATAGATGCGGCAAACAGAGTTGAGGTTACGAAGAGACTCGAACGTATTTAAGTAAATATTGCCTTAACTCTTTAGTGTATGAAATTGCGTCCACATTAAGTTGTATTGGAAATTGCCGATAGGGCAATATTGAAAAACCTGTCCGAAGAAACGGTGTAAAAAAACCTTTCCGAAAGCAAAAATTGACCCCCAAATATAGAACAATGTTCTACCTAATTTTCTCTACAGCATGGAAAAAACCTTTTTTTGGGCTAGGGTCGACCTAGGGCCCTAAGTAGAGGCCTCGGACACACAATTCCATAGTAGGGTGGATCGTTTTTCGCCAACAATTTTTTTTTTGAAAAGCCTCACCCCTACACAGGTCGAGCAGGGTCTTCTGATTATTATACACGCAAAATATTTTTTTAAAAATACAATTTAGGGTTGCCGCAATTGGAATGCTGGAATGCCTTGCCATACACAAGCCGTAGAACGATGTGTAAAAGTAATAAGTGAATCTATCAAATACTACTAGATACTACTTCTAAAATAACAAATTATTTTTAGCTGGTGACTGAAGCTTCAATAAAGGTAGTGGGAGCGACGGTTTCATACGGACAACACTGATGTCACGGTCAAAAATGGCTGAATTTAATACAAAAAATCAAATTGTTTGCCATAATGATATTTTTTGTCGATAATTCAAAAAATAAGACCAGTTTCTGAAGTTTTTGTGAACAAATGTGCAAAATCATTTTCCCTTGCACTGTGCAGGCCTTCACCTTAAGATGAATAAATCCGACTCTGATGCATATTTTTTTTCTACCTTGCTTGTGCAAGAAAGCTATCGAAATTCTCTACAAAATGCAACAAAAACATTTTTCTTTCACTTCATATCTTACGACTGACAGGGTCTGAAAATATGAAAATATTAGTAAAAAATGGAATCCGGGAACACTTTTCGTTCTACCGATGTACCTTAATCAAACATTTACAAACAATAATTTATGCTAAATTGTTGCCCAATATCTCCTGAAAGTTTAGCGATATTAACTGTAACTCAAGTGTCTGTAGATGGGTCACACGAAGCTTTTATATGAAGCATAATTATGGAAGTCGAAAAAAATCAGTTTTTGGCCTTGCGGCAACCCTAAATTGTATTTTTAAAAAAATATTTTGCGTGTATAATAATCAGAAGACCCTGCTCGACCTGTGTAGGGGTGAGGCTTTTCAAAAAAAAATTGTTGGCGAAAAACGATCCACCCTATTCCATAGCCAAAAACGTTTCCCTCAATTTCTTCTGCAACATAGCAAAAAAATTTGTTTTTTGGTTAGTTACTTGAGCCCTAAGCACAAGCAAAAGTTTCTTATATGAACTGTCGGTCATGCCTAGATCTTCCAAACAAAAGAAAATTTGAAAATCAGAAAAAATTTACTCGAGTTAAATATACAAAAAACAGAGCCCTAGGAAAGACTCGTTTTTAGTGCCCAGCTAAGTCCAAGGACTCAAATTAAAAAAGATTTCTTCCAAAAATTGTCGGTATGCTCAAGTTTTTCAAACAAAAAAAAATAATGAAAATCGGAAACGATTTGCCCGAGTTATGGACAAAAAATACATAGAGCCCTTGCAGAGACTCGATTTTAGTGCCCCAGCTAGGTCCAAGGACTTAAATTCAAAAAAGTTTCTTCCATGAATTGTCGGCTATGCCCAGGTCTTTCAAACAAAAATAAATTTTGAAAATCAGAAAAGATTTACTCGAGTTATGTACAAAAGACCAAAAATCACTTAAACGGCCCTAGCTTGGTGGCCCTTGAGCCGACAGTGCCCAGAGTCAATCCCATAAAAGATTTTTCGATTACAGACGGACGGAAGGACATTTTTTTTAATGCTGATTAGTCATCTAAGGACCATGATCGGTGCTCCCCCTACTCCCGGGTCGAAATTCGACTGGTTAACAAACGTCGTGGTAAACGCATAAGACCCCTTTTCGAAGAACTTCGTCTAAACATCGCACGATTGAGCGACGCGAGAACGTTTTTTGTGTAAGGCGCGGTGGGAATTAACGTTTGTATTTTGTCCCCACGTGAGAACAAAAGCTGAGAAAATTCGAATTTTACTTCGTTAACTTCCAATCTCCATGCCATTTTTAGACGAGTACGAAGAACGTTTTTAACCAGTCGAATTTCGACCCGGGAGTAGGGGCGGGAGCACCGATCATGGTCCTTATATGACGAATCGGCAATAAAAAAATGTCCGTCCGTCCGTCCGTCTGACAACACGATAACTCGAGTAAAACTCAACCGATTTTCAAAAACTTTTTTTCCCTAAAAGGTAATCAACAAATCTTCTTTTGATTTGCGTCCTTGGACTTAGCTAGGGTATTACAAACGAGTCTCTGTTAGGGCCCTACGTATTTTTTGTACATAACTCGAGTAAACCTTTTGCGATTTTTTTTTTGTTTGAAAGATCTAGGTAAAACCGAAAATGTAAAGAAGAAACGTTTGCCTCTGCTTAACGCTCAAGTGGGCCTCATATCGGTCCTAAGGTCGGCCCTAACCAAAAAAATTTTTTTTGCTATGTTTCAGAGCAAATTGAGGAAATATTTTTCTCTATTTGGAGGTCAATTTTGTGCTTTCAACAAAATTTTTTACACCATTTCTTCGAACGGATTTTTCAATATTGCCCTATCGGCAATTTCCAATACAATTTAATGTCAATGTAAGGCAATATTTACTTAAATACGTTCGAGTCTTTTCGTAACATCGTTTGCCACATCTATTCTGATACGTGCGGGTCCCCTTCATATGTTTTTTATTGCTGATTCGTCATCTAAGAACCATGATCGATGGTGCCCCCTACTTCCGAGTCGAAATTCGACTGGTTGTAAACGTCGTGGTAAACGCAATATAGACCCATTTTCAAAGCGCTACGTTCGTCGTATGAGTCTAATATAAGATACGCAGGGTCCGTAGACGTGACCGTCTTTTGTTTTGATCTTTTCAAATAATACTCACGTGTGAGTTAGAGCAGAGGAGACAATCGGTGAGAAAACATCGCATGACTTCTCGCTTCTTGTTGGGTTTCGATAAAACAACAATCAGCTAATTTTAACGGTTCTAGGTCAAAAAACCCCCAGACAAAAAAAAAACCGAACGAAATAACCCTGAAAATATAACCCCGAAATAAATAACACCCCCGGAGTTATTTTGTCCGTTTTCAAGAAGTAATGAAATGTTCAAATTATCTTTGATTTGTAATTAATTGAGTACATTATTGAAGTTTAAAGTAGCGGGGGCTCCGCCCCCAAACCCCCGCGTCTGCGGCGAGCTTTTCATGTTCTGCAGGCTGCCTCATAGTTATGGGGATCTGCCCCAAACCCCGCTAGGGGCTCTACCCTTAGACCCCGCAATCCCCGAATCTTTTCCCATTGACCCCCTTTTTGCGAGTGCTGCCGCCCCTGGACCCCGCTTTTTTTTTCAGGGCCTGCGGCGCACAATGGCTGCATTTTGTTCGGGAGTTATTTTGTCCGCGTTATTTTGTCAAGATTTTTTTTGTCCAGGGGTTTTTTGTTCGGAGTTTTTTTGTCCTGGGGTTACTTTGTCCGGATGCCAATTTTTACGCATCTATATCATCAATCCATTTCCGGAGAAAAATTTGAATTTAGCGCCATAGAAAAAAAGCAGCTCTACCCAATTCACGGCACCGTTAGGCTCATACCTGTCAAAACAAAACACAAAAAAACCTACACACACTACAATACAGTAGACAGGCGAGAGAGAAGAGTGTGCGCTTTTAGCATTTCAGTGATTACAGTCTTCGAAAATTATTTACCGCTATAGTGTTGAGATTTTGTTTAACATTTCGATAGAAACCCCAATTTCAAAAATAATTTTCTGTTGGTAATGAACTTATTTCAATTTCCATTATGTCTGCTAGTGACTTTGAATTGGCCAGAAGATTGCAAGATGAACTCAATCGCAAGTATTCCAATTACAACGGACATGACGGAAATGATTCAATAGAAGAGGTAAATTGTTGCAGTTATTTTTGCTGTCCAATTACAAAACTGGCGTCACGAAAATGCCAACGAATAAAATGCTCAAAAGGACCATTTTCTTCATGAAATCAACATTTGCAGGTTGATACAAGGAAGAGACCATATTCCGAGTTCGATTTGGATGGCACCCAACAAATTGTACATCCGTTGTGGGAAACCTTAGATCCCACACCTGACATATTCGGGATGTTCAAAGGATTCGATAAAAAATTTTTTCAAGGAAAGCTCCACTGCGTTGAGCTGGAATGGAGCAAAAAAATGTATTCATGTGCTGGCATTTGCTATCAACGCAAAAATCGTTATGGGATGGCGTGTACCATTCGACTCAGTGAGCCACTGCTGAAATTGAGATCGCGAAAAAATTTGGTTGAAACGCTATTGGTAAATGGGGAGGGATAAGGATATTGAAGTCAATTTTATTCTCTGTTTTCTTTCAATAGCACGAGATGATACACGCGTATTTGTTCATTTTAAACATTCGTGAGGGAAATGGAGGTCACGGTCCAAATTTCAGAAGAATTATGACAAATATCAACAAGGCAGCTGGAACTAATATTACTGTAAGTCACTTCCTCAAGGGAAACTAAGAGATTCATTTCTAGCAACTTCAGGTCTACCATACATTCTACGACGAAGTAAATTTTTATAAAACTCACATCTGGCGTTGTAATGGGATTTGCCAACATCGTGGCCCATTTTTCGGTTACGTACGCCGTACGGCAAATCGTGTACCTGGTCCAAATGATCAATGGTGGAGGGCACATCAGGAGCAATGTGGTGGGCATTTCCTAAAAGTTTCTGAACCCGATCCAGTTGAGAAAAAACGGAAAACCGATGCAAAAGTCATGAATCCTAACAGCAGAATTGACAACCCGCGATGGGGTATGGTAAAAAAAGTCACACCGAAAGGAACCGCTTCCAAAGTTTCGACGATTGTTGTACGGAAACCGACCACAACAAAATCTAATGCAACGGCGACAACGACATCAAAGGGTATATTGAACGTCGACCGAACGGCTACTGGTAGCTTGTCGAATGTTTTTGGATTTCGTGATCTGAATGGTAAGTCCCAAAAAAATCTTATCAATTCGGCGATTGAAAGTTTTTTATAAATTTGTGTTAGGAACGGGCACAAATTCTTCCTCACGGACGCCTTTACCTACAAACGGCCACGTATTGGGCTCGTCTAGTACTTCAAATTATCAATCGAAAACGTCGACACCATCGAACACGAGAGATAATGTCAGAGATATTTGGAGTAAAAGATTTCAACAACCGCCAGACACCAAAACCGAAGATGTCTTGTTCACACCAGAGGAATCCAATTGGGTCATGCTGGACGATGATATTGAAATAGAAAATGTTGTGTACGAAACAGTCACTATTCTTGATGATTCTGTTCCGACTGAAAGCGATTCCACATCCGCAAGACCGATAAGACAGTCATCGGATGAAGTGTCTATAAAACGGGAGATTGTGACGTCATTTGGTGACGAGCTTACAGATAGTGACATTGAATTGATCGATCACGATTACGATGACAATGTGGTGGAAGCCGAAGGCTCGTGCAACAAAAAAATCACCGACAATTTGTTCAGTTGGAATAAGTCCACCGAAGAACTGAATAAAATACACATGGAAGACGATGAAAACGCGGGGAATCCAGACAAGGAGCTAGTGTCCTGTCCCGTTTGTAATATGAAATGTGAACGTAATTTAATGTCCGATCACTTGGATGGATGTTTGGGATTGACACGTAAAGTGGATCCACGTAGGGCTGTGAAACCACCAATCCGACAAGCGAGACCAACAATTCCAAAAAAGCCAAATCGTTCAAGTACCGTGACTACTTCCACGTCAGAAGAGGAGCAATACAACCGAAGAATTTGGAGAGAAATGGAGGAGGAGAGAAGAACTTCACGTTTAAATACCGTTGAAAATGTTGAGACTTCAGAATGGAGTGAATGTCCCGTTTGTACAAATCCAGTCAAATTATCTGAAATTAACGATCACTTAGACTCTTGTTTGGCTTAGTGTGACGTCTATATAACTTTCGGTTTTTATGAAAAATTAAAATAACGTTGCCAAATCTCTGAGGTTTAATTTGAAAGTGTATGCCACTCACGCTAGGAGGGGCAAAGTGCTTATAATTAGGGCCTGCCTTTGTGCTGTAGAATGGTCCAGGTCTCAGAACTTGTGCTCAGTGCTCTTGTAGGAGCCGAGTACCAACCACCCATTGAGCACTAAATAGTCACGTAATTTTTAGATCCGTGCGAAAAACGTAGAGGTCTATTACGTTTACCACCACGTTTGTAACTAGTCGAATTTCGATCCGGGAGTTACTTTTCAGTCCGTCCGCCTGTCAACACGATAACCCGAGTAAAACTCAACCGATTTTCAAAAAGTTTTTCCCCCTAACAGATATTCGAAAAATCTTTTATGGGATTGAATCTGGGCACTGTCGGGCCAAGGGCCGCCCGTTTAAGTAATTTTTGGTCTTTCATACATAACTTGAGTAAATCTTTTCCGATTTTCACAAATATTTTTTTGTTTGAAAGGTCTGGAATGCTCGATAAAATTTACGAAAGAACTTTTTTTTAATTCGAGTCTGTGAACTCAACCAGGGCCCTAAAACTGAGTCTTTACTATAGCCAAATGTGCTTTTTCTACATAAATAGGGGGTTGTCCACATATTACGTAACGCTCTACCAGGGCAGACATGACAGCCGACATAAAAAGACACGGCGGCGTCTAGCCGATCTTAAAGGGTTGGGTGGCTGGCGGCTACATCGGCTAAGCCATCAAGTAAACTATGGTGGCGTCTGAGTCTAGCCGCCACCAAAAAAGTCAAGCGGCGGCGGCTGGTGTCTAAATTTTAGAAATAAAACATAACCAAAGACCCGTATGTATCAGAATAGATGTGGCAAACAGAATACATGTGGCAAAGAGACTCGAACGTATCTAAATATACAAATAAGCAAACAATCCAACGTTTTCTGTTCTTTTATAACTGTAAGAATTTCAACGATCCATAGAAATTACCCAAGGTAATGTCAAAGGCCCTACCGAAGTACGTCTCAGACCATTCAAATATAGAAAAGCTTACATCCAAGGACTAACTCATTTTTCCGTAAAACCCTGGGACACGTGTTCTCTAAAATTTTATTCTCTACAACTTTGTCTTTGGAAGCAACTTTCTACCTCTCATAGTTCTGGAGATTCGGGTCATCCTGTCCAATTATGGAAGAAGCCATATACTAGTATTGGGCCATATTTCACCAAAACCCTGAAACACGTGTTCGATTAAATTTAATTCTTTACAACTTCGTCTTTGAAACCAACTTTCCAACTCTCATAGTTCTGGAGATTCGGTTCATCCTGCCCAATTATGGAAGATGCCATATACCAGTATTGGGCCATATTTCACCAAAACCCTGAAACACGTGTTCGCCTAAATTTAATTCTCTACAACTTCGCCATTGAAACCAACTTTCTAACTCTCATAGTTCTGGAGATCTGGGTCATCTTACAAAATTATGGAAGTGGCCATATACCAGCAACGGGCCATATTTTCCGAAAACCCTGAAACACGTGTTCGCTTAAATTTAATTCTCTACAACTTTGCCTTGGACAGTAAATCTACATATTGCATAGTTAAGGAAATATAGACGAAAAACTGTTTTCGTATGTGGCAAAGAATCTCAATTTCGTCGATTCCATTTGTCCCAGTGCCCACACGCCTGTACCGATTCCCACAAAATTTTTTTCACAGTTTTGTGACATCAAATGCTTTCATTTGAAACCAAAATGAAGAATTTCCGTGCTATACTTGCTGAGATATTTGCGGAAAAGCTTGACCGACCTTCGAAAAACCATGTTTTTGGTCACTTCCTCGACCATATCTCCGGAACCACTTCATCGATTTTGCTCATCTTCGAACTTGAATCATGGGAGGCATGTACCTTTCAGGGAAAAAAAAGTTTAGGCTGATCGGTTCAGCCGTTAAGAAAAGGTTCAGCCGTTAAGAAAAAAAAAAGTGGAGACGGACAGACGGACATTTTTTTTATTGCTGACAGAGGCGGATTATCCTATGGGCAAACCGGGGCAGTTGCCCCGGGCGCTGGAAAATGGGGGGCGCTGAAAAACGGCTAACGAAACAAAAAGTGACAAGAAAAGAAATTCAAATTTGGCGCTTATTTTAGTATATACGTCATTCCAACGCCATTACATTCGTTACCACGACTCTTCTACCCCGTCTTCTACATTCTTCTACAATTAAATTATGAGCGCTTTTGCCTCTTTTAGAACAATACTTCTGCAGTGTCATGGTTGTAATTAAAATTAGCAGATACAAATTCATTGTTTTGTAATTTCAAATTTCTGTTTTTAATTGTTGTTTTGCCTCCGTGTAAATATAACTGAACCGATCTCAAAAAAATCGGCATCTCAATTTCCCAGGGTTCAGATAATCACATTGAAATTGGGACTGCTATTATCTTAACCCTGAAAAAATGGAGGAATATAATTTCACGCGGCGCGAAATTATATTCCTCCAATTTTTCAGGGTTATCATAATGACAGTCCCATTTTGAATCTCACTATTTAAATTGGGAACTGGCTAGTGTCACCATTTACATACAAAATTTCTTCAATTTTATGACATCATCTGCCTTTTTCTGAGACATCAAATTCTTTTTTCGAGACATCGAAATTCGTTTTCTGGGGCATCAATTTTCTTTTCCTGAGACATCGAGTTCTTTTTTCGAGAAAATTTTTTTTTGAGTGACATCAATTTCCTTTTTCTGAGACATCAAATTCTATTTTCTGCATATCAAAACGGTTTTTCGAAGGCATCAATTGTAACTCATTAAAGTTCATTTTTCAAGGTATCAAAATTATTTTTTTAGGATATCAAAATTAGTTATTTGGCATATCACGCTGGCAGGATATCAAAATTATTTTTTGATGATATCAAAAGTATTTTTTGAGGATATCAAAAACTTTTTTTGAGGATATCATTTTAGTTCTATGCCATTTAAATTTCCGAAATTTATTAAAATTACCGAAAACCCAACATGGATTACCACAAATTGAGCCATTTTCGTTAATTTTTATTATTTTTCGGCTATTTTTGGAAATTTTCAGGAATTTAAATTCCCATATTAAAAATTATGCTCTGCTTTCTGTACTGTATATAAAAAGGACGAATTTATTCTAATGAATTTTAAGTAACTCGAGTCTCTTCTGACAAAATGTATTAAGTGTTCGCATTCGAAAAGAGGACACTTCTTATGAACAGCGTCATTATTTTTTTTCGAAATCGAGCATCAGTCACTGTGATGTAATTTAGGGACAATAAGAACAATGTCTAATATTTTCTTGATTTGTATGAAAAAATGCAGACAACAGGAGGGTGATCAAAAAATTCGTAAAGAAGAAGATGTTTCAGTCCCGAACAAGTGCTTATAAACACGTACGGGGCTATTCACAAATGACGTGACGCTCTAGGGGGAGGGGGGTGTCAAGCAAACGTAACTGTCCATACAAATATGGGAACCAAATAACGTGCTAGGGTGGTCAAAAATTTGTGACGTCATTTGTGAAGAGCCCCTAATGGCGCTGAAATTATAGATTTGCCCAGGGCGCTGGAAGGCCTTAATCCGCCCCTGATTGCTGATTCGTCATATTTAGACGATAGTAGATGCATCCCCCCCACTCCCACCTCGGTCTACTCCATGTTACAATAAAATTGTTTTTAGTAAGCGTATAGGACCTTTGTACTTCGTACGGGTCCAAACAAGTTTCAAGAGGTAGACAGTTGCTTCCAAAGGCAAAGTTGTAGAGAATAAAATTTTACATTACGCGTCTTTTAGGATTTTAGGGGAAAATGGCCCAGTCCTTGGATATAAGCTTTTCTAGATTTGAATAGTCTGAGACGTACTTCGGTAGGGCCTTTGACATTACCTTGGGTAATTTCTATGGATCTTTGAAATTCTTACAGTTATAAAAGAACAGAAAACGTTGGATTGTTTGCTTATTTGTATATTTAGATGCAGCAAACAGAGTTGATGTTACGAAAAGACTGGACCATATAAGTAAGTATTGCGTTCACATTAAATTGTATTGGAAATTGCCGATAAGCCAATATTGAAAACCCCGTCCGAAAAAACGGTGTAAAAAAATCTCCGAACGCACAAAATTGACCTCCAAATAGAGAAAAATGTTCTCCTCAATTTTGTCTACAACATAGCAAAGCACATGAAGGTACGTATCACAATAGATGCGGCAAACAGAGTTGATGTTACGAAGAGACTCGAACGTATTTAAGTAAATATTGCCTTAACTTTTAAGTGTATGAAATTGCGTCCACATTAAGTTGTATTGGAAATTGCCGGTAGGGGAATATTGAAAAACCCGTCCGAAGAAACGGTGTAAAAACCCCTTTCCGAAAGCACAAAATTGACCCCCAAATATAGAAAAATGTTCTACTCAATTTTCTCTACAACATAGAAAAAACCATTTTTTGGGCTAGGGTCGACCTTAGTACCGACCTAGGGACCTAAGTAAAGGCCTCGGACACACAATTCCATAGCCAAAAATGTTTTCCTTAATTTCCTCTGCAACATAGCAAAAAAATTTTTTTTTTGGTTAGGGCCGACCTAAGGACCGACATGGCCTACTTGAGCCCTAAGTACTGGCAAAAGTTTTTTTTATAAACTGTCGGTTATGCCGAGATCTTTCAAACAAAAAAAAATTTGAAAATCGGAAAAAATTTACTCGAGTTATGTACAAAAAGCACATAGAGCCCTAGCAAAGACTCGTTTTTAGTGCCCCAGCTAAGTCCAAGGACTCAAATTCAAAAAAGTTTCTTCGAAAAATTGTCGGCTAATCTCAGGTCTTTCAAACAAAAAAAAATTATGAAAATCAGAAAAGATTTGCCCGAGTTATGGACAAAAAACACATAGAGCCCTAGCAGATACTCGATTTTAGTGCCCTAGGTAAGTCCAAGGACTCAAATTCAAAAAAGTTGTTTCCATAAATTGTCGGCTAAGCTCAGGTCTTTCAAACAAAAAAAAATTATGAAAATCGGAAAAGATTTACTCGAGTTATGTACAAAAGACCGAAAACCACTTAAACGGTCCTAACTCGGTGGCCCTTGGGCTGACAGTGCCTAGATTCAATCCCATATAAGATTTTTCGATTACCTTTCAGGGAAAAAGAAGTTTTTGAAAATCAGTTGAGTTTTACTCGAGTTATCGTGTCGACAGACGGACGGACGGACGGAGATTTTTAGACCCGTACGAAGTACGTAGGTCTGATGCGTTTACTACCACGTTTGTTACATTGCGAATTCGAACCCGGGAGTAAGGGGGAACCTTTTTTTGTTGCCTCCAGATGACAAATCAGCGAAAAAAACAATGTCCGTCTGTCGGTCCGTCTGTCGGTCTGTCTGTCGGTCTGTCCGTCAACACGATAACT
>CM055406.1:93865709-93879451 GCA_029228625.1 Pseudolycoriella hygida
TCGTATTTCCAAATTTTCCAAATAATTTCCAAATGATTTTCCAAAAATAGGCCCTACGGTAAGAGGTCTTATACGCTTACCACGACGTTTGTAACCACCCCAATTTCGACTGGCAGTAGGGAGGAAGTATCGGTCAAGGTCCTTAGATGACGAATCGGCAATAAAAAAAATGTCCATCCGTCCGTCAACGCGATAACTTGAGTAAAACTCAACCGATTTTCAAAAACTCTTATTTCCCTGAAAGGTAATCGAAAAATCTTTTATGGGATTGAATCTGGGCACTGTCGGCCCAAGAGCCCAAGGGCCGTCGAATTCGGCCCGTTTAAGTGGTTTCTGGTCTTTTGTACATAACTCGAGTAAATCTTTTCCGATTTTTATAAAAAATTTTTTGTTTGAAAGACCTGGGCGCAACCGACAATTTATGGAAGAAACTTTTGTTGGATCTGAGCCCTTGAACTTAGCTAGGGCACTAAAAACGATTCTCTGCTAGTTCCATACGTGTTTTTTTGTACATAGCTCGAGTAAATCTTTTCCGATTTTCATAATTGTTTTTTTAATCCACAGGTCTATGAAAGCCCTACTATTTGTACCTACCTTTTTTGAGATTGGGCCCTACGATATAGCTAGGGCACTAAAAACGAGTCTCTGCTAGCGCTCTAAATGTTTTTTGTATATAACTCGAGTAAATAAATCTCTTCCGATTTTCAAATTTTGTTTGATCTAAAGGTTTAGGACTAGTTTTTTTGATTAGGAACCCATGGACTCAGTCAGGAACCTAAAGCTGAGTTTCTACTAGGGCCCAACGTGTTTGCTTACATAAATTGGATAAATCCTAACTGATTGAAGCCTAACTGAAGTGGGCCTCAGGTCTGTCCCAAGGTCTGCCCTAGCCAAAAAAAATTTTTTTACTATGTTGCAGAGCAAATTGAGGGAAACATTTTTGTCTATGGAAGTATGTGTCGGAGGGATTTCCTTATGGCCCTAGGTCGGTCCTTAGGTCTGCCCTAGACGAAAAAATGGTTTTTCACTAAGTTGTAGAGAAAATGGAGGGAAAAATTTTTGTCTATGTAAGTATTTGTCCGAGGCCTCCCCTGAAAACCCTAGGTCGGTCCTAAGGTCGGCCCTAGACACAAAAATGGTTTTTTGCTATGTTGTAGAAAAAATTGAGATGAACATTTTTGTCTATTTGGGGGTCAATTTTGTACTTTCGGAAGGTCTTTTTTACGCCGTTCCTTCGGACGGGTTTTTCAATATTGACCTTTCGGCAATTTCCAATACAATATAACGTGGACGTAATTTCATACACTTAAGAGTTAAGGCAATATTCACTTAAATACGTTCGAGTCTTTTCGTAACATCAACTCTGTTTGCCACATCTATTCTGATACGTATTCATATGTTTTATCATGTAATTGCTCCAAAATCTTCCGAACAGGCTTTTCAATGTCGGCATGTAGTAGCACTATTAGTTGATGCTGATGCTGTGCCTGTAGAGGTGGCGCAAATACGCGAATCGAGCAGTTGATATCTTTCTCGAGTCTATTCTGATACAAAATAAAAAAACTTGCCACAACACTCAAGTTCACGGTCAATGAAGAATATGAAATTTGTCCAAACATTAGTTTTTCACAATTTTTGTGATTTTTTTAATTTTTGTAATTGAGAGCCCACCAAATCACTTCGGGTCTCGTCATATAAACTTTTTATCAGGGACCTTTAAGGAACTATTTTCCTGGTGGAGCCCCAAAGTTTTCGATAACTTGATTTCTCTACACATTTTTGGACATTTTTTTGGCAAAAGCCTATGTGGAACAAAGTGCGTCGCGTCGAAGGGATAAGGACTGCGGACTAACTGACTGACAGCGACTTTTAGATGTCATCAAGTCAATTACATGACGGGTTACTCTCACAATACACAGTTACATGACGCATGTTACAGAACGTGTGTTACATAACGGGTGTCACATTAACATGTGTTACTGCAACTGTTACCTTAACGTGTGTTACAATTATGCGCACATGACATGTGTTTCAGAGTATGTGTGATAACGTGTGTTACATAAAAACATTCCAGTCAAAATTGCTTAATCGTATGCTGAGATGCGGAACCTGGCGGTTGAAAATTAAGCGTTTCACAAGCAACGATGAAGTAGTAGGAATTTTGTAAAACTGTGCAACGTTCTCCTTTATGTCACGTTACTGTTGAGTGTAATGGTTTCTTTAGCTGTTTTTAATTCTTCCCCGTTTTGATGAGATGCTGTAAGGGATTATGTTGTCATACATTCGATGGGTATTTTCGTTGAGACGCTGACAGGTTGATACGAACCAGGATGTATGATGCAAAGAATCTCTCTATGCATATTCTACATGCTTTTGAATAGGATTTTCTTTCGAGAAAGGAATACTCTGCTGTCACCGGTAATGTAACTTGGTGTTCACAGCACAGTTAAATTTAATTTATCACTTTAGTTATTTGTTCTGTTTGGACGATCAACTAGTTACCCAACCACTACTTATTTTCTATAATTTTATCATATAGTGGAACTTATAACTTTTGCAGGCTGGTCGGTATAATGGAACACAAATCGTGTGATAACATAAATATCAGTGCTCCGTGGAGTGATCTGGTCGATATGAACTCTGATTCGGGTATGGATTTTATGACGGACAAGGAACTGGGTGTCGAAATTGATCTTTTATCGGATAGTGAAGAAAGCGATGTTACTATCCTTAAAACGAGGGTGTTTACGTCTAAAACACCAAAGGTTGCATCAGCTGTAGTCGTCCCCAGCACGGCGAAACCTCTTAATATGGCTGAGGACCAACTTTCGGTCGAGCAGTCAAACAAAGCAGCTAATGCACAAGTTAAAAAAAAAGGTAAACGAAATGGGTCAGCTAAAAGGAAAATTAAGGAAGACAAAGCACAGGCACACGGTACTGTCACTCTTACTGATTTGTTCTCAAAAGTGAATGTCACAAACAAAGTAGATGACCAGCACCAAAGGCAGAGCACCCCTAAGCGTAAGCTTAGCCCTGAATCAACGCAATATCCACTGACTGAAGGGAAAAAATTTAAACAGGTCTCACCTGCCAAACTAGTCTCTTCTAGTTGCCACGACATTGCGGTTCATGGGTCACGTAACCAAAAGCTTAACCTTAAAATCTGCCTCGTAGACCGCTCACCAACGCACAAAGAACTTCTGTCGATCAAATCGTTTCTTGTCCAAGAGATCGAAGAGGCGGTCGCTGCGCAAGCGAAAGTTATCCCCATTGTACGGGATTGTAGAATTGAAAAAGACGGCATTTATATTGACTGTCTTGACTCTACTTGTGCCGCCTGGTTGGCTGAAGTGGTTGAAAAACCGATACCTAACATCAACTCGACTATGACGCTGATCCCGCAAAGCCTACAACTGTCCTTCAAACCAAGGGAGTATCTTTGTCGCACAGTAGTGCATTTGCCGACCAGGAAACCAAACGTTTTCATATTAAACGCTTTCTCTCGTTTAAATGATTGGGTGGATACAACGGAATGGCGAATAGCTCATCGTAGGCTCAAGGGAGCAACTAAATCCACTATCTTCTTGAGAATGGACAACAGCTCGCTACAAAAAATCCAAAGTCGAGGAATGAAACTGAATTGGATTCTTGGCCAAGTTGAAGTCTCAATGGAAAGGCAACGGCCACCGGTCTCACCCAACATACGGGAAGTAGGCTCGGGACCACCAGCTAACACTTTCGCTCCTACGCCCAATAGAGCCCCAAATTTTACTGGAGCGCAAATTTTAGTCCTGGAAAAAGATATGGAGGTGGTTCTAACCCAAACTCGGGTGTATTCCGTTTTCAAGGAACGTCCAACTCCGTAAAGACAGGTCCGTTCCTAAGGGAAATTTAAACCAAGGGTACCAGCCTTACCTTAGAAATGGCATGGGAACACATCCCTACGGTACAGGGCAAGCCCACAGGGATCGTTCGGAGCCTATGGAAACTTTCAACCAAGGTCACCGACCGTCCTATAGAAAAGTTATGAGTTCGCAACATAATGACTCAGGGCCAAACCGAGTTAACACAGCTGCATCGAGAGGCCAGGGCTATCAAACTCAGTGGCAAAATGGTCAGGGCTATCATAACAGAAAGGGGAATTACCGGAACTAAGAATCTGAACGAAAACAGACTTTTCAGAATTGGTCAAAGATGTTGTCTTCTAATTTAATTATAGCTTTATTTATATTCTTGATGTAATTGGAGTCCTAACGATTTGCTTTCGATTTCTTCCATTCTAAGTTGATTTCTTTTCATTCCATTTTATTATTTTATTTATTTCATTTCATCTTAGTTTTTCCACTTTATTTCTTAGTTATAACATTAGCTTTTTATTTTATTTTATTTTATTGTAGTTATTTATTTTGTTCGAATCTTTTTCTTGAATAAAGGAAGAATCGGCGGGGGTGGTACAAAGGGTCCCCGATCCAGGTGCCAACACCCCAAAACATTCTAATCTAATCTAACTGACTGACAGCGACTTTTGTTGTGATAAAAATCCACGCCATTAAAACATGAAGGAGTTCATAAAGTGGTGTTTCTGTCAGCTAATGCACCACGAATACTTTAATATCAGTCGACGTCGCTCTCAACGCGTGGATGAGAAATATCTACAAGTAACTCCTAGCGACAAAACATTTTTTTGCAACAAATATTGCGTAATAAATATAATTTCAAGTACACGCACTAACACCGACAGATGATCGTCTCTAAAACACGTGTGTAGCTACAATTCTTACTAAAAATTATTACTTTGCATGAAATAATTTTTTTTTTCATTTTCGTTGTGTAAAACATTCGTTTAAGTGGCGGGTGTGGTGAGAAATTATTAATATGAATGATGTCGTCGGTCGGTTTCCTAGTCATCGTCATATCAGTGAACACACAATTTTATGAGAAAATACGCGAATTCTGTTTGGTGTTTATATTTCCGCGTTTTTCATTTTTCATTGAAACGAAACGTTTCAATGTGGAAAATAAAAACAATAATAAATTCATAACAATAAATTAATATTTTAGCACAAGTAATGTTGTTGGCTTAACGAATAAGCGATCAATATTTTAATAAAATTAGAAAAGCAGAATACTTTTTCAATGTTACTTCTTGTTTGTATGAAATACACAAACTTTTCCTGATCTTACAGAACACCAATTTTAGTTATTTACACAGCGAGGTGTATAAAGGTTTTTTTCCGAATAGATCTACATATAGATCGATCGATGACAGAAAAAGCCATCGTCCACTTAAATGTCTCTTTTGTAACTCTTACGTCTAAGTGTAAACGAAATTTTTATCAAGACCAGCGTGTACATACAAGTTAACTTAGAAAGTTTGAAGCCATTGATATAAGTGCACCTCAAGGTCAAAGTATATAAACACTAGAGGTAATGCATATCCGCAAAAAGTCACGGAACTCGACTTTACGATGGGTATAAATTTTTAATGTTGGACGCAGGTCGAATTCATTTTGTTAGGTTGCAACACGTGACAAAACTCAATACTAAACAACTCAGTTCGGAGAAGATTATTACGCCAAATGTCACTTAAATTCACGGATACAACATAATAAGTCCCCTGAGGGTTTGCGTTACCTATGTAGTTTATATACTTTGCCTCAAGGTAACGTTCATGGTCCTCTGTTGATACCGGTCTATGAAAACAATGCACACAAGGTCGTGTGTCTCTCTGTGCCGATAACAAGTGTTTTATTTGTTGAATTTAATGGACGTAAACTTGAATAATAGTAGATTACTATTCAGGGATGGAACGGGTTAGCTCAGTATGCAATGGGTTAGCTCAGCGGTAACGTACTGGCTTTCCACCAAGAATATCCGGGTTCAATCCTGGTGGGGACAAGTTCTGTATAGGATTTTTGTTCAATGTTTAACATGAAAGTAGCGTTTCTAGACACACCGAGGCTTCATAATTTGGGTAGTTGTGAATTTGGTGCCGCAACGAATCGTACACAGAAGAATGACAAATATGATAAAAAATGCCTGCCGGTAAAACACATTGATGGGGCAAACCGGCATTCTAAGCCCTACTAGTTTCCGCCCTAGTACAACATAGATTGCACTAGGTTTGTGACCAATTTACCATTGACACAGTAAAAACGTCGCACAGTAGGCTAATCCGTTATATTCATGTTCAAAAATCTATATCTCGTGATATATTCATAATTTAAATGTAAGAATTCTTAAAACGTGATTTAAGAATATTCAAAAATGTCGGGAAAAATATTTGTGCATGTAGGCCGCAGATTAATAGTCGTAAAGTTGTTAGACAAAGTGACAGGTTTGATTTCTCCCCATACATAACCTCAAAAAAAAATATTTTCCATATTTTCGTCAGAACCTTGTCGAAATCAGTTGTAAACGTTAAAGTAATTCATAATAAGTCGAAACGAGCCTTGTCCGACGCAAAAGGGATGAAATTCCTAGTGGTTTTGAAGCGAATTGTTGTTCAGCGCTCTGAGACCCAAAGACAGTCAGTATCAAAATCAAAGAACCAACCAAGAAATTCATCTTTTTTTCGTCGGACTAGGGTCGTTTCGACTTATTATTAATTACTTTAACGTTTGCAACTGATTTCGACAAGTTTCTGACGAAAATATGGAAAATATATTTTTTTGAGGTTATGTATGGGGAGAAATCAAACCTGTAACTTTGTATAACAACCTTACGACTATTAATCTGCGGCCTACATGCACAAATATTTTTCCCGACATTTTTGAACATTCTTAAATCACGTTTTAAGAATTCTTACATTTAAATTATGAATATATCACGAGATATAGATTTTTGAACATGAATATTTTTTGATTTTTTTATTGAAATCGACATTTTACTCACTAAAATCGGTCCAGTGGATCCGAAGATATGACCTTTAGAAAATCGTCATTTTCCATACAAAATGTGCTGCTTCATATAAGCCCAAGTTAATGGAAACATCCTATGTTAGTTAGTTAGTTAATTTGTTAGTTAGCTCCAGAGCCATTTGTATGAAAACCGACTTTTTTGGCTCGTGCTCGAAAACGGCTCAATAACTTATTGAAATTTTGCAGGGGCCTTCGGCTGGGCATTCTACGCCATATGAGATTTTAAAAAAGGGGGGTACCGACCTCGTTTGGGCGCCAGGGCTCTTAGAAGGCGTCATATAAAACCCATACGTATGTGTTTGTGTGTGTAGTGTGTATGGTAGCACATTTTGTATGAGGCAATGGTTGTGTGTTCGAGATAGAGGTTTGGTGTCAAAGGGAAAGTTGTTGGGTTGGGTGTGTAGTGTATCAGGGTGACCGCCAAAATGGCGGAAAATAGACGGGGACTCAAACAAACACTTTTGATATGTTGTAGAGAAAGTTGAGGGGATCATTTTCGCCCATGGAAGTAGTAGAAACGCCGCGCTACGGTTTAACAGCGGCGGCGGCTCAAAAAAAACTTTTGATATGTTGTACAGGCAGTTGAGGGAATCGTTTTCGTCAATGGAAGCAGTAGCCGCCGCGCTTCGCTTCGGCGACGGTGGCGGCTCAAAAAAAACTTTTGATATGTTGTAGAGGCAGTTAAGGGTATCATTTTCGCCCATGGAAGTAGTAGCCGCCGCGCTTCGATTCGGCGACGACGGCGGTGGCTAAAAAAACTGTTTATATGTTGTAGAGGAAGTTGAGGGGATCATTTTCGCCCATGGTAGTAGTAGCCGCCGCGCTTCGGTCTATTATCGTCTAGAGATGACGAATCAGTAATAAAAAAAAGGTCCGTCTGTCCGTGCGTCCGTCTGTCCATCCGTTCGTCTGTCCGTCCGTCTGTCCGTCCGTCCGTCTGTCCGTCCGTCCGTCTGTCCTTCCGTCTCCACTTTTTTTTCAAACGGCTGAACCGATCAGCCCAAACTTTTTTTCCCTGAAAGGTACATGCCTCTTATGATACAAGTTCGAAGATGAGCAAAATCGATCAAGTGGTTCCAGAGATATGGTCGAGGAAGTGACCAAAAACATGGTTTTTCGAGGGTCGGTGAAGTTTTTTGCAAATATCTCAGCAAGTATAGCACGGAAATTCCTCATTTTGGTGTTAAATGAAAGCATTCGATGTCACAATAATGCAATGCAATATGGACATTTACTGTCAAAGGCAAATTTGTAGAGAATCAAATTTAAGGGAACACGTTTTTCTGGGTTTTGGGGAAATATGGCCCAATCCTGGTATTGGCCACTTCCATAATTGGGCAGGATGACCTAGATCTCCAGAAATATGAGAGGTAGAAAGTTGCTTCCAAGGACAAAGTTGTAGACAATAAAATTTTAGATAACACGTGTTTCTGGGTTTTAGGGAAAAACGACTTAGTCCTTGGATGTAAGTTTTTCTAGATTTGAATGGTCTGAGACGTACTTCGGTAGGGCCGAAAAAAAAAAAAAAAAGTTAACATTACCTTGGGTAATTTCTATGGATCTTTGAAATTCTTACAGTTATAAAAGAACAGAAAACGTTTAATTGTTTGCTTATGGGTACTATTTAAATGTCAAGTTAAAAATACTTATTTGACGAGTTAAAAAATCAAAATAATTTTTTGTCAAGTTACGACATTTTTACTACGTCACGACAGAACACTACGTACGAGGAAAATATGTTTTGGTATCGTCTTTAAAGCGGGTAAAGCGGGTTAATAAGGAACTATTGATAAAAATACATTTTGTAAAAGGAAAGTGTCCAACTTGACCAAATAACAAATAACAAAATAACAAAATAACTTGACAAAAAAAACTTGACAAAAATTAATTTTTAACTAGTGCCAATAAATAGCTCCGTTTGCTTATTTGTATATTTAGGTACGTTCGAGTCACTTTGCCACATCTATTCTGTTTGTCACATCTATATATACGTACGTACGGGTCTTTGGTTATGCTTTGAAATATTTTCACTTTTGATTAAAAAAATGCGTTACAAATGCCGGACCCCCCAGTGTTATATTTTTTCTGTTCTTTCAGCTTTCACAATGCAAAAATTTGACTTTATGGGATGTCTGGCATATTTTTGTACAGGAAATCAAATTTTTGCGTATGAAAGCTGAAAGCGTAGAGAAATCGGAAAAGATTTGTTCGAGTTATGGACAAAAAACACAGAGAGTCCTAGCAGAGACTCGATTTTAGTGCCCTAGGTAAGTCCAAGGACTCAAATTAAAAAAAGTTTCTTCCATAAATTGTCGGCTATGCTCAGGTCTTTCAAAAAAAAAAAAATTATAAAAATCGGAAAAGATTTGCCCAAGCTATAGTCACCACCGATTATGTATTTCTTCATTCTTTTGGCCATTTGTTCTGGTGACAACATATACTTCGCCGATGCCCATTCATAAAACAGTTGTCGAATATAATCTTTTTGCTTTTCAGACAGTCTTCCGACTTTTCGTACTTTACGAGCCCATCCACGTGTGTAAACGCTTGAAACAGACTCAATGCACTCATCGTCCTCATCTTCATCTTCTATGCTCGATTTCGCTTCATTCGATGAGTTTCATAGGTTTTTCAGTATCCTAAGGAAACCCATGGATCATTCAAATAGTCTAAACGCTCTAAAATGACATTTTTTGACCCCCTCCCACCTTTGCACACTTCTCGAAACACCCTAAACGTGTGTAATTTTCGAAATTCGTTTCTGAAGCTGCAAAAATCGCTACTTTCGTTTGGCACCATTTATAACGGATGTCCTCTGCTAGGAGTTGGGGAAGGGGGATTGAGGGTGGAGGCTACTGAAAACCATACAGATTAGGACGAAGGTTTACTGCCGAACTTTTACTTTCACCTATAGTTTAGCGCGAAAAAAGCTAAATTGCAATTGTTTAAGGTACACATCTTAAAAAAATTCAGCTTCTCGGAAGTCCGTCGGAAGGGCTATCAAAAAACGGACGTTTTCGGACACGAACGGAGGGGGTGGGTCGAAAAAACAGCCCCATTTATAAATGGAAATCACAAATGGAATGATGTGAAAATATTGTCAACGACGAAACAATTTTTCTGTACTTTCAGTTTTTACGCTGCGAAAATTTGACTTTTATTTCTTATTACATCGTTTAGGGTAAATTTTAATTTTTGCGTCTAAAAACTGAGTGTTGAAAAATTATTCCGCTGGTGGGTCTGGCATTTGTGACGCAATTTTTTGAACTCAACATAATTTTGTTTAGAAATTTTTGTTGCGAATCGAAGCTTAATGCGTCACCCCCCTCTGATTTCAGAACTTTTGTAACTGGAAGAAAATAGTTTTACCTTAGTTGATTAATGCGTCACACTTTTCTGATTTCACAGCTTTTGTAAGCAGGCATAAAGACTTGCGTCACACCTCCTCTGTAAGAGGTTTTTTTTGCGGATATCAGTACTTTTGTAAGTTTGTAACCAACTTTCTAGCTGCCATAGTTCTAGAGGTATGAATCATCCCTCTGGAATATGGAAGTGGCGTTATCCCGGGATTAGGCCACATTTTCTCAAAACCATGAAACACGTGTACGCTAAAACTTAATTCTCTACAACTTCGCCTTTGGAACAAACTTTCTAACTCTCATAGTTCTGGAGATTTGGGTCATCCTGCCTAATTATGGATGTGGCCATATACCAGGATTGGACCATATTTCCCCAAAACCCTGAAACACGTTTTCGCTTAAATTTGATTCTCTCTAACTTCGCCTTTGGAACCAACTTTCTAAATCTCATAGTTCTGGAGATCTGGGTCATCCTGCCACAAATTGCCATAAAAAAGACGAAATTCTGGAAGTGACCATATACCAGGATTGGGCCATATTTCCCCAAAATCCTGAAACACGTGTTCGCTTAAATTTAATTCTCTATAACTTCACCTTTGGAACCAACTTTCTAACTCTCATAGTTCTGGAGATCTTGGTCAACCTGCCCAATTATGGGAGTGGCCATATACCAGGATTGGGCCATATTTCCCCAAAACCCTGAAACACGTGTTCGCTTAAATTTAATTCTCTACAACTTCGCCTTTGGAACCAACTTTCTAACTCTCATAGTTCTAGAGATACGGAATACATTTCATGAAACTTTCAAAACCTTACAACGTCAAAAAAAAAAAAAATTGCCACAAAGAAAGAAACAAAGAAAGAAAGAAAGAGAGAGAGAAAGAAAGAAAGAAAGGTTTACCAAATTGACTAGTTAAAAATATTCGATTTGAGTCCATTTCCATACAAAATAGCAAAATTGTTTAATTCATATCTTCGGAACGACTGAACCGATTTTAATGAGTGAAAAGGCACTTCGCCCTAAAATTTTCCGTAGAATCCGGGAAAAATATTTTCCGGGGGGTACGTCGCTCGGGGGGGAAGTCAAAAAGTTCCTGTATATATGTTCCTTAGTCTACGAAAAAATTTCTTGTGAATTTTTTGGCGTGTAAGACTTGCGTCACGGGCGCATTGCTACCGCGCGCCCATGATACAAATAAGCAAACGATCCAACGTTTTCTGTTATTTTATAACTGTAAGAATTTCAAAGATCCATAGAAATTACCCAAGGTACCCTACCGAAGTACGTCTCAGACCATTCAAATCTAGAAAAGCTTATATCCAAGGACTAATTCATTTTCCCCTAAAACCCTGAGACACGTGTTCTCTAAAATTTTATTCTCTACAACTTTGTCTTTGGAAGCAACTTTCTATCTCTCATAGTTCTGGAGATTTGGATCATATTGCCCAATTATGGAAGATTCCATATACCAGTATTGGGCCATATTTTCCCAAAACCCTGAAACACGTGTTCGCTTAAATTTAATTCTCTATAACTTCGCGTTTGGAACCAACTTTTCAACTCTCAAAGTTCTGGAGATCTTGGTCATCCTGCCCAATTATTGAAGAGGCCAGATACTAGTATTGGGCCATATTTTCCGAAAACCCTGAAACACGTGTTCGCTTAAATTTAATTCTCTACAACTTCGCCTTAGGAATCAACTTTTCAACTCTCATAGTTCTGGAGATTCGGGTCATCCTGCCCAATTATGGAAGAGGCCATATACCAGTATTGGGCCATATTTCACCAAAACCCTGAAACACATGTTCGCTTAAATTTAATTCTCTACAACTTTGCCTTGGACAGTAAATCTACATATTGCATAGTTAAGGAAATATAGACGAAAAACTGTTTTCGTATGTGGCAAAGAATCTCAATTTCGTCCATTCCATTTGTCCCAGTGCCCACACGCCTGTACCGATTCCCACAAAATTTTTTCCCCAGTTTTGTGACATCAAATGCTTTCATTTGACACCAAAATGAGGAATTTCCGTGCTATACTTGCTGAGATATTTGCGAAAAAACTTCACCGACCTTCGAAAAACCATGTTTTTGGTCACTTCCTCGACCATATCTCCGGAACCACTTGATCGATTTTGCTCATCTTCGAACTTGAATCATGGGAGGCATGTACCTTTCAGAGACAAAAAAGTTTAGGCTGATCGGTTGAGCCGTTTGGAAAGAAAAGTGGAGACGGACAGACGGACATTTTTTTTATTGCTGATTCGTCATCTCTAGACGATAATAGATGCATCCCCCCAACTCCCACCTCGATCTACCCCATGTTACAATAAAATTGTTTGTAGTAAACGTATAGGACCTTTGTACTTCATACGGGTCCAATAAAGTTAAAAAAAACTTAAACAAAACTTTTTTGCAAACAATAAAAGCATTTTTTTGTAATAGAACCGATTTTAATCGACCGACCTAGACCTAGAGCACTTAGGAGAAGATTTTGACATCCATAGATAAAAAAATCCCCTGAAGTTACTCCACAACATGGTAAAAAATTTTTTTTTTGCGACCTATGCATAGCTATGCCCCTAAGGAGAGGCCTCGGACCCATACTTGCATGCTCAAAAAATTTTGCTATTTTTTTCTATTCAACACTACATAAAAAACCTCACCATTAAAGGAATATTCACGAAAAATACCAAATATTGGCCCACATTGAGGAACCTACAGCCCGAACCAGAGATACAAGTCAAAAAATTTCACCAACCTTCAAAAAAACACGTTTTCGTTCACTTTTTCCACACAGAGAAATATTCCAGCTGCTGCTTTTGTGTGGAAATGTGTAAATCAATTATGGTTACATCGTAGTAATATCATATTACAGTACACCCGACGAAATAATTCATTACATGAGGACACAATTTTGTGATAAGAGTCAAACTCATGAGTGCTTTTTTGACCAACAATCTTTGAAAACGTTATTTCGACGAGTGTAAAGCTTACATACCCGAGCCGAAGACGAGGTATGAATTTTCACGAGTCAAAATACCAGTTTTCAAAGCGTGTTGCTCAAAGTAACACAATTGAGTTTGCGATTTCTCAAAATTGTGTCCGAAGTAATGAATTATGTAGCAGGGACCACTGTATAATGTTTTTTATACACCTCAGTGGCTGATAAGGAAGATAAGTCATACATTACTGTCAGTATCAGTTTTGTTGATTTTTTGCTTCGGCGCATAAAAACTTCGGCTCGGGATACAAGTTTCCTCCTCGAAGATAAATAAATTTTCCTGCAGATGCGTAATAATGATTGCGTATCCATCCGAAAAATGAGTATTACATGTATGTTTATCGCCTACGAAAACCTTGCATCACATGTAGGGTGTTTTTAGACCCGTACGAAGAACGAAGTTCTTCAAAAAGAGGTCTTATGCGTTTACCACGGCGTTTGTAACCAATCGAATTTCG
>CM055406.1:93879951-93961291 GCA_029228625.1 Pseudolycoriella hygida
CGGTTTTCGAATTTTGGCTCCGGAAGGACGCTACTTAGAGAGACGGTTTCTTCTACAAAGTTATAGAGTTTTATCAGGAGAATTTTTTGGGATCATAAGAAAATGGCTGCCATCTGTTATAGCGGCGCCATCTTGGATTTTCGTTTGTGCTTTTTCGGTTTTCGAATTTTAGCTCCGGAAGGACGCTACTTAGAGAGACGGTTTCTCGTAGAATGTTATAGAGTTTTATCAGGAGAACTTTTTGGTATCATTAGAAAATGGCTGCCAGCTGCCATAGCGACGCCATCTTGGATTTTCGTTTATGCTTTTTCGGTTTTCGAATTTTAGCTCAGTAATGACACTACTTAGAGAGATGGCTTCTTCAGGAAAGTTATAGGGTTTTATCAGGAGAATTTTTTGGGATCATAAGAAAACGGCTGCCAACTGTCACAGCGGCGCCGTCTTGGATTTTTTGCTAAATTCTGAATAAGAATACCTAGATAGTTGGTTTCTTCAGGAAAGTTATATAAATCACTGAGAAGAATTGGTGAGATGAAGTGTTCCGAAGGCAGCCGAAGGTGACCCGAAGTGTTCTGAAGGTAGCCGAAGGTGACACGAAGTGTTCCGAAGGCAGCCGAAGGTGACACGAAGTGTTCCGAAGGCAGCCGAAGGTGACACGAAGTGTTCCGATGGTAGCCGAAGGTGTTGGAGAACAAATTTTTTCAGAGAAACATTTTTTTGGAGAAAAACTTTTTAGTATAAAATTTTTTTTGGAGAAATTTTTTTTTGGAGAAAAATTTATTTTCGGAGAAATTTTTTTTCTAAGAAAATTTTCTTTTCTGAGAAAATTTTTTTCAAAAAATAGAAATTTTTTTAACAACTGAAAACTTCCAAAACTACTGATATCACAACAAAAACCTTTTTAAAGGTAGAGTGTGACGCAGTCCGTAAGTCAGCTTCCAAAATTAATGATATCGCTTGAGGTGACGCTATCGCAGATAATACGCAGAATTTCGTTTGAATGGAATCTTGTGTTAAAAGTTTTGTAAAGTATTGAAAAATTATTCCGCTGGTGGGTGACGCAAATTTGTGACGCAATTTTTTTTAACAAAACGTAATTTTGTTTCAAAGAAAGCGCTCTAATTTTTTCAGGAAATCAAAACTTTTAACACAAGATTCCATTCAAACGAACTTCTGCGCATTATCTGCGATAGCGTCACCTCAAGCGATATCATTAATTTTGGAAGCGGACTTACGGACTGCGTTACACTCTACCTTTAAAAAGGTTTTTGTTGTGATATGTTATAAAGGAAATTGAGTGACCGACTTTCGACTGAGGAACAGATATTATGGAAAATCCTTTTGCTAGAAAATTCCTTTCGGAATATATGTATATGACAAGAAAAAAATTTCACAAGAACACGGATCGGCCCAAATCTGTTGGACGAACATTTCACAAAATTTTACCGTATATTGTCAGCCTTATTTTACATCGCAAGCGGCAAGAGCAAAAGTTATCGGGAAGGACAAATTTTGTGGAAAAAACTGTCACTGAGAATCTGGGAAAATTTAAGAATATATTGCGAGATCAAAAAAAGGAAGGCAAATTCTTTAACTCTATCAATTACACTACCCAAATGTTTGAAATTTGAGAGTTGAACCTTCGGGATGCATTGCAAGCTGAAAAAACAGCTGTTCATTGCCACACATACGGACCAACAACGCTTTCTCTCTCACCCTCCACGTCTGTTGAAATACAATTACTTTCACAAAAAATTTGGGAATTAAATCGACCGAATGTACTTTGTAGACGATACTTAAGTCGGAAAAATCATCTGTTGCGCGTGATATTGACATTGTAAGTAAAATACTTAAAAATACCGTCACGTTAATTATTGAACTTCGTGTGATAAGCAGTAAATCGGGACAGCACATCACTTTTATTGTGTTCATTTCATCATAAACATCACATTGCAAAGTCCGCGATTTCAGTAATGGCAAACATTGCAAAAATTTACGCCGGTCGTCTCCCATCTTTGAGCAAATTTGCATTCGGATTGCAAAACATTCGAACATTTGCTTCAGGTGAGTCTGAAATGTTGATTTTTGTATGGGTAAACAAAATATAACAGGGGAATTGAAGCGATTCGGTGGATTTGTTAAGAAGTTATGTAACCTTTAATAACATTGTTATCGTCCACTAATTCTATCAGTGATGACATTACGTACATTAGGCGGATGCATTCATGAGGGCCAAGATTTGTTCTTGTTGATTTTCATGATCGGCTACATTTTCGCGAGGGTTAGATGAGGGAAGTGCTCTAGAGAAAGTTGCATTATGTACCTTAAACTGATGCCAGTTTTCAATAACTGCTGGTTGATCTAAATATTCTCATTCATTTAGCCAACTTCGAGTATATCAAGACAGAAACAACTGGCGCAAACAAAAATGTTGCGTTAATTACGCTGAACCGACCGAAGGCATTAAATGCATTGTGCAAAGGCCTCATGACCGAATTGAGCAATGCCTTGGATGCGTACGAAAGAGACACTTCGATAAATGTTGTTGTTTTAACTGGAAGTGAAAAAGCATTTGCAGCTGGTGCTGACATCAAGGAAATGCAAAATAACACGTACGCCGATTGCATTACCGGAAACTTCTTGAATGATTGGACACGGGTTGCACGTTTACAGAAACCAATTATTGCCGCTGTCAACGGTTATGCATTGGGTGGAGGTTGTGAATTGGCCATGATGTGCGATATTATTTATGCGGGAGACAAAGCGAAATTCGGCCAGCCGGAAATCGCCATCGGAACAATACCTGGAGCCGGTGGTACTCAACGATTGACTCGAGTGGCTGGTAAATCAAAGGCTATGGAAATTTGTTTGACCGGAAATATGATCGATGCAACTGAAGCTGAAAAAATTGGTTTGGTTAGCAAAGTGGTGCCAGCTGATAAATTGGTCGAAGAAGCTGTTAAATTAGCTGATAAAATCAGTACACATTCGCCATTAATCGTTCAATTGTGCAAGGAAGCAGTGAACACAGCATACGAGATGACTTTACAGGAGGGATTGAAATTTGAAAAACGCCATTTCCACGCAACATTCTCAACGGTAAGCTTGACATTCATTCGATGCGTCCTCTAACTTCATTATCATTCGTTTAAATTTACAGAAAGACCGGAAGGAGGGTATGACGGCGTTCATTGAGAAACGACCACCGAAATTCACCAGCGAATAATTACCAGAAATATTTCGTTTTTCCAGATGTGGACCAATTTTTCTTGTCCAAACAACGCCTTCATTATTGCATTTATTTTATCCATTTTATACTTATTGAATATGGGAAATTAATAAAAAAAATATATTTTACACTTATTTTTGAATGTAGACTTCGCTTTTCACGACATCTTGTGAAAGATTTTGACACTAGTTTCTAGCGATACAAAAGATGGCTGGGGGAACTCAGTTTTAGGGTCCTGACTGAGTACAGGTGTTTCTAATCAAAAAGTTTTCTTCCATAAAACGGGAGACAACCCTAGACCTTTCGATCAAGAATTAATTTGAAAATCGGAAGAGATTTACTCGAGTTATGTACAAAAAACCTGTAGAGCGCTAGCAGAAGCTCGTTTTTAGTGCCCCAGTTATACCCTAGGGCTTAATCTCAACAAAACTTCTTCTGCAAGTTGTTGGGCTTTCATATACCTGTCGATTAAAAAAACAATTATGAAAGATTTGTTGGACGCTATCCTACCCTCTTTCGTCAACGATTCGGCAGACCCATTGATCGCGGAAGCCACAACGTTATGGCATGCGATTTCTAATGCTACACCTCCTACTTCACCTTCCAACAAATTTCAAAAAAACTGGGACGACCTTATCAGCTCCTCAACATACCGAGAACTTCTGGAGAACCCGACATCGGACATAGAAAAAGCAAGAATTTTGGCAACTGGTTCGAAAAAACGGGCATGGCTGAATGCTTTCCCAACTGCGCCTTTGGGCACTCTTTAAGACGACCAGTCTTTTAGAATAGCGATCGCTCTTAGACTCGGTGCGCCCCTATGCCATCCTCACGTATGCATTTGTGGAGAAGCTGACGACATGTTTGGACTACACGAAATGTAGAGAATGCGTCAAAAAGACAAAATATGCATGTTTGGAGGATCGTTTTTGCTTTGTACCGGTTGCTATCGAGACGTTTGGCACTTGGGGAGAGGAAGGGAAAAAATTAATTAACGAAATTGGAAAGAAGCTTTCGGAAAAAAACGGGGAGTCTCGATCCAAAGCATACCTGATACAGAGGATCAGTCTTGCTATACAGCGAGGAAACGCAGCGTCTATCGTCGGAACAATTCTCGACAGTGAAGAGAAATTAGATACGGTGTATTATATACTATAACAAATTTTGTACAGCAATGTATTTAATGTTTTCTATGAATAAAAATCAAAAAAAAAAAAAAAATTATGAAAAAAGATTTACTCGAGTTATGCACAAACAACACGTATGGCACTAGCATAGACTCGGTTTTTAAGTGGCCTAGCTAGGTCCAAGGACTCAAACTTAAAAAAATTCTTCCATAAATTGTCGGCCATGTCCAGATCTTTCAAACAAAAAAAAATTATGAAAATCGGAAAAGATTTTCTCGAGTTATGTACAAAAGACCAAAAACCACTAAAACGGTCCTAGCTCAGCGGCAAAAAAACGTTTTTGAAAATCGGTTGAGTTTTACTCAAGTTAGCGCGGTGACGGACGGACGGACATTTTTTTATTGCTGAATCGTCATCTAAGGACCATGATCGATGCTCCCCTCGTCTCCCCTACTCCAAGAAACTAAATTTCAGCCATTCCATTGGTTCCTGTGCCCAGACCACTGATCCGATTTCCACAAAACATTTTTTCCAGTTTTGCGAGATCAAATCCTTTCATTTGACACCAAAATGAAAAATTTCCGTGCACTACTAGCGCTAGCGCTAACGCCGCTAGTTTTCAAAAATTATTAGCGTTAGAACTAGCGCTAGGTACTACTCGCTTGATTCCGAAGAGGCAGTCTGGTGTTCAATTCATATTTATGGAAATGCCATTTTACAGTTATACATTTCATAAGTCCCGATCAGAATTTTAGCACAAACCTGCCTTATATATAGAAAATATATAGTCTTCGAGTTAGCAACTAAGGAGGCAGGCTGGTCTCAATTTCATGACTACGCAAACGTTGTTTTGCACTGATTGATTCGATTGATTTATTATGAAAACCATTTCAGCCCTAAATACAAAAAGAATTCTTTAGAACTAAAATAAGCACTTATGCCATCCTTATTGGGTCCATTGTACTGCGTCTTCTGTTTTTTGGTTTATGGCGTTGTTGTGGTGAATGTTGGTGGTGAATCGTAAGGAAAATTATCTGGTTCTATTGTGTGTTGTGAGTGAGGTGTTGTATTTTTTATGTGTTTCCATATATCGCTGACGCTGTTGCTGCGTCGTTGGTGGGTTCAGCCAGCCGCTGATTGTGATAAAAGCTAAAACATTAGTCAGTGGAACTCTTCTAAGCTCTTCTATGGTGAAATAAAAATCCTCTAAATGCAATGTTTTGCACTGATACTATTTATTGGGGAAAAGGAGATTTTTGACACCAGCCTGCCTCCTTAGAGCTCCCATACGGACTTTTCATTCCTTGAGCTAGAACTCAGGGAGGAAGGCTGGTGTCAAGTTGAGGATAAGTGAGATTATACCTTACATTAACACCTCTCACGAGGGATAAACAGCTACGAAAAAATCCCGAAAAATCCAAAAAAATCCCAAAAATCCCAAAAATCCTGAACATCTATCTTTAAAACAAATCATTTTGTTTGACTTTCGGTTGCTTAAAAGACAAAGTCGCCGTCACATACCAAAAGTACACACTTTACCATACAATATTAATGAAAATATTATTTATTAGACCCATACGAAAAACGAAGTTCTTCGAAAAGAGACTTATTGCGTTTACCGAGACGTTTGCAACCAGTCGAGTTTGGACCTGGGAGTTGGTGGGTTCTTCCTTCTTGGTCTAAATAGGAGAAATCTGCAAAAAAAATTTGTCCTTCATTCCGTCTGTCCATCTGTCATCAGGATAACTCGAGTAAAATTTGACCGATTTTCTCTAAAATGTAAATGAAAAAGTGATTATGGTATTGCATTCAGGGTCTTTTGTACATAAGTTTCTGTTTTTTTGACAATTTTTTTTTATTCGATAGGTCCATTAAAGCTCAACAATTTATGGAAGAAATTTTTTTGACTTTGGGCCCTTGGACTTAGATAATCCCTAAAAAAGTATTGGGCCCTACGTGTTTTTTCTACACACAGCGTCATCAAATTTTGCGCTATATTTTATTTGGACTGTTTCGCATGTTTGAGTGAAATTCACATACCTGTCCTGTAAACAATAAAGTGGTGCAATTTTCTCACGAATTTCTATCATGTGGGACCTATGGACCAAAACACTCACTGCCTGGTCTCATTTTTCTATGTCACTTTTACACACCACAACAACCGATGGATTCTCTCATTACTTGAGTGAATATGTGCCTTTGAAAGTCGTTGAATTTTTGACTTTAACGCTTTTGAGCTACCCCTAAATCGTCTCTGATCAAGTTACGCCCACATACAATCTTGATCAGGGATCAAAAACCTTTTGTTTTTCGGTTGGTGCCCCAACCTTTTCGATACTTTTATTTCTTCATACATTTTTGAACCTCCCTACTCTACAACGATGCACAAAAAACTTAATCATTAAAGACCCTACTGCCCGAACCACTTACCCGATATTTACTAAATTTTTTTTGAAGAGCGATAACTGTGCTAATTTCGTAGAGATATAATTGAAAAAGTTTCATCGACCTTCAAAAAAAACACATTTTTGACCACTTTCTCGAAAGTAACTACGAAAGTTCTTTACCGGCTGTGCCTAAATTCAATCCTATTGTCACTTTTTCGATAAACTTTCAAGAAAAAAAGGATTTTGAAAATCGCTTCAGTTATGTACAAGAAACACATTGGGCGTTACCAACGAAACTCTCTAAGAACCGACAAATTCTGCCGTTTCTAAGTTATCCAAGATTTTGGACGACCCATTGCTGTTTTTCAATTTTGTATTTTTTACCAGTAAGACTTGTGTAACGGCCACTTACTATCGCAAAACACTAATTCAGATAAACTTACCAATAGTCGTACATTTCTCCTCAAAAAATGGCAAATTATAACAAAATTTATAATTTAATCAAAAACTTGCTTCACTTTTTTAGAATGGCAGAAACAATATGGCGTCACGAAAATTGTTAGACCCGTTCAAACAACGAAGTGCTTCGGAACTGGGTCTATTGGGCTTGTAATTGGGCAACCCGGAAGTTGGTGGGTTTTCGTTGTGGGATCTAAATAAGAGAATTCTGCAAAAAAAAACTGCACTCTGTCTGTCCGTCTGTCTGATATAATAACATAGTTCGACGTTCGATTCGATTCCAAGTTTTTCATGAGGTTTTGCATTTTTTGTACGAATTAATTTTCTCTTCCTCTGGAGTAGCAGTTAATAATTTAGCATCACTTTAAAGTTATTTATAAAGATTAGCAAATCACCAGACATATTTTATTCGAAAACACATGAATCGTTTCCTTCATACGGTATGTAATGTTATTTCTATTGGCATCGTTGCATATGTTACAGTACCATAATGAATGTTTGGACAATTCGAGACAACGTTCGGAATATCTTATTCACCGAAACATACTTGGCATGGAAGTTTTTGCTACAAACATTGCAGTAAGAGCTCAGCAAAACATTTTATATAATTACAAAAGATATATGTATATTTGAGCCACTAATTTTGTAATTTTATAAAATGTTTTGATGATAGCGAAACAATAAATGGTGAACTCAAAAAGTCACTGTACATTGAACAAAAGAAGAAAAAGAGAAGCTTTAAAGCTTCTATTGTTCTATGACTTTTTCAAAGCACCGTACATACAATGATACCGCTTTCTCTTTATATTACGGCAGTCTTCCGTTATATTTAAATAAGTATTTGATACCAATTTAAACTTGTTTGATTCTCTCTTGTAAGTTTTACTTAGATTATTTCGCCACACAAGCATAATATCACAGAAAGTTATTAAAGAGAATGAAGGAATTTTAATTTGGCATCAAATAAAATAAAAATGAATTCGCTTCGCTAATTTCGGCAAAAGTGGATGATTTCCTATAATGTAAAACCTTATATGTTCAGTTTTGCAAATTTATTCGTAACAGATATCTAAGTAAAGTAATAAAATATTTTTATTTTAAATTAATACATATATAAAGAATTTTATAAATAGAAAATCTCATTTAACGTATCCGAAGTTGGAAGGATACTCTTAATGCAACTGGCATTTCCTCTTTGGATGGCTAAAGATATTCTCTGGATTAGGAAATTTTTTGAGCGACGATCACCTGTGACTTGGTTCAATTTTTTTCCTATTTTATTTATCAAATATATAGAATCCTCTGACCACGGTCCGAAAGTCTCCACTGCGAAAGCGACAAATTTATAGTTTTGTGATTTGATATACGAATAGAGCTCATGCTTCCGATTTTGTGCAAATGCTGCTGCCGAACCTGACTTCGCTGACGACTGATATAAATAGCTATCTGCAACCGTATCGATACAGGTGGCGTCCCACACCATCGATTGACCTTTTTCCCAAGGAATACGTTAGACCGTCTGGTTTTTTTCCATCATCCCTTGAAAGTCCAGTTGGTTCTAATTTAGAGGGGACGTTGATTGACATTAAAGAACGGTGTATAGTTTCATTTATTTCTGTATGCCTTGAAAATCGACTTGCGGCACTCTTTTGACAGCTGAGACCATGAATCCCATTTTCGTGAACGATTGAGCCGCACGGACAAGTATATTTTTCACAAACTTTGCTACCCAACCGAAGAGCAACACAGATGCGGAATGTGTTATTGTCCATAAACGTTCCTATGTTCGGAGATGGGTACGCATTCAGCCATGCACCCGATTCTTTGTGTTGTAATGAATTAAATCGAGCCAGGTCTAGTGGTAGGTTGAAATTTAAATTTTCGATAATTAGACGTTTTGTATTAATCAAATCCCATTTCTGTTGACTTCGCTTCTCTTCGGGAATGTTGCTATTGAAAGAATTCCACTCCAATAAAGCATCATTAGCAATTGAAGTATTTGTTTCATCTGGATTATGTAGAATGAGAGATGAGAACGCTTACTCCATTTACTGAGCTTAAGAAAGCAGGTAGTGAAATATCTTCAAATCGTCGAATACCAAGGCCACCAAGTTTAACTGGCAATGATGCTTGCAACTATTGTGTTTCATTGAGGCTCACGTTTAGTATTGATTCTAGTGATTGTCGAAGACAGCAGATAGCTGATAGAAAATTTTTGAATTTCCAAGTTGGTGATGTGCGCATGAAATATGTTAATTTCGGTATTGCGAAGCAGTGTTTTAGCAGAACGTAAGCTGTGTGTGCATTTAAATTTTTTAAACGATCAAACATAATTTGCGTCCGATTCAAAATGGCAATTGACATATTTTTGAAACCTTCATCAAGAATTGGAGCTCCCAAAAGATTTAAATCTTCTTTAGATGTCACACGAATTCCGGGTGCCACTGATTGAAATTTTCTAACAACTTCCTCATCAACTTCTCCGGAACAAAAGAAAATTTCACATTTAGCAGGATTAATTGCTAGTCCAATTTTTTTTGATAATTCAATCAACAAGATGAAATCTGCAAGGACTATGTCTGCGTAGTCGCCGAGTGTACCGTCATCAAGATACCATAAGTTCAGTTCTGATTTGAGCTTTTCGATTATTGGATGGATGGCTAAACAAAAAGTCAATGGACCAGTGGGATCACCCTGCTGTGCTCCTACTTGTGACTCTATGATTACCGAATTGAACGAAAGATACGTTGTGTTTGCATAACATTGCCACAGGTATTTGAATAGCGAGGGTGTGACAGCACGAACTTCCGCCAATAGTACATCTCTCTCGAACGAATTGAAAGCATTTTTATAATCAATTTTGAGAAGTATTTTTGAGAAGTTCTTTTTATTTTCTGCATATTTTCTTGTTGCATGTACACCTGCCTCGCATCCTTGTGGGGTACCAAAACCTATTTGTTTCGGACGTAGGTAATCACCAAGGTCGTCACGAACGTGAGCGCAACATAGCTTGGAAACAAGTCTTCTTAAAGCGACACCAATGGCAATTGGTCGAATTCCTCCACATATGCGCATAAGGAGGCACCATAAATATATTTGCATATTGAATTGTTGACTTTCCCCAACAACATAAAGTTGCATAGCTTCTACTCCAAAATTTCCAGCTGATAAAGAAATTAAATCTTTGAAAAATTGGGGGCGAAAACCATCCATGCCTGATGCTGAACCAGCTCCAAAAGACATAATTGATGTTTTGACACTGTTTGGGTCTGCTCGGAAACATTCGTCGTCTTCTACATCAGAAGGAGGTGATGTTAAATCTAATTGTCTAGACGGTGTTGGATGTTTTGCTTTGAGATTATTTATAGTACATTCATTTAGTGGAGCAAAAGAATCTTCCGAGCAAAGTAACTTCACAGCTCCTTTCATATCGAAATCTGCAACTTTCGACTCAACTCGCTTATAGAATTCAGCTGATATAAATTTACTTTTTGTGGATTGTGGAAGAGTCATTTTTGATAAATTTTCCTTTACTATAGACGCGAGACTTCTTTTTTTGTTGGAATTCTTATATTCGGCAGGAATGTGACAAACTTTGAAACTAAATGTTAATAAATGTTCCCATGAAACCAAGTCATTGTCGTTCACGCATTTTTTTGCTATGTCTGCAAACATTTTCGCTGCTAATGGACGGGCACTTTTAGGTATACGTTTTAGAACACCAATCTTTGACTTCATGTTGAAAATTGATAATAAGTTGTCTTCAATGTCAATATTCCTTTCTATCTCAACTATTTCATTTTTCAATTCAGGATGACTTTTTGTAATATGAATTTTAAGTCCTCTTGCCGAATTGAAAGGTTTTTTCTTCTCCTCAGGACAAAAATGACAATAAAAGTATCCCTCTGCTTGAGAATCAGTTTGTCTAATCGAAAATTCATTAAATTTCGGATATTCCGTTTCGACTATTTTCAGAAATGTATTTAATTCATTTGGAAGATTGTCTACAAAATTGCCTGAATTTTTGCACTGCCTTGTTAGTTTTTGACGATGTGGTTTTTCTAAGTTTTCATTTGTTTGAGTATTACATTGAACTATTGTTTGAGGCTTTTGAAATTGTGACAGAAAACATTTTTTGTCGCTTCGTGATATAGTTTGATGTTCTTTGGATACATGTATGTTGCATTGTATTTGAGTTTTAAATTTCGAAAAACAAAATGGACAAGGCCAACGTTTATCGCCAGGATTCATTTTTGCAAATTGTTCTTTAGTTTTCAGTAAAAGTACTTTCAAATCCGACATTCTAGAATAACTTGTCTGTCCATCAGATGAATTCTCCATAATTGGAGGATAGTAAAAGCGTTTTTATTCCTTTTTTGAATAATTTAGGAATTCAGAGATCAGAGTTTGATTTTTTTGCGACTAAGTAAAGGACAAAAATCATTTTTTATTGGACCTGATATAATAAACCATTACAAACGACGTTGTTTTAAACGCATAAGCTCAGTTTTCCAGAAAATCGAACTTGATTTTGATATTGTTACAGATATCTGAGTCTATCTTAAGGCGGAGATATAATGAACACCAGATGAAATCTTACATGTAGCTACAATATATAGGCGTGGTTCGGAATTCACATTAAGCATGTGGTCCAACAAACATATTAATGGTTGCTCACACAAATGCCATAGAAAAAGGTATTTCAGTTGTGTGTGATACACTGCATTTACGGGCTCGTTTATAATAAGCATAGTTTCGACGGAAGCTAGAAGATGTATTGTAATGTCTGGGCCCAAACAGCGAGATTCATTTGGCGTGTAGGGCTTGTGCCATAGGATTACTCTAAAGTAGTTGGCAAAATTTGGCAAATATTTTTCGAGATATAAGAGTTCGGAAAAACAACACAGTCGAATGTGTTTTTGAGTTACTCTCTATGTTTTCTGTGAAATGTCGTCTTTTGTATGCTTAAATGTGTTAAGTTATCTGCAATAATTGTAACAGGGCATCTTTCTCGGGAGAAAATATGAATTTTCGCCTAACAAATGTGAAAAGTTTAATTCATAACTCGGGTAAAAATAGAAAATTCATAACTCGGTTGAAGTCTGTGGCCATGGCAGAGAAAATTGCAACTTGAGTAAAGTTTGTGGCCCTTGCAGAGAAAATTGCAACTCGTGTGAATTGCGGCCCTCGCACAGTGGTCCGAAATCCGGAAAAATCGGCACTAACAGAATAAATCGGTTGGGTGATGCGATATTTGTGATTTAAGTTTTGTTGAATAGCTTATACATGGGCCTATCAGAATCACGAACAAAACTTCTGAAGTGATTAAAACTTGGGGGTCTCGGTCATGATCAAAGTTGAAAATTTTTTACGAAAATTGGAAAGATATCCTGAGGCCCATAATGAAAATAAATACGTACATGTTTCATGTCAATCGAAAGAGGACATCAAAGGCTTTCCAACGATACCCATATGACCTCGCTACGAGGTCTCTAGCGAGAGATAGGAGGTCTTAAATGAAAACACGTTTTTGCCTATATCTTCCTATATATATATATATATATATATATATATAAATATCTATCTATATGGCTATCTTCCTTGACGATAATGAGCACTAGGTGGAAATGTCGATATTTCTAGTGGAATTTTAACTTAATTGATTTTGTACCTCTATCTCCTCGAAGATGCGTCGGACATTACTGATATTGGTATCATTTGAAAGGTATTAGAAAAGCCTTTCAAACGATACCTTATTCGTTTATGTCCGGCATTTGGTTCCGGGGATATAGGCAAAAACGTCTTTTTATTTAAGACCTCCTACCTCTCGCTAGAGACCTCGTAGCGAGGTCATATGGGTATCGTTGGAAAGCTATTGATGCCCTCTTTCGATTGACATGAAACATTGACTGATTTATTTTCATTATGGGCCTCAGGACATTTTTCCAATTTTCGTAAAAAAATTTCAACTTTGATCATGACCGAGACCCCCAAGACTTCAGAAGTTTTGTTCGTGATTCTGATAGGCCCATGTATAAGCTATTCAACAAAACTTAAATCACAAATATCGCATCACCCAACCGATTTATTCTGTTAGTGCCGATTTTTCCGGATTTTGGACCACTGTGCCTCGCTACGCTCTGGCCACAAACTTCACTCTCGTTGCAATTTTCTCTGCTTGTGCCACAAACTTTACTCTCGTTGCAATTTTCTCTGCTTTGGCCACAGACGTCAACCTTGTTAAGCAATTTTCTATTTTCTCCCCTTGTCATGAAAATAACTATTTAATTAATTTATTATAATACGAAAATAACTATACCTGTCAATCTCCCTTTCTTTTCGTCACATGCAATTTTTTGTTGTTCTTTTTGTTTATTTGCGTCTCATGTGCGTCTTCGTTTAAAATGCTCGATTTAAGAATGTACTGAAAACGCATATTTAAAAATCCGATATAAAATCAGTAGAATGGTTTTTCGATGTGCGATATTTGATTTTATGTATAGAATAATGTTCAGAACCGATTAAAAATAATTTACAAAAATGCTTCAATTGACTTTACTCATACCTTACGTATACTTCATCAAAATCGAACAATTTCCTTCCATAAATTGTCGGCCATTTCAAGACCTTTCGAACAATTTTTTTTAATTCGAAGAGATTTACTCGAGTTATGTACGAAAGACCGAAAACCACTTAGGCGGCCCTAGCTCAATTGCCCTAGATCGTCTTTTGGTACTGCATTTCAGGGCAAAAAAAAATTTTGAAGATCAGTTAAGATTAAGAGAGAGTCTGACGAAAGGTAAAACCTTGTCAAACCAAGGCAGCCTGAGGTTGAAATCTGACTACGCCAAATTGGATGAATTAGTAAAGTTAATAGTTTTCAGTAACACCATCGAAGTCGGCACCAGGCTTCGTACTTCAAACCTAAAGGTGAGAATAAAGAAGGCAGCCTGGTGCTGAAATCCTTCTTCGTGTCCTTTGTCCGCGGCAGACCAAATTCTAGAAATGGCTTTATCCATGGATTTAGCGATTTTTTCCTGTAACACGCTTTTTTCAAAATTGTATTCTTTAAAACTATCTCATACCTTCTATCGCTGAGAAACTGAAACACAAAAGTCTTTCCTTAGTTTTGTGACTTCAAATGCTTTAATCAGTACCGCTTTATCGAACGGGCACTTCGGGCAAATGCCCTAGGCGCCGCGATTTCGAGGGCGCCAATTATACAACTCGATAGCGTAGTGATTAACACGTCTGCTTGCTACTATGAGATTGAGTTGCCAGTGCAGCGCCATCGTACAGCTTACCGGTGACAATCATTGTTTGGAGGTGCAGTTATTCTACTCCTACTAGTTTCTACTGGCACAGTTAAAACTTTCCGGTCATGAAAGGATCTTAAAAAAAGAAAGTATAACCACAAAAGTAGCGAAACTTGTAAATAATAGGAACCTCCCGTTAAAAATGTTTGAAAGTTTGAACCGGTTGGTGCATTTTTTTCATAAAAGTAAAAATTACAAACAAATTGCTCTAGGCGATCGTTATTATTTAATTTTTTGAAAGGGCGGTTCTAGAATATCAACGAGGGTGGAAAGTTTCAATACAAAAAGTCGAGATCGCCAATTGAAAAAGTTTTAAGCTCACTTTTACGAAACGCTCAATTTTTTTAGAAAATTCTTCAGCCAGCCGGTCGCGGTTTCTTAACTTTCTTAATGGGCGGTTTCAAAATATCAACGAGCATGAAAAGGTTCCATATAAAGCCGAAAACGCCTGTAGAAAAAGTTATTAGTTCTCTACCGGCTAGAACAGCACTTTGAAAAACTTTCAAACGAACTCCATGAAGTTCAATAGTTGAATGATTTTGCGTAATTGTTTTGCCTCCAACTTCATTTTTTCAATACAAAGATATTTTGAGGGGTTGAAGGTTTCGAATAAAGTATATTTACGATATAAAAACCTCAAATTTCTCAAAAAAGTTTAGAATTTGATAAAAAGCCTACTATACAAACATGATTTTCATGAATTTTCGCGAATTTTTCTGAATTTTCAAATTTTTATGAATTTTGCGAATTTTCATGAATTTTCGCGATTTTCATGAATTTTCGCGATTTTCGTTAAAAATTTTCACGAATACAGGCACTGCCACAAACTCAAAATCAAAAACTGTTCTTCCATAAAATGAGGGACATGCCTCAACCTTTCAACAAAAAAAACGTTTATCAAAATCGGATGAGATTTACGCGAGTTATGTACAAAAGACCAAAAACCACTTAAACGGACCTAGCTCAGTGTTCCTTGACCCGACAGTGCCCAGATTCAATCCCATAAAAGCTTTTTCGATTACCTTTTAGTAGACATGAGGGGGTCGACCATTTTTGAAACCCGACCCGATAAGTTTTACTCAAGTTAAAGCGGTGGCAGACGGACGGACAACAATTTTTTTGCATTTTTCTCTTATTTTGATATAATACGAAAAAGTAACCAACTGCCGGGTCGAAATTGGGGTGGCTTCAAACGTCGTGGTAAACGCATAAGACCCCTTTTCGAAGAACTTCGTATGGGTCTTATAAGGCGCTGTACAGCAAAACGTGACGGCTTTCACTAATTTGGGTCAAATTTCACGCTTTTCGCGTGACGGAAAGAAAGGGGAAGGTGTCGAAAGTTTCGTGAAATAGCGTGACGTAGTATGTGAACAGCTACTAAGTCAGTGTAATTTTTAAGAGTGTTGCGTCGGAGCATCCCTGGAGAATTCTGAATTGAATTCGCTGTTTCGTCCCGTTCACTAAGAAAGTCGGTAAATCATAAATGAATATCATGATAAATTAATTGAAAATATTTTTATTTTGTCTTGGTTGCAGTTAGCTTTGTAAATAGTTTAATACATAAATTTGTCTGTTGGAAATTCAATTTCCTTCTGTAGCGCTAGCTAATACATGGATTTGAACACTCTTCGTAGCATTATACACTTGGCCGGGTGGAAATGGTTCCAATTTCGGATGAATTTCATTTCGTCCAGCCGGAATGTATTTTGACAGTCGAACATTTGGCATCGGTAAAAAGCCAGCACATAACGGTAAAATGTCCAAAATGACAGACTGTCCTTCTGAGCTAATAACGCCAGCCGTTCGTCCACAAACCGCCCATGTGTGCTGATCGGGTAACACTTCGTACATTAAGTCACCGAACGAACTTTCCTGTATTTTCGAAATTGTTAAATTCAAATGACACACAGAACCCACGCGACATAATTCGGAAGATTCGATTTTTGCGTAGATGCGAAACAGCGTTGTATAGTCTTGCACATCAAATTTACAAACGAAATTGCGCTTATCATCGAGATCATCGTTGTGGGCGTATTGAACATTGAAATTAACTTTTATCACGGGCAACTCATTTTCTGCTTTCAACGGTTCAACTTCGATTTCCCACAAATATGATACGCACAATCCTTGATAGATTCTAATATTATTTTGAGACTTTGGATTTTGATCCTTTAAATTGACGCCTTTGTAGTCACAGGTCATTTTAGCATCAGACAACACTAACGACGCCTCTGTGCCCTTGATAATAACTTGCAGAAATTTTCGCGTTTCGGACGAATGTAATCGACAAGACGCCGTAAATGGTGGCATAAAATGTAGTGGGATTTGAATTTCATTTCTCGACCATGGACAATGCAATGAAATTGAATGTTCGAAATATTTTTCATCTCTTTGTCCGGGTAGTTCGCATATCACTTCCATGGAAATTGTTCTCTCATCAAATGATTTGAAATTTTCCAACCGAACGGACACTTCTGGCTTAAATATGGCGTCCATGCATTCTGTTTCAAACGATCGAATTTTTAAATTTTTTGAGCATTTCAGTTGAATCATAGAACATTTCGGGAAAATGAAACTGCCACCGGAAATGATCAATTTCACTGGTTGCTTGATTCCAGCCACTAAGTTCTTAAAACTGAGAACGGCACTTGCTGCTTTGGTTGTTATTTCGAATGGCGTCTGCTTAACTGTTAATTCGTCGGACAAATATTCCAGTTTCTCATCAACAATTATTGATATCTAGAAAGCTTACAGAATCAGCGACACAAACAATTGACTAAATCTATTGTTCTACCTGTTTGAAGTTCCACACTCCGACTCGGGTTGCCTTTGACGTCAATTCGATAACATTTACTCCAGGCTTGATAACTACGTTTTTAGCTGAAATTTCATTATTGAAGTCCGTACGAGTAACTGGAAAAATTAAAGTAGAAACATAAATCGTCCATTAGACAATAGAGGTCGGTTACGGTTACCATTCTGGGGCAGCTTACTGCTACGTCGATTCAATGGTTTTAATTTCGATGCACATACCACTGACGCTGTGCTAAGACTGTTATCTTGTTTATGCTCCAAGTGTAGCGACATTGAAAGCAAAGCACTAAAATTACAAATGTCGTTAACTACTCAAGACAATTTTAAGTAATTTAGTACTAAACGACCGGTCATTTGGAAGGCCACGAAAGCTCAGGCTATCGTGACGAAAATTAATCTAAAAAATAAACATAACCAAAGACCCGTATGTACCAGAATAGATGTGGCAAAAAGACTCGAACGTATCTAAATATACAAATAAGCAAACAATCCAACGTTTTCTGTTCTTTTATAACTGTAAGAATTTCAAAGATCCATAGAAATTACCCAAGGTTATGTCAAAGGCCCTACTGAAGTGCGTCTCAGACCATTCAAATCTAGAAAAGCTTATATCCAAGGACTAAGTCATTTTTCCCTAAAACCCTGAAACACGTGTTTTCTAAAATTTTATTCTCTTGTGATTGTGCTTGTGATTCGGGTCATTCTGACCAATTATGGAAGTGGACATATACCAGGATTGGGCCATATTTCCCCAAAACCCTGAAACACGTGTTCGCTTAAATTTAATTCTCTATTTCAATATGAATGCGATGTGTGTTGTGTGGTTTTTCGTCCTGATGATGGAGAAATACGAAATATCGATAAATAAAAACATTTAATTGGACCCGTACGAAGTACAAAGGTCCTATACCTATACGTTTACTACAAACAATTTTATTGTAACATGGGGTAGATCGAGGTGGGAGTTGGGGGGATGCATCTATTATCGTCTAGAGATGACGAACCAGCAATAAAAAAAATGTCCGTCTGTCCGTCCGTCTACACTTTTTTTTCAAGCGGCTATACATGCCTCCCATGATTCAAGTTTGAAGATGAGCAAAATCGGCCAAGCAGTTCTGGAGAAGAAGTGGAGGTCGGACATGAAGTTTTCGAGGGTCGATGAAGTATAGCACGGAAATTGACTTTACTCCTCATTTTTCTTTATATTTTTATTCCATACTTTATGTTTTAAAAATCAATAATCTGCAAACAAAAAAAATCTACGCGACTTAACTTTTTTTAAATCGTCTTTAAAAATTCAATTTTTTATGCGATGGCAGGTCGCAGGCAGGTCGCAAGCTGTGAATAATGTAAATGCGATGTTACTTCGCGCGAATTTTTTTAATTTTGTTCAGCGCCCACCTCAGTATTGAGTTTCAAAAAAAAAAGTTATCGGTTATTGAGGTGTGTCGTAGAACAATTTTTACTTTATTGAAATAAATTATACGGACGTAAATGAGTAAGGTCAATTCCTCATTTTGTTGTCAAATGAAAGCATTTGATGTCACAAAACTGGGAAAACATTATTGTGGGAATCGGGTCAGGGGTCTGGGCACTGGTACCAATGGAATGGACGAAATTTTGTTTCTTGGCCATATACGAAAGCAGATGGTTTTTCGTCTGTATTTGCTTAACTATGCAAAAAGAAGATTTACCGTCAAAGGCAAAGTTGTTGAGAATAAAATTTTAGAGAACAAGTTTTTCAGGATTTTGAGGAAAAATGGCCAGGATTGGGAAATGGCCACTTCTAGAATTGGACGGGAAGACACATATCTCTAGAACTATGAAAGTTAGAAAGTTGCTTCCAGACGCAAAGTTGTAGAGAATAAAATTTTAGAGAACACGTGTTTCAGGGTTTTCGGGAAAAATATTCAAATCGCGGGAGAAAGCAACTTCTAGAATTGGGAGTGATAATTACGGCAGTTTGAAGTTTGCTTCTTAAGGCAAAGTCGGTGAGAATTACATTTTAGAGTTAGTTCTCTTTTTTATATGGTGCAGGAGAGAACATTTAGGCCATCAAAATCATTAGTCTCAGACGTACTTCGGTAGGACCTTCGATATTACCTTGGGTAATTTCTATAGGTCTTTGAAATTCTTGGGAACGGGTTAGCTCAGTGGTAACGTACTGGCTTTCCACTAAGAATATCCGGGCTCAATCCTGGTGGGGACAAATTCTATATAGGATTTTTCTTAAATGTATAGCATGAAAGTAACGTTCCTAGGCACACCCAGGCTTCATAATTTGGGTAGCTGTGAATTTGGTGCCGATATAACGGACGGAGATATAATTAGCACCAGCAGAAATCCTAATGGTAAAATGCTAGCTACCGTTAGGCGTGGTTCGGAATCCACGTGAAGCATGTGGTCCAAAAAATGCCTGTCGGTAAAAGACATTGATGGGGCAAACCGGCATTCTAATCCCTACTAGTTTCCGCCCTAGTACATCATAGATGGCACTAGGTTTGTGTGCAATTTACCACTGAAACAGTAAAAACGTCGGTAACGAAAGGATCTCTAAGTGAATCCATGTGAGCAAAAGCTCACAAAAAATTGCGGACCTAGTCTAGCCTCCGGCCCGGACGAGTCTTTGGTTATGTTCTCTCATTAAAATCGGTTCAGCCAATCCGGAAATATGAGTTAAACAAGATATCTATTTTGTATGGAAACGGACCCAAATCGACAATTTTGAAATAGGAAAGTTGGTAAACCTTTCTTTCAATGTTTTTTTGTGGCAATTTGTGGCAGGATGACCCAAATCTCGAGAACTATGGGAGTAAGTGAACGCGTGTTTTAGGGCTTGAGGAAATGTGGTCTCATCCTGGTATTTGGCCCCATCCTGGTATATGGCCGCATCCTGGTATATGACCCCTTCCAGGATTGGGCAGGAGAACACATATCTGTCTATCTGTCTATCAGAGTTAGGAAGTTGGCTCCAAGTTGTAGAAAATTAAATTTTAGCAGACACGTGTTTTGTGATTTTGAAAAAATATGGCCGGGATAAAGCCACTTCTAGAATTGGGAGGGTTCCTCTAGCACTTTTCAACTTGATATTTTTTGGTTATTCTCGGCATGAGTGAAGTCATCCAATAAGGATTCCTAGGGTTTTGTGATGAATTTTTTAAAAACACAACGAAACTTCGCTTTATTTTTTTTAGCGTATCGATGCTTAATGCGTCACCCACCTCTGACTTCAGAACTTTTGTTACTAGAAGAAAATCATTTTGAATAAGATGCTTAATGCGTAACCCATTTCTGATTTCAGAACTTTTGTAAGCAGACATAAAGATTTCCAATGGTTTACACAATAGGAATAGGAACAAAGCATCAGCAGGTATGTTCTTCTTGGCTCAAAAATACAAAAGAGAAACATTTACTGCCTCTTCCGTCAAACAAGATCAATAAATTTTCTTCCATTCCGGCCTTAGATAGGGTTGCAAATATAATTTTTTTTCATACAGAAGAAACTTCAATTCACCAAATTTGAATGTTCGGGCGCTGTAGCTTTGTGTATTCATTGACTCAAGCAAATGAAATTAGATCTTTTGTTACACCAAGTACGTTTTTACTTCGAATGACGATTTAGTGTTGGTGCGGTGAATCTTACAGGTTAGAATAGCGATAGATGAACAATGTTTTACCTTTGTTTAGACGAATCAGGCGCTTGTTTATCATGAGCACAATAAGCCAGCGAAATTTGGTTTGTCAAAATCTCCCTAGGAAAATGACTTTCAATTTTAATTTGTGCCACGATTAGATCATCCTGAATGAACATGATTTGAATAAATTTTCAGTTACTGTCTGCCGGACAAGGTTACCTGAATAATTTGTGCCGCATTTTGAACTTCAATGGACAACAATTGAAAGTGATCCTCCAACACATTGACGATTGTCTCATCCGAACCATCTTCGCCGTCGGGGATTTTAATACATTTCAACGACACCAAAAATTCGTCAAAGTAAAATGTTCGAACCAATATTTCCAAATCCAGACAACACGAAATCGATCCACATGTCTTTGTGTACGCAATCCAATCTTCCATTTTACGGTAACAACTTGCTAGTTCCAGTAACGTTTGGCTGGCTAAATAGTTCCATTTTTCCGCTTTCAATTCACGCAGAAGATCGGTGAAGAAAACGACAGCCTTTTGGGGTTTCGAGAGAGTGCAATAAAAATTTCCTAAGTCTAATCCGACCAGACGCGCTGAACGCAGTCTGCCTACATGTTTGTACGTACTGATCGCAAGTTCGCTCAGCTCCTGCAGTTAGACAGTCAAAAATATTAACATTTTCTACAAATCTAGTAGAAAAGTTTGAAAAGTTGGAAAGGAGTGGCGAACGGACTGGTATACTTACCAGATACAACTTTTGAAACGCTTGATTTGATCCAAGAGCTTCTTTGAGCCGATCGGATGACGATTGCCTTATTGGTCGTTTCGGCGAATGTGATCTATCAGTTTCGTTAACTTTGGTGTCCATCAGAGGCTCTTCGTCCAGAAAACTGTCACCTATTCCAGCAGATAATTGGACCACCATATGAAGCTGTTCTGACGTCGGTGTAAATCCTGGCAACAAGCCACAAAGTTTTCCCAGTTCATAAAGTTTGTCTTTGGCTAAATTCCATATCGGCGCCGAATGGTGGAAGACATTTGTCATGTCTTTCGATTCAATCGCTCGATCGCAGACATTCAGCACTTCCAATGCGCAAACAAACTGCCAGCATGACAGAGCGCCATCTGGAGTTTCACTTTTGAGGGCATCGATTTCTTTCAACGTTGCAAACAGAAACGGCAGCAATCTTTCCGCAATTTCCCACTGACGATCCGATGCATTCAACAAGACAGCCTGTCGTTCGAATACGTAACTACGAAATTCTAAAATGCTGGCAGAGCTGTCAACGACTTTTTTCCTCGTTTCGGCCATCTTTTTAGAATTCATGGTGATGCCATTGAAATCGTTGATTTGTCTTTCGAATACCTTTAACCATTGATGCTTTTCACCAAACACCGAATTTAGGACGAACTGTGAAAACATTGCGTCCAATTCGTCGTATTGAACCAACGCCTCCATGTGCAGACCCAGTTTTTCCAGTACGAACGCCAACTGCTCTTGCAATAAAAAATATTTTATAAAACTCCAGCCTTCCTGATTCCTTTTCTCCCGATTCGTTCGTACTAATTCCTCGTATTTGACAATGTTACGATTGTAGCCAGTCAACATCAAATAACGGATACGCTGCAACAGACATCGAAACGATTCCGTTGCCTTCATTTCAAATTTGATGGGATTCAACACGGAAATGCAACGGTCCGCATGTTTGGCACCAAAGTCAAGTCTCATCTTATCGACGACAGTTGTGCGCGGCAAAATATTTTTTGTCTTTTTTATGTCCACCGTTTCGACCAGCAGGATCATCCAATCGAATATACCGTAATTGCTGAGCATTTTCAACCAATTGTCAATCTCTTCTTTCACCGTACTTTTGTAGGTCTCAATGTCACACTCGGTGACATACAAATGAAGCACCGGTTGTTCGGTGATATTCCAATTGTCATTTTTGAATTTATCCAATATCTTCGCATCAAACGGTTGAAACGCCGCTTCGACACGAACATTTTTCACAGGTCGGCCGTAAGAACGCTTCCATTCACAGGTGTCCAAAGGAATGGAGGTAACCAAATGAGATTCAATCGATCGAAATAATGGGCCATTTCCACAAACTGAAATTAGAAAGGTCAATGGCATTCAAATGGTCACCGATTTCGCTTCGAATCGATCTGAGTTTTAAATATTTAGACAGTGCTCACTAACATGTTAGTATTGGTTTAAAATCCATCAGCGTTTTCCAATTTTCATGAATTCACTTTTGTGTTTATTTGTTTTTCATATTTGACAACTGATGCTCTTGTGGATATTTTTATTTGACACTTTTTCTTTGAAGTCGGTAAAGTAGCTAAATGTCATCAAGGGGTAGCGTGGGTTGCATCCATTCCGAGATTTAAAAAGCAACGGAAACGTTCAATTCCACTACTCGTATTTTTTTTAACGAAGTGACTATTCACACGCGCGTGTAATAATCCGACAACTCACTGCGAAAGGGTCGATGCCTAGCGGAAAAATATTGAAATGTCTTTTTGACGTAGAAAGTGGAGCCATGACAGAGATAGTGCTTCCATCTCTTGAAATAATTTTTATAGCCATTACTATTTCGTTATGAGTGAGGAATTTTTCAATTTTGTCGAGTTTTGAATAACTTTTTTTACGTGCTAACGTCACTTGATGTCATTAATGAATTCTAAACAAACATTTGCAAAATATTCATTTAAATTTTATCCGCAAGATGTCAACTCTTTAGCGACGAGGTGCCGAATAAGTCCATCGTGTAGGTGTAGATTAACATTCCTGACTAATACCGATCTGGCTCTGAACACGGTGCCCCATGAAAGACCGTGTCAACCCTAGCATGAGCTCACTGCTGGCATAGGTAACCATGAGATCACGAAGGTAACTACACTGCGAGATGGAGATAGCGGCTTGGAGGTCGGACCCAACAGAATGGAAGGAAATAATAGTAATGACGAATACAAAAACCAGCAGAGGAAATCGGAGGATCAGCGGATGAATCTATCGGAGGTTCGGATTCACGATGTGTTCGCAAGAAGTTCGAAGATAGCGAGGTCGCCCGTGAGAACAAGCGGGGAAAAAGCAAATGCCAGCCAGGCCAACGATACTGGCGAAACAAAACTGACAAAATTGGAGCTAGCCAAAAAAATGACAATAGAGCTGCATGAGTTTATTCAAGACAAGAATAACGTGCATAAGGGCATTACGAGGATGGTAATTAGCATTAGAGCCTGCTTAAACGAATTGCAGCAGGACCTCAAGTCGTGGACGCGGAAAGCAGAAACAGCTGACAAGAAAGAGAAAACAGACGAAACGGTCGAAGTGCCAGCTACCCCACTCTCGTCCACAAACACTGGAACAAACGCCCATAGCAAGAAACGCAGCGAAGAGGAGCAGAAATAAGAAAAATAACGAAAAGACCACAAGGAGACCAGATACACAAACGCCGAAACCTAATGTTAATGAGTGGAGAGAAGTGAGAAGCAAAAAAAGGAGAAGAATGACAAGCCGAAGCTTAAAAGGGTGAGACCGAAAGCTGATGCTCTGATAGTGGCGGCGGAAGAAGGAATAACGTATGCTGAAATCCTCAAAAAAGTAAGAGCCGACCAAACTCTCAAGGACCTGGGCGAAAATGTCTCGAGAATAAGACGAACGCAGAAAGGTGAAATGTTGTTCGAACTTAAGAAGGGCTCAGAGATTAAAAGTGCAGATTATAAAGATCTAGTCAAGAGGTCATTGGGCGAATCAACAAAAGTGAGAGCGATGTCCCATATGACCACGATTGAATGTAGGTATATGGACGAGATCACGACAAGCGAAGACCTTCCAAAAGCTCTGAAAGAGCAAGGTAATATAAATGACGAGATAGAGTCAATGACGATATGTATGAGAAAAACGAGAGACGAACTCCGAACGGCGGAAATAAAACTTCCAGCGGGCGGACGTAGCGATTAAGATTCTGAAAATCGGCAGGATAAAGGCGGGCGGGACCGTATGCCCGATAAGTGTAACCCAGCAGTTAGAAATGTGCTTGGACTCTGGACACCAGGCAAGGAACTGTAGAGCAGAGGATAGATCCAACATGTGCAGAAGATGTGGGGGAGAAAACCACCTAATGAAGATTGCACGAACCCGCCAAAATGGCTGCTGTGCACGTCAAATAATGACAACGCGACAGCAGCGCGGTGCAGTGAGATGCCCAGTCTTTAAACAGGCGTTTAAATGTAAAACAGGACAAGAATGGAAGTGATGCAAATAAATCTTAATCATTGTGACATGGCACAACAACTTCCTTGGCAAGCCTCAGCGGAACAAAAATGTGAGGTAGCAATTATTGCAGAACCGTACAAAATTAATAGAAAACATAACCAAAGACTCGTACGTATCAAAATAGATGTGACAAACAGAATAGATGTGGCGAAGTGACTCGAACGTACCTAAATATACAAATAAGCAAACAATCCAACGTTTTCTGTTCTTTTATGACTGTAAGAATTTCAAAGATCCATAGAAATTACCCAAGGTAATGTCAAAGGCCCTACCGAAGTACGTCTCAGACCATTCAAATCTAGCAAAGGCTTTATATCCAAGGACCTAAGTCATTTTTCCCTAAAAAACCCTGAAAAACACGGTTATCTAAAATTTTATTCCTCTATACTTTGGCTTTGAACAACTTCCTACCTCTCATTATTCTTAAGATTTCGGGTCATTCTGCCCAATTATGGAATGGCCTATACCCGGCTTGGGCCATGATTCGCCAATCCCTGAAACCTGTGTTCGCTTAAATTAGTTCTCTAAACGTCGCCTTGAAAACCCAACGTGCAAGCGTCTCATAGTGCGTGGCGATAGTGTCATCGGCCCCAATGATGGAAGCGGCCAGACCCAGGATGCGCCAGAGGGCCTCCAAAAAAAAACCCTGAAACACGTGTTCGCTTAAATATAATTCTCAACAACTTTGCCTTTGGAACCAACTTTCTAACTCTCACAGTTCTGGAGATCCGGTTCATCCTGCCCAATTATGGAAGTTCCCATATACCAGGATTGGGCCATATTTCCCCAAAACCCTGAAACAAGCATTCGTTAAAATTTAATTCTCTACAACTTTACCTTTGACAGTAAATCTCCACATTGCATAGTTACGGAAATATAGACGAAAAAATGTTTTCGTATATGGAAAAGAATCTCAATTTCGTCCATTCCATTGGTCCCAGTGCCCAGACCCCTGTACCGATTCCCACAAAAAATTTTTCCCAGTTTTGTGACATCAAATGCTTTCATTTGACACCAAAATGAGGAAAAAGCTTCACCGACCTTCGAAAATCCATGTTTTTGGTCACTTCATCGACCAATTTCCGGAACCACTTCATCGATTTTGCTCATCTTCGAACTTGAATCATGGGATGCATGTTCCTTTCAGGGAATCGGTTGAGCCGTTTGGAAAAAAAAGTGGAGACGGACGGACAGACGGACATTTTTTTTATTGCTGATTCGTCATATTTAGACGATAATAGATGCATCCCCCCAACTCCCACCTCGATCTACCCCATGTTACAATAAAATTGTTTGTAATAAACGTATAGGACCTTTGTACTTCGTACGGGTCCAATAACGGTAAATGGGCTGCTGACAGAGCCGGAATGGCCGCAATATTGACGACGGGCAAGTATCCCATACAACAAGTTGTACCAGACGCCCACGAAGGATTCGTGATAGCGAAAATTGACGGAGTGTATATTGCCAGCTGCTATGCACCACTAAGATGGACGATTGTGCAGTTTGTACGAACGAATGCTAGACTTACTCACAGGAGAACTAACAGGACTAAACCCAGTTAACATTGGAGGTGACTTTAACGCATGGGCAGTTGAGTGAAGCAGTAGATTCACAAATGATAGAGGCTTCAGTCTACAAGAAGCGCTAGCTAGATGTGGTTCTGGCAAACGTGGGAAACGCAACTACATTCCGCAGGAACTGGCGAGAGTCGATTATTGACGTAACATTCTGCAGTCCAGTACTAGTACCAAGTCTGAACTGGAGAGTGGACGAAAGTTACACACGCAGCGATCACCAGGCATGGAGGTACACTGTTAAAAAGAGTATGGAGACCACAAGACAGATGACTCATAGAAAAGAGCGAAGATGGAGGACGGGAAATTTCGATCGAGAAGTTTTCAAAGAATATCTCCAATCAAAAGACGACCAAGCAGAGAAATCGGCAGAAGAATTGACGAAAGGAATAATGAATGCATGCGACTCGGCGATGCCAAGAAGGATGGAACCGAGGAATGGACGAAAACCGGCATTTTGGTGGAATGAAGACTCTTGCGAGCGACGTGCTTTAAGACAAGATGGAGGATGCAAAGGGCCCGAAACGAGAGCGTCAGAACGGTGAGATGCGAAGAACATCGTAATGCAAAATTAGCATTGAAGCGAGCAATCCAGTCGAGTAAGAGGAATTGTTGGAAGAAACTGTGCCAGGAGGCAGACGCGAATCCGTGGGGCTGTTCAGAATAGTAATTACGATGGTACATCGAGGCCAAAAAAAAAGTGCCCGTAGAGGCTAGGTGCCATGGTGAGAGAGCTCTTCCCACAACACTATTTAACTTTAAACTGAAGTACACATTGATAAAATTCGTATTTTCACAAAAAATTTCTAAAGTTAATTTTGTATTTAGTTTTTATAGCTAAGGTCGTAATTTCAAGACATTAGCGTTTTTAGGCACATTCTCCGGCAGAGTAGCGAGCACTTTAGGTACTTGGAGGCTCGCTAAAAGTACAATTTTTACCCAAAGCTATGTATTGGAGTATGTCTTTAAAGGAAAATACGTCAAGGTTTCACAAGCAACTTCCGCATTGAATTATTATTATTATTATTATTATTATTATCTGTTTATTTATTAGTTATTTTTTCCTTTTCTCAATTAATGTTTATTTTATAATATAAAAACAACAACTGAAAATTAAAAACAGACAACGGCAATACAATAAAAAAAATAAGTAAATAAATAAAAATAATAAAGAGAAAGAAAAAAAATGTTAAAGGAATGTCAATTCCAGTGAATTAATTCTTTGAAGGAATTTGACAATAATAAATTATTTATCTTTATTCATCTTTATCTTTATTCATTCATGTGATACATCTTTATAACAAAAAATCATTTAAGTTCCATTATGTATAACATTTCTAAGGAACATAAAATATCAAAACAAAAAATATCTTAAGAAAAAACATCAAAGCCAATAGTAAGAGAGAGAAAAAAAAGGAAAAAATCATTATAAAATCTACCAATAATCGGTCAATAGGTGAAGCAAAAAAAGTTGGGATACATCAAAATTACTCAAACACAAGTTGCAGAGTAATCCTCTATTTACGTCGACCGTTACCCTTCAATCAGGTCATAACTGCAAAATAGCAGAATGGCAACCAGATGCAGACCATTCCCCATAAACTTACAGTATGCAAGCATACAGTAAACGGGATACACCCAACAGCCACTCTGCATTAGATTTACTCTTTCATCTGTAATAGTATAAACTTTAACGAACGACAAAATTGAGCTTGTGTTAGTGATAAGCGCACACCCGAAGGCAACGAGTTGAACAAGTTTGCCCCAGCAACGGACACTCTACGTTTACCTGAAGCAGTTCGCGAGAATGCCACATACAACAACCTCGACCCCTTTGTGGGATAGCCATGTCCAGGCCTACGAAATCCCACAGTGTGGTGACATAGACCATAGACCATAGAGTACAGCGATTCTGAAGGATATCTAAAGGGAAGCCTGTGGACAACTCTAAGGGCGACCCTCGGCTTCCTCTCGAGATTTTCAATCAGATTCTTATTAGAACCCCCCCAGACACCGACGCAGTATGATAGGCGAGAGTGTATCAACGAAAAGTACAAAGACTCCAGAATTTTGACAGGTAATATATAGCGCAATTTCCGCAATACACCGATTTGACCAGAAATCTTAGAGCACAGGTTGGTAAGGTGAAAGTTCCAACTCAGATTCTTATCCAGAATCACGCCCAGATATTTAACGGAATCAACAGCTTCAATCACACTCCCATTCAACTGCACTTTGAGAGAATTGTCAATTGTTGAACGAAAGGATCTGAAATGCACAACGCTGGACTTTTTCAAATTCAACGTAAGCTTATTAACGTCAAAATAATTAGAGAGTAACTTCAGATCATTGTTTATATTTTCAATATTGTTTGCGAAACAAATAGATGAGGAGAAGACACTCGAATCATCTGCAAAAAGGTACGGTTGGGATTTCAAGGGAAGGCGGTGCAAATCATTGATAAAAATCAAGAAAAGGAGCGGTCCCAAAACGCTACCTTGCGGAACTCCAAGAGTTACACTCTCCCAAGGACTATCATACCCATTCACAACCACCCGTTGGTACCTGCGCTCTAGATAGTCGGAAATGAGATCAAGAGCGATGCCCCTAATACCAGCTGCAGATAGTTTTTTCAGTAATAGCATGTGATTCACAGTGTCAAAGGCCTTGGAAAGGTCCAAGAATAAACCAGTAACTATTTGCCCTTTGTCTATATGAAAAGATACGTAGTCCATCAATTCAAACAACGCTATATGGGTACAACTCAAAGACCTAAACCCGTACTGTTTATTATAAAAAAAGTTTGACATATCCAGAAACCTCATGATGTTCAAAAATACCAACTTTTCAAAAACTTTGTTGATCACTGGCAGAACAGAAATAGGCCTAAAGTTAGCAATGTATGAAGAATCACCAGATTTAAAAATAGGCGATACGTTCCCCTTCTTGAAGGAGTCAGGGTACTTCCCAGTAGATACACACACGTTGTAAATCATAGCCAAAATAGGAGATATAACCGAGACGCAGCTTTTCACTGAGGCTACAGAAATCCCATCGTACCCAGAAGACTTATTGCAATTCAATGAATGTATCACCTCTGAGATCTCACATTGAGATACACCATTCATGAAAATAGTCTTTTCGTTACGAGTCTGGAATTCACACTCATCGCTCTGAAGGTTACTACGTACAGGGATTTCCGAAGCTAGTTTAACACCAATACTTGCAAAATATTCGTTAAATACCACAGGAACCCTGTCATCACCAATTCGAACATTAACATATTAGCACTACGGTTTTTATCACTGCCAACAATCTTCCTAATAGCACGCCAAGTTTTTGTCGGATTCTCACATTTCCCGAACAGGTCTTTATAATATTGCTCTTTATAGGAGGTTTGTAAGCGCGAAATCATCACATTAATGACGTCGAGCTGATTTTGCCATTTCATGATGAACTTACTGTTATTTTTCCTACCCAATTTCAGTTTATTCCACAAAAGTCTCCTCTTGCAAATATAATATTCTAAGTGATCGTTCATGTATGGGCATCTAATATATGAACGCTTCATCCGGTATCTCTTCACTCTAGTGCACTGACTCAAACAACTTGAAAAACACTCAAAAAAATAGTTGTAGAGGACATTGACGTCATCAGACTGCGGCCAGTTAGCTTCGTCAAGCATCGAAAATAATTTTTCGTTAACACTATCGTAATCAACCACTGCTTTGTCAATGAACATATATTTATCCATCTTGCAGGGAAATCGAACGTGGGATATTATCGGATTATGATCACTAAATTCATTGCCGATAGTAGAGTTGTGAACACTGACGACATCCGAGCACCGAAAGATGGCATGATCAATAATAGACTTAGTAGAGGGACGCGTAACATAGTTGTTAGAAACAACCAGGTTAGCACTAAGCAAAATATTGACATATTCATTCAGATGCAGATTAGCATTGAAGGGCGAAAATTTCAGAATGTCGAAGTTAGTATCGCCAGCAATCATGTAAAACTTGTCGTTATTATCTACTGTTTCAGCCAGGTGTTCAAGGAAAGGAGCCTCATTTTGATAGTCAGGAGGTCTATAGTATGCATGGAGTTTAAATTCCTCAAAAGCACAATCCTTCAAAAAGATCGTGCCAGATATGTAAAAAAAACTAGTAGATAAGTTATTGTCCAAAGAGAAATTAAGAAACTCATTAACGTACACGGCGAGGCCCCCTCCAAAACCATCCCTGCATGAGAAATAGCCATTGTAACCCTTAATTCCGTAGAGGCCTATGTCATCAGGGAGTATCCAGCTTTCACTAATTACAATAATGTCAAATTGGTGTTGAAATTTTGAAAGGTAGTGCAAAAACAGGTCGAATCTGTTCAGATATCGCATGCTACGTAAATTGACCTGTAAGATTCTTAGATCAGAAAAGCCCTCCCGAAAATGCACAGGCACAGTATAGATATCAACACCACTAAAATTGTCGTTCGTAAAATTACCATGTTCGTACTTACCCAAAATAAACTTAACAAATTGAAAAAAAGGTCGAAATAAATAGAAGAAAGTAAAGAAATTATCCCACTCACCTTAAGGAGATTACAAATCCTCCTACGTTAATTTGTTCAGTTTAACAAAATCAGTGAATCTGTCAATAACAACCGGGCGGTCGCTCTCTTTTTTCTTCAAGAAAATGTTGCCGTTGCTAATCCAAAGATATTTAAACCCATTGACCGATTTAAAGGATTTTGCTAATTTAAAAAGTTGTTTACGATTATCAGTCAAAGATTCATTCACATAAATTCTTCTATTTTAATTCAATTATTTAATTAATATTATTTAAATTATTTAATTTATTTTTGAATAAATAGATTAATTTTCGTTTTTTTTTTTTTTTATAAAAAAAATTGTAATTAATTAAGTATGTTTGTAATAATATTGTGTGCATGTATGTATAAATGATGTTATGTCAGCCTCTTGCCACATCATACGAGGTTCGCCGAAACTTTTCGCAGATACTAAGTTGGCGTGGCGATCCCTGTCAAGACGCGCATCTACAGTCAGGCCTAAATTTTTAACGCTATGCTAGAGCTTTACTCTCCCAAAAGTCACTTTCGAGATGTCTCTGATCCATAGGCTTGTAAACATAGCAATGGTCTTCGTCTTCGCAGCGTTTAACTTCAGCCCATTAGACTTCGCCAAGCTCGAGATAGCTGCCAGGTCCAGTTCTAAAAGGTGAATGTCTGCTGATAAGCTACTTTCACGGACTGACTTGTAAAGCTGAAAGTCACCCGCAAATAGGTGACTTTTGCAGTAAGTCAAATGGCGCGGCAGACCGTCAATGAACAACAAGAAAAGGACTGGAAAATAATTTACAACCACTAGCTGAGTCCGATCCGACAGATAAAACTCATGAGCTGCACACGAAGCGAACCCGAATTCAGACGACAGCTTTTTAACCAAAAGACAGTGGAAGCCTTTGAGAAATCCAGCGGGAGGAGAACATAATCCACATCCTCGCTCAAATTTTCCCTAATGTCTGTCGTCTGACGTCCCCCCTCGTCGTGCTATAATTCGGACGGAAGCCTGACTGAAGCTTGTACAATAGGTTATGATTCCTCAGGTTTTGAGAAAATCCTCAGACAGAACTCATGAAAACTCAACATTTGGGAAAAGGCTGCAAATTTAGAAAATCCTCAATTTTCGTCTTGATTAATGGAGTTGAAATGGTTAAAGTATTTCCCTCTACAAAATCTTTTGCCTCATTAGAAATATTTACCCTCAATGTGTATACGCTCACAATGTGTAAATTTTGTGATTGGTGTGAATGGTGTGAATGGTGTGAACCGTGTTAACTAATTCCATGACCATAACGAAATATTTTTTTTTGGTAAAACAGTTTTCTCTACACTTTATTCATGATAAAGAAGTACATTTCAGAAATCAGCTGATCAAGCAATGACAAAGACCGGAGAGAGGCCTCTCCGGCTCAATGTCAAAAATTGTTTTTAAAAAAAGGTTCGATTGCATGAATTGCATCCGATCAAAATTTTTTTGTTCGGTAAAATTATGTTCTCGAAAGGTTCACTGATCTACAAGACACTTCGTCGGAATGTGTCGACAATATACACTACCGGCGAGAAGGCCAGTAAAAACTTTACCGTTCTTCAACCGTACCTCGACTTCAACGAAAAACTCGACAATAAACAGAAACTTGAAATGAACATCAAACACCGAAAGATGAACGTCGACTTAAATGAAGTGCATCTTCTTTGGTTAACGTATCTGGATTTGGAGAAGAAGAAATCCGATTTGCAACGCAAACGAGAAGAATTACATCGAATAATAATGGCAATTGATCCGAAAACAGATGGAGGCGAAATTTTGTTGACGAAACAAAAAAGCGAAGCAATTAGTGTAAAAAATGATTTAAAGAAGTTGAAAGAGAATAGTGAAGTTCTTGAGAGTGACTTTATTCATAAATTCTTATATTTACCAAATAACATTCATGAACGAACACCAATTCAAGCCAACGAAATCGTTTACAGTTACTCCAGCCAAGAGGGCATCGTCGTTGCTGAAAGTCACCTAACCAAAACCGATTACCTGGAATATCACGATCCATTTTGTTACTTCCTTAAAGGCGACGCAGCGAAATGTGACATCCAACTTTCTCTGTATTGCATGCAAATGTTTCGAGCGTTTGATTTCATCGCATTCTCCAATCCCGATTTCATTAGAAGCGTTTTGGTGGAAGCAGCTGGCGTTCCAATAGAACAATTGTTAACCATCCAAGAGGACGATTCGGAAAATAAATTGAATCTTTTACATCTGGCCGGAAGTGGTTCGATGCTGGGTTTTCTGGGCTTTCTGGCGAGACTAACAGTTTACCAAAATCAGCTGCCGTTGAAATTTGCATCGAGTGGCAAAGGCTTCTCCAATCCCACTTGCAACGACAGTGGGCTCTACTCAGCATGGCAGAAGACACACGTTCAGTTATTTGGCATGACCTCCAACGAAACGGAATCGTTGCAGCAATTTGACGAAACATTGCGACAAATGATTGAATTTTACAAAAAATTGGACAGAAGTTTTCGTGTCAGCTATGTGACAAGCGACAAGTTGGCTCGAACGGAGAATTTAAGAGCCGAATTTGAAATGTACTCACATCATCAAAAATGTTTCATTTCAGTTGGTCAGTTAAGCAGTTACGGTGATTTCATCAGCAAGCGACTATTGATTACATACAAAGATTTGAAAAATGCAAAACAGTTGAAATTTCCTCAGTTAATTTCGGGCAGCGTCAATGTAACAAATTTTTTAGCAATTTTATTAGAGGACAAAGGTGCGCTAAAGACACCAAAGGTATTGAATATATCGAAATAGAAAAGTTTCACTAATAATAAAATTCAATTTTTCATTTCTTTTCATCAAAATAGCAGGATTCCATTCGTCGCTTCTGAAAAATCCACTGTAAAGGTTTGACTTGTTGGACCAGTACGAAGTACAAAGGTCCTATCCGTTTACTACAAACAATTTTATTGTCATTTAAAAGTCACTCACAATTCTTAGTCCTACTTCCAATTGTTTAACAAAAATCGAAAAACTAAAAGTGCTAATTTCGTCGTTTACGACTCATCAGTACACCTTGTCTTAAGACCATGTGTATATCAGCAACGATGGCCATAGAATGATACTCAGACTATGTCAAATCGCCTTTCATACAATCCAGATCCTACGATTGGATGCAAGCCATTTCGTTCGAACAATTTTTTTTTCGGTTATTTTTTAATTTGGATTATTCTGCTAAGCAGATTACCACAATTCAACGACTATCGAAGATATTATTTACGCTGAATATTTCGGCTCCAAGGGGCTAACCATACCCTCTGTGCAAAGAAGTACACAAACTTGCAATCAAGGTAAAAATTGAGAAAATTCTCGTTTTGGTACAATTACACCCATATAAGTAATATTTTACTATGGATGCTGTACCTTCGGCAGATTAAAGTCCACCCGCTTGAATCAACATTTATTGTAACATAGGTAGATCGAGGCGAGAGTTGGGTGGAAACATCGTCTGGAGCAAAAAAAAAAATGTCCATCCGTCCATCTCCACTTTTTCTTTCAAACAGCTCAACCGATCACCCTGAAATTTCTTTTCCCTGAAAAGTACATAATGTCCCATGATTCAAGTTCAAAGATGAGCAAAATCGATCAAGTAGTTCCGAAGATATGGTGGAAGAAGTGTCCAAAAACGTCGAGGGTCGGTGAAACTTTTTCGCAAATATCTCAGCAAGTATATCACGGAAACTTTTCATTTCGGTGTCAAATGCGAGCATTTGACCTCTTAGAGCTGGAAAAAATTTTTGTGGAAATCAGGTGACTGGTGTGGGCGCTGGGATCAATGGAATGGACGAAATTGAGTTTCTTGGTCATATACGAAAGCAGATGGTTTTTCGTCTATATTGCTCAACCATGCAATATGGAGATTTACTGTTAAAGGCAAAGTTGTAGAGAATAAAATTTTGGGCAACACGTGTTTCAAGGTTTTATCGAAAGAAGACCCAATCCTGGAATATGACTACTTCGAGAATTGGGCTGGATGACCACTATATCTAAAACTAGACAGAAAGTTGCTTCCAAAGGAAAAGTTGAAGGGTTTTAGGAGAAAATGGAGCAATCCTGGGTAACTTGTAGAATTGGGAGGAATGCTCACTTCTCTAGAGTTACGGCAGTTAAAAAATCAGAAGTGTGCACCGGAATAGACTTGACCGGTGGCGGCGGCTTGACAAAATTTTTGTTGGCGGCGGCTCATTTATATTCGGAAAACATCGGCTGCGGCGCGCCGCCGTCGTGTTAGTCCAAAACTAACATTTAAAAATAAAATTTCAATCCATTTTTTTGTCGTCGAGCCATTTCGAAAACAAGTTGTTTTTAGTTAGGAAAGCTGACAAACTTCTAATGTAAAGAATAACAACCGATTTTCAAATAATTTCCGTGTCATTGACAAAGTGTCATGCCAGGATTCTATTTCTGAAAACTTAATTTCAATATCAAATCAATTTTACTCACAAAATTTTCGAGGTTTTTTTTTAATTTCATATACAAAAAATGTATAGCATTCCTGTAACTCAGGACTGCTTTCATAATTGACTTCACATTCACTTTCATACTCAACAGACTTCAGAGACAATTTGTCAACACTATAACTCGAGTATATATTTACTGATTTTCAGAATCTTTTTATTCCTGAGCGGTTATAAAAAGTGTGAAATCAATTTTGATGATGAGCAAAATCGGTCAAGGAAATTCGAAGTTTCTTCGACTACATTCGAATTTCCTTGACCGATTTTGCTGTGGTCAAAAACGTGATTTTTGGAAGGACGGTGAAACTTTTCGCTTATGCGTACGAGTGGATACATCCACTTGTAGGCCTTGGCCTGCTGGAGAATTCCGATCCAACGCTGCCTGTCGTGCGCCGCGTATTGCAAGTTTCTTATTCCGAGCGTGCGAAGATCTTGTTCGACGCCATCAATCCATCGAAGTTTTGGGCGACAAACTCCTCTTCGCCCTTCTGGATCGTTACGGAATAATTTTGAGGGGGCTCTGTTTTTATCCATGCGTGTTAAATGCCCCGCCCACCTCAGTCTTTGGACTTTCACCACTGCCGCTATATCCGGCTCCCCAAAATCACGTTCCAATTCAAAGTTATATCGCCGTCGCCACCTCTCCCCCTCGCGCATCGCTGCAAATATGGTGCGGAGTACCCTGCGCTCAAACGTTAGGAGCAACTATTCATCGCTTTTTTTCATCGCCCAAGATTCGCATCCGTAGATCAATACTGGACAGTAAGTGTCGATATTCGATATTCTTCGATATTAACTTTGGGCGTAGATGTTTGATTAGACCATAATAGCATCTGCTTGCCGCCATGATACGTCTGTGAATTTCAGCTGTATTATCAGCATCTGACCGTATCAGCGCTCCAAAATAAATGAACTCATTCACTACCTCGAGGTTGAACTCTCCAATGCATATTGTGTCTCCGTGTTTATTGGCTACCGGATTCGGATCGGTTTTCATGTACTTGGTTTTAGACTCGTTTATCATCAAATCCATCCTCTCAGCTTGGATTTTCAGATTTGTGAAAGTGTCAACTGCTGCTGCATGTGTACGACTGGCGACGTCCAAGTCGTCTGCAAAGCCCAGAACTTGAACTGTTCCATTCACCAGCGTTTTGTTGGTTTGGATACCAGCACGTCTTATTGCGATTTCCAAAGCCAAGTTAAAGAGTAAGCAGGATAGCGCGTCTCCCTGCTTCAACCCTTCTTTAACAGCAAACACATCTGACATGTCGTTTTGCACCTTGGCACGACCTTTGGTGCCATCCAATGTCGATTTCGCATGACGAATACACTTTGTTTCAAAGCCCAGCTCTTTCATCGCCTCATACAATTCCATACGCTTGGTCCTGTCGTAAGCTTGTTTGAAGTCGCAGAATCAGACGAAGGGTGAATATTTGGTCAGTTGTTGAGCGATCTCGTCTGAATCCGCTTTGATAGTCCCCAATGACACTCTCAGCTCGTGGATTTAGTCTTTCGAATAGCACTCGAGCAAAAACTTTGTAAGCCGTGTTCAGCAAGGTAATTCCACGGTAGTTTTCGCATTCGGTTTTATCACCTTTCTTGTGTAGAGGTGAAATGCATCCTCTAACCACTCGCCAGGCAAGTTTTCTGTGTTCCATATTCGTTTTACTAAAGCATACATCACTATTGACAATTCCTCACCACCCATCTTCAGCAGTTCCGCTGGAATATTATCGGTGGAATATTATCGGGACCGGAAGCTTTTTTGTTCTTGAGTGAGGTAATTGCTGCTGAGACTTCCTCCATTGTTGGCGCTCGCTGCTACGATACGACCGTCGTCGACAAGAAAGGAAACATCGCTATCATCGGTCACATCATCATCCCCGTTGTACAATGCATCAAAGTGCTCTTTGAATCTCTCCAAAACATCAAGTTTTGCAGCAACGTTCCGTTTACTGCTTTGCATATGATTATTCGGAGGTTGAATCCTTTCCTTTGATTGTTTATACGTTTGTAGAACTTTCGTGACTCATTTGCGGAACACAACCTCTCTAGCTGAAGTAGCGTCCCTCTCTCTTCTTGTGCCGGTGCAAACGTTTTTCCTCCTTCCTCAGTTCTTTGTATCTCGCATCTGCAGTCACTTTCTGTTCTCTCGTTCTAACAGTTTCTTTTCTTAATCGCGCAGTGTTTTTACGTTCTGTAACATCAGCACGCTCTGCATCAAACCAGGTATTGAAGTAAATAGGGCTCTGATATCCTTAGGTGTTGGTCGCTTCTTGTTTGATTACTTCACTCACCGATTGCCAGTCGAGAGGAGTATCATCTGGTTGAGCTTGTTGTAGTTGTTGAAGCTTTGTGCTAATGTTTTCAGCATATGTCGCCGCTATCTGAGGATCTCTTAGTTTGTCCACAGCAAAACGCCTTACAGTTTCTCGTTGGCCATTATGACACCGGGCAAGATGTGATCGCAGTGTTGACACCACAAGATAGTGATCAGAGTCGACATTTGCTCCCCAACATGTTTTGACGTCAATTACATCAGTACAAGGTTTCTTTCAGCCGCGAAATATATCATGCGCCGGCCGTTTTCATTCGTTTCATCATGCAGACTGTATCTTCCAATTGTTGGTCTGAACACTTTCTCTTTACCCACTTTGGCGTTGAAATTTCCCAAAACGATTTTGATGTTGTGTGCCGGTAGTTCATCGTAGATATTTGCGAGCAGTTCATAATATTTGTCCTTGACTATGTCTGACGATTCATTATGTGGCGCGTGTACATTAACTAGGGAGTTGATCTTAAAACGGCCTTTAATTCGTAGCACGCATAATCGCTCGTTGACCTTTCGGAAGCTTAGAACCAGGTGTTCAAATTTTCTAGCTACCAGGAAGGCAGTACCAAGTACATGGTCTCGACTTTTGCTGCCATGAAAGATGATGTAGCCATTATAGCGGGAAATTTGTGAGTCTTTATTATAACCGCTCTCTTGAATAGCTGTAAAGTCGATTTTGGCCTTCTTCGGTTCATTTGACAGTTTCGTTAATCCTCCAATTCTGTGAGTCTGACATCTCACATTCCATGTTCCTATTCTCATATCCTTTATCCGTTTCCGAGTCGTTGCCGAAGGCCTCCCAGCATCCGAATGAGACCGCATATGGTCTCTTTCTTCTCCTGCTTTCGTTGCAATAGGTTTTCCACAATCGCTCTCAGTCATGTGTCCCAGAGCCAGGTCGCAAGCCTCGACTCCAACCCACTATTTATCGGAGGACCAATTTTGTTTTGTGATGGTAGCCCAACTGACTAGGGCTGTGTATGCTGCCGTTGTCTCTTGCCGATGAGATCATCCGCCACCATACTAAGTCGCCACCCCATCTTGATAGCGCCTAGCTGCGTTAAAGTACTACCCGAAGACAGCCCCCCTCATCCTTATGCTAAGTGACCCACACTACTACACCAGGGTTGGTTACCTGATCGTCCATGCAGGTTGCTCGCTATATCAGGTGTCACCACGGGTAGGATAGGATGTAGGAGTAGGTGGACAGAGGCTAAGGTACATAAGGAGTACTATGTTACGCATAACAAACACAAACATTTCACACTCGGTAGTGCCTGATAATTTCTGTGGATCTTTTAAATTTTTATGGTAATAAAAGAATCTTTTGCTCAGTTTTATTTATTTATTTATTTATTTATTTTATACATTTAAAATGTGGGGAGAATTCGACCCTTTCCGCGTGACGGGGAATGAAAAACTCCTTTAGATGACGAATCATCAGTCCGTCCGTCCGTCATCGCGATAACTTTAGTAAATCTTGACCGATTTTCAAAAACTTTTTTTTTCTGAAAGGTAGTCGAAAAATATTTTATGGGATTGAATCTGGGCACTGTCGGCCCAAGGGCCGCCGAGCTAGGGCCGTTTCAGTGGTATTTGGTCTTTTGTACATAACTCGAGTAAATCTTTTCTGATCCGACAATTTATTGAAGAAACTTTTTTGAACTTGAGTCCTTGGACGTAGCTGGGGCACTAAAAACGAGTCTCTGCTAGTGCTCTATGTGTTTTTTGTACATAACTCGAGTAAATCTCTTCCGATTTTCAATTTTTTTTTTTGTTTGAAAGATCTAGGCATGAGCGACAGTTTATAAAAGAAACTTCTGTCTGTGCTTAGGGCTCAAGTAGGCCATGTCGGTCCTAAGGTCGGCCCTAACCAAAAAAAATTTTTTTGTTATGTTGAAGAGGAAATTGAGGGAAACATTTTTGGCTATGGAATTGTGTGTCCGAGGCCTCTACTTAGGGCCCTAGGTCGGTACTAGGGTACTAGCCCAAAAATAGTTTTTTCTATGTTGTAGAGAAAATTGAGTAGAACATTTTTCTATATTTGGGGGTCAATTTTGTGCTTTCGGAAAGGTTTTTTACACCGTTTCTTCGGACGGGTTTTTCAATATTGTCCTATCGGCAATTTCCAATTCAACTTAATGTAGACGCAATTTCATACACTTAAGAGTTAAGGCAATATTTACAAAAATACGTTCGAGTCTCTTCGTAACATCAACTCTGTTTGCCGCATCTATTCTGATACGTAAGGGGTCCCTTCATATGTTTATTATTTTTTTAAAGACATTTTTTTTTTAAATTTAAATTTTATTGAATTCAAAATGTCTAATATTTATTTAATTAATTTGCAATTTTTGCATTTCTATTGAGACTATTTTATATTTTTAAGTCCGAGTTGGCTGAATTCAAAGTCTAATTGATTATTTTTGTTAAGTTTATTTTCATTGAATTGAATTTCACTGGATTCAATTTATTTATTGAACTTGACGAAAATGTATTAAAACAAATTAGACTATAAGAAATTGAACTGGATAAAAATGTTGTTGAAGAAAATGAACTTAGGGTAATTAAATTCGAAGAAAATTTAAGTTATTGTTATTTTGGCGATGTGCTGATATCGAGTGTGGGATGGACTTGGGAGTAAGAAGCTATATTTATAAAAAATAAATTTTTTAAGTAAGACAACAAATTTATTTAAGGAAATAGTATTAAATGTGAAAATTGTGAATGTAGGGCTGACTGCAAGGCAGAATTTTACTCGTCACAGGCGCGGGGGGTTTGGGGGCAGAGCTTCCGTTATCCTAGTTAAATTATTCAATATGTCACATGACATACAGACTTCAGAAAAAAGTCTACAGCGCCGCAGGCCGTGAAATAAATTGTTATCTAGTTAAATTATTCAATATGTCATGACATAAAAATTTCAGAAAAAATTCTATACATTGGTTTTGCAGCGCCGCAGGCCGTGAAATAAATTGAAAATAAAAAAGCGGGGTCGAGGGGCGGGATTGGGGCAGAGCCCCATGAATGTAGGGCTGCCTGCAAACGGAATCTAGCTCGCCGCAGGCGCGGGGGTTTGGGGGCAGAGCCCCCGTTATCTAAGTTAAATTATTCAATATCTCATATAGACCAATAATTTTTTTCTGTGGAAATGCACACACATTGAAACAAATGAGTTTCCGCAGAAAATATTCATTTTCAAATTAATGGCCACATTCTACAGCAAATTTACATTTGATATTTGATTTTACCGCAAAAGATGTGATTCTATAGCAAAATTTGTGGCTTTATTGCAGAATTTGTGATCTTATCACAAAATTTTGTGATATTTCTCATTACCAACTTCAAACTGTATTTGGAATTTGTCGTGAAAAAAAAGAGCGCGAATCGCTCTTTTTAGGGTTTTGTAAACTGCGAAATCTTTTCAATTTCAAATTTTTTCGTCAAACTAATTGTAGGAAGCTCTTTTTTTCGACGAATTAATTCAAAAAAATCGTAGAAAACATTTTTTTTTTCGTTTTCTATTATCATAAAAGTATAAAACATAAACCCCTCAGTTCGATCCAAGCTCATTTGATTATATCATCAACACCTTCATTTATTTTAATTTATGATTATTTTCAACGAGTTCAATATGTATTGAGTTTAATTTCATTGATTTCAATTTCATTAAGTACAATTTCTATGAGTTAAATTTCATCGAGTTTATTTTCCTTAAGTACAAAAAAGAAACTGTACTGGCTCAAATCGGACCGGAAAAAAATAGACTTGGTGCAAATGAACTATATGAAATTGGACTTCTGATAAATTGTACTTGGTGAAAAGGAAAAAAAGATAAATAAATTTCATCAAATTGGATCTTATGAAAATGAATGTAGATAAATTGGACTCGATATAAAATGAATTCAAAAACAATGGAATTTTGGAATTTGTACTCAAAATAAAGAAAATAAATTAAAAATTAAAAAAAAAAAATAAAAAAGAAAATGTACCTATTGCTATTAATTGTGGGGAAATTAGACGCAAATATAATAAAAAAAATTAAATTTGACACAAGATAAAATTAACGTGTAGAATTTGAAATAAAATAAATTAAACATGAAGAAATTAAACTTGTTGAAAATGAAATTGATTCCGCAAAAATTGAACTCGGGAAATTTATGTTAAGAAAAATGAATTCAACCTATTTGCACTTAAAAGAAGTGTACTTGAAGAATTTAGACATTTTTAAAATGTAACTAAAGAAAATGTACCAATGAAAAAAAAACTCAATTGGACTCAATTAAATTGTATTTATGGAAAATAAACCAAATATACTTTGTTAAAAATGGATTCGACGAAATTGGACTGGGTAGAAAATGGACATGTTGAGAATGAAATGCTGATGAAATTGGATAAGAATAAAATGAACTCACCTTAAAGGAATTGATTCAAAAGTAAAATATGGGAAAATGTATTTGATGAAATTGAATTCGAAGAAAAAAATGAAAAGATATTGAACTCGGTAGAAATTGCTCCCAAAATAATTGAATTCGGAGAAATTGAACCCAAAGAAAATATACTTGAAGATATTAAACTGACAGATTATTCATGTCACCCCCTGTGGGCTGTCGATGTCGATACTTTCCAAAAACAATTGTTCCCAACCTTTATCAATAGATTTGTTTAAGAAGAGATTCAAACATATGAAGGGACCCGTACTTATCAGAATAGATGTGGCAAACAAAGTTGATGTTGAAAAGACTCGAACGTATTTAAGTAAATATTGCCTTAACTCTTAAGTGTACGAAAGTACGTCCAAATTATATTGTATTGGAAATTGCCGAGAGGGCACTATTGAAAAACCCGTCCGAAGAAAGTCTCCCGAAAGCACAAAATTGATCTCCAAATAGACAAAAATTTTCGCCTCAATTTTCTCTACAACATAGTAGAAAACAATTTTTTTGTTAAAAGCCGACTTTAGGACCGACCTAGGGCCATAAGGAAATGCCTCTGACACATGCTTCCATAGACAAAAATACTTCCCTCATTCTGCTCTGCAATATGACAGAAAAATGATTTTTTTGTTAGGGCCGACCTTAGGACTCAAGCACAGGCCCGAATTTGTTGTTTATGTATATAATTCGGTGCACGGCTATCTCTCAAATAGAAAAAGAGTCAACAAAATCGGTTAGGATTTGAACGATTTATGTAAAAAAAACATGTTGGGCCTAGTTTCAGGGTCCTGGCTGAGTCCAAGGGCACCTGATCAAAAAACTTTCTTTTGATTTGGTCGCGATTCTAAGGACGATTGTGACGGACGAGAAAAAGGATCCATTGTTTTTCTTTTGATTTTTATTAGCTTTTTTATATATATTTAAATAGAGTGAGGATGTATGACAGAAAGACAACTGACGCGACCTATGACAGGTTACATAATGACTTTTTAAAAGTGAGACATTCCTAGACCTTTCGATTAAAAAATTTTTTTTTTGAAAATCGGAAGAGATTTATACTCGAGTTATGTACAAAAAAAATGTAGGGCCCTAGCAGAGAATCGTTTTTAGTGCCCTAGTCAAGTCCAACGGCTCAAAATCAAAAAAGTGTCTTCTACAAATTGTCCGCCCTGCCCAGATCTTTCAAACAAAAAAAATGTTTATGACAATCGGTATAGATTTACTCGAGTTATGTACAAAAAACACGTATGGCGCTAGCATAGAATCGTTTTTAGTACCCTAGCTAAGTCCAAGGACTCAAATCCAAAAAATTTTCTTCCCAAATCTTTCAACGACGGACGGACGGACTTTTTTATTTTTGATTCGTCATCTAAGGACCATAATCGGTGCTGAAACTACAAATTGCAAGAACAGGTCCCAAGGCAGTAAATTGATTATCACACTTTTGACACATTCGAAATAGCCTTCAGATTAGGAATGTCAAAGCCGAGAAACAATAACGAAACAGTTGTATCTTGGTTTACTGTATGACACAAAACATAGATGTTGTAGTCTTGTGTGCGATCGAGTGATCCATCTACTCTTAGTGAGAGTGCCAACGATTTCAGTAGGCGCTCCTTCAAACTTTCTATGTCGCTAGCAACAATACAATTTCAGAAACTCTTTAGTCGGTGTGACATAATTTAAAGTTGGGTTACAAATCGGATTACCGGTAACTTTATAACTATGAGATTTTTCAGCAGCTACATGTCGCGAAGGCCATGACCAGCCACTTAGGGTCAATCTTTTCGCATCATTGAATATTGTTATTATCAAAGAGCTTAAAAATTAAAAATTTCGTATGTCTTAGTGCTTTTGTCGGAAGAAGTCGGAGAGCTTGTAATACTATTTTCGATCAATAGATCATGTGATAACACAACAATCATTAGTATTACAACCACCATTTACGTTTGTTGTTGTCTTATGGACGAGCGCAGGTAAATAATAAAACTTTTGACAGGTTTCAACCATCAGATCTATCATCAGTCTGTGGCCTACTGATAAGACAAATTTTTCTTGCCGATTTTAAAATTTTCCTAAATAATGATCCACTTCTTCGTTTTCAGGGACCATATCGACAGTGAAGTCACTTTTCATAAAATTCTCTATCATAGTGATTGAATCTTGAATGACCGTAGATAATGGGCCGTTCATAAAGTATGTCACGCTATGAGGGGTGGGGGGGTTTGTTCGGCCTAGCGTGACAGTGTGTGACAGGGGGGAGGGGTGGGTCTAGAGCCGTGTTACGTCACACGAAATTTTTGAAAATATTTGGCTGAAATTTACATTTTTCTGTAATTTACATAGAATTCTTGGATGGAAGTCATTACTTTAAGTAATTGTATGCTGTCCATCATTTTGACGTTAAAATCGAAAAATGCTCTCACTCTAGCTATCTTTCTTTTTTAATTCAGAAAATGAAAACTTGCATTTTCCTATAAAGTTTCAATATTTTTACACTTTGCGCTCGAATGATCAGGTCTACCAAATCATTGTTCTTTATGTATAGATTTATGGAGGCGCATTCATCTATTTCCATGTCGGCTTTTTAGAAGACAATAAAATTATTATCAATCAATTTTGCCTAGCCATATGTTATTTGTAGTCAGTAGCTTTAAAGTGTATACTATCTATACCTAGCTGAAAATTTATTATCTACGAAAAAAAATTGCAACGCGGCAAGATCCACATAGCAAGGGATTCGAGCTTTGGAGTAGCATTCGTTACCTTAACGAAAATTCACGATTCCCACATGAAAGAAAATTTGATATTTTTTAGGACTTTTTGTGATTTTTCATGGTTTTTAAATTATTTTTGCCGTTATGTCACAAATCGGGGAGGGGGAGGGGGGGGGGTTCGAGGTCGTTGTGACAGAGGGGGGGGGGAGTTCGAAAATAGGCGATTTTTGCATACATTCATCACATACTTTATGAACGCCCCCTAAAATAACAGCACGATCTATGTCATTTATTAACAACATCAGAGCTGTGCTTAGCGCCGCTACTTTTAGAAAAAAGACTTACGCTAGCGTTATCTAACTTTAAATTTTAGCAAAGCGCTAGCGCTAGTATGTTAAATAAAATTAACCACATTTACTGAATTTTCTATGTGAAAATGACACAATAATGGTTTCCTATGATTATTTGGTTATTTATCTTCTGATTTTTAAGTACTAGCAAGAAACAGAGTCTCATATAGATAACACACTCACTCCAGGTGGAACAAGGTGTAAGGGTGAAGAGTCACTAGAAGACGTCATGGACCTCTATATTCAACAAACGAGAATTTAAGAAAAAACACTCGACGCGCCGGCGAGAAGTGTATTTTCATGAAATTTTGCTTCAAAATACATGCATGTGTTTAAATGCTTAGATGTGTAAATGTTTTTAAGCAGAATTTCGTGTACGTACACTCCTCGCCGGTGATTAATATTTTGTTCATTTTAAGCTTCTCGCCGAATGTTGAAAAGAAGGAGTAAATGTGACGAATGAACTTTCATTGATGTGCAAAATTCTCACAGATGTGTTCTATACACGTTATCTCGATCATACGTCACTGAATCTTCTAGGAAAGGCGTTCAATAGCCGACAACGCGGAGAGACATAAGCATAATCATTATATATCTTTAAAAGAAAATTATTTATTCACTCCTATTGCTTTTGAAACTTTAGGTTGCATGGGTCCAGAAACGAAGAAATTCATAGGCAAACTAGGGTCATTAATGAGAGCAGCTTCAGGGGAATCACGCTCGAAAGACTTTTTATTACAGAAGATTTCAATCGCTATTCAGAGAGGCAATACGGCTTGCATCCTGGCAAGATTAGGGAATAGTAGAGTAGATGAATTTTATTTATTGTAATTTGTTGTTGAAAAGATCGTTTCGCTTTAAATAAATTAACTTACTAACCAAATATACAAAATGTCTCTAGGATAAAATTTGCCAAATGATTTTTTTAAAAAGCTAATTTGGTACTGTTCGTCAACAACGGCATCGACTCTACCAACAAAATGCTTGTTGCCGCCTTTCAGCGATGATACGCTGACGATACAAAAGTCATTTACTTGAAGTGTCTGTGAGAAGGACTGTTCGTCTAAGTCTCGAAGCGCTTCAACCGATGTTTTAACTTGTTTATCATCTACGATCGGTTCGAGTGTCGGGTTCTTATTCAACCCTTTTCTGATTCTGTAATTACGGTTTCGGTTTGTACTAGCTGGGATGTAGTAGCTTGCAGGAGTAGAAGTTTTCACGAGCGATGTACATACGGGTTGTGAGGAATAATTAGGTTGATCAAAAGTGGAGCATTCTTCCTCTTCAATGCTCCACATCAGAATTCCCCCGAAGACGACTGAAAGTTTCTTGAAGGTTGGACCTGGGGTTGGACACCTGATCTACGTGTAAATCATATGCAATGTCGTCATCACGTATTAAATTATAACGAATTTTAGTAGGTACAGATTGCGAGACTAATTCCTCTGTTGATTCCTCAGGTATATCTTTGCTGGAAATAGTGCTGGATTCACGATTCACATCAAATATTTCCTCGGAAGTATCCTTCGTTGATTTGATATTAGAAAACGAGTGTAATGTTCGTTGAACACCACCTTTTCCCGATTGATACGGTACAATGTGCACATTTTTTATATGCCTCTTAAAGTTGTTGATACACCATGTCGGCTTTTCTGCGTTGATCATAAATGCACCTTTATCTTTTTTACATATCGGACAATTGACGGTCGCTTAAAATGGCATGGTTACATCAGCGTCAGAAGTTTTAACACAGAGCTTCACAACAACGATTTATGGACTTATATTTGAAATGAGCTGAAAAGTTTTTGAAATTGGAAAAAATATTAGGTCGTATTATTCAAAATTAGAAAAATTGTGACAAAACTGGGAAAACTTTGAGGAAATTTAAAATTTAAAATGGACAAAATTCAAAAAATTTCAAACAAAATGAGAACTTTTTGATAATTTTTGAAAAAATAGCTTTTGGGAAAAATTTCAGAAAATGTTTTCTGAAAACTAGTCACTGCGCTGTTCTGAGATTCTATTTGCTAGTTTATGGTGATTCGGACAGAGGTGAGCATACGCTTACTGTTTTGTTAGGTGGGCGTCGAGCAGTCATAAACAATTTTCTGTCGGGCGTCGGGCGGGTCTTAGGGGTCATCCATAAAAGACGCGCGTCGCTAGGGGGGAGGGGGGGTTTACAAAAACCGGACGAATTCGGGCGGGGGGAGGGGGGCTGTTCGAAGCAGTTGGACGTCCAACGAAAAATGCGTAAATGAACAAAATAGGAAAAAATACCAAGAACAAAGTCGGAGACGAAAGTGAGGGAGTTTTGGAATTTTTAGTGTAATTTCGTTACATAAAAAAATAATGTGAATGTCTATATGACGATGGTAATTTGAAAGCCTATCTGGTGATGTGGTTTTTAGGCATTTTCGAATGTTGTCCTCGACAGACATTCACATTATTTTTCATGCAAATGGACGAAATTAATAGAAAAATTCCAAAACTCACTCACTTTCATCCCCGATACATGAAAATTGTTGTTTTTGAAATTTAAATTTTTAAAGGGTGGGGTATATAAAATCGGACGAAGAGGGGGGGGGGTCAAAAATTACCAAAAAATGTTGGACGTCTTTTATTGATGACCACATTATTTTACCATTATGTAGTTTGTAACTAGTCGATTTGAGGGGGGAAGCATCGACCATGATTCTTAGATATAGAATCCGCAAAAAAATGTCAGTCTGTCTCTTAGCACGATAACTGGAGTAATCTTGACCGATTTTCAAAAAAAAATCCCCTGAATCCCCTGAAAAGTGAGGTCAAGTTCGAAGATGAGCAACATCGGAACAAGAGCTGCTCGACGATAACAATTCTAGTAGTTTTGTGTTTTTTGGACATAAGTGGCATAACTCTTCTTTACGCATTTTTACACGTCTCATAATATAAATGTAAACAACGCGGAATACGGTACAAATGATAAACTCAAAAAGGGCGAATTGAAAACAAACGCTTTATTTATTTTAAATAACCAACTTTTTTATTGACCGACCGGTTTCGTTCTACGCAATGCGCACATCTTCAAGAACTATGTCTCAAGATCTTGAAGATGTGCGCATAGCGTACGAAACCGGTCGGTCAATAAAATATTTTTTGGTACAATTTAAAATAAATAAGGCGTTTGTTGAATGAATGAATGACATAACTCGAATCCAATTTTCAAAAATCTTGATTCATAGGTCAATGAGTGCAAAGAACAGCAAACTTATCTTAAATTCTTTTTTCGAAATTGTGTCACTAAAAGGGTCCGTCGACGCCTTTCTATAAAGCCTCAGATTTTACCTAAGGACATTACTTCGGACGGGTTTTTCATTATTTCACTATAATCAGTATTTAAATATATAACGGGAATCATTTTAGGATATAGTGGATATATCATGTCTAGGGCTCCAGGAACCCAAACTCAAAAAATTTTCTTCCACAAAATGTTGGGCACTAATTATCCTTCCTAACAAAAAAAAACTTTAAGAAGATCGGTTAAGATTTACTTGAGTTATGTACAAAAGACCTAAATCTACTTAAACGGCCCTAGCTCAGCGGCCCTTCGTCCAAAAACACCCATCTTCAATCCCAAAAACACTTTTGGTACTACCTTTCAGGGGAAGACAAATTTTTGAAAATCGAGTTTTACTCGAGTTATCGTCGTGACGGACGGACGGACAAAATTTTTTTGCGGATTCGGCATCTAAGTACCATGAAATGATCGGTGCTCCCCCCTTATCTCCCCCCCCCCCCTCAAATCGACTAATTACAAACGTCGTGGTAAACGCATAAGACCCGTCACGACGTGCGGCTCTAAAAATGCTATCTCCCCGAAGTTTTTACCCCAGCGGGGACACGTAGCATTTTATTTACTGACTTTTTCAAGTCATAAAATTTTCTATCAAACCTCGTATCAAACATACCTTTTCATATTCCGGCTTTAATCCAATTCCAGACGTCAAATATTGCTTGATTTGGCGAAATATGGCGTCAATTTCATTGTTAAGATTCATTCTCGGAATCACCTCGGGAGTCACTATACTGTTTGAAGCGTTTTGATCTTCTCTGATTGCGTCCGACGATGTCGTTGTTGGATTTTGACCTGAGAAAAGAAAATATATTAATAAAAATGAGAAACTATTTACACGGTTCCAATGTTTCTTACTTTTTATTCCGCAATCAAACTTTTTAAATTGTTGCTTCACGTTTTTCATCTGAAGATAAAACGTTCCATCTGCATATTCCTTTGAGACACGCTGTACCAATAAGAGAAGCATTTTCTTGTGTCCTCGAAGAATTTCAAAATTTGCAACGTCATTGTGATACGTGCCAAAGTAATCGAGCATGTTAGCATCCGAAGAAATTTTTTTCAGGTACTCTTCGCGTCTTGCATGTTCTTCCAAATATTTCAGGTCACTTTCATCAATGCTAATAAAAGCGATGATATTATCGAAACCTCCATTTGTTAACAAGTGTCGCGTCGTATGTATGTTGGTATGTCACACATTGTTCGATGTTGAATGATTTTAAACAAATCGGCCTCTAAGCCGACGGAACCCATTAGAGATGTTTTGATTGAATAAAAAAAACATTTTTCACACGGAAGGAATTAATTTTTCTGAATTTTTAAGATACTTACAATGACTACACAGTTACGATATGAATAAATTTCACAATATTGCACATCACAATTATTTGCCACGTTTGTTCACGATAACAATTTGCCTCTTATTGCATTCATTTTATAAAAAAAAATTGTGGAGAAATTCCAACGGTATTTTTATTTTTGTAGAGATTCTATCTCTCTTTATGTATCTCTCTACTGTAACTCCACTTTACAGTAGAGCAAGCGAACTTTCAGCCGATCAGATACCACTTGCAGCATAAAATACTATTATTTTTACATATTACTAAAATGACTATTTGCCTTTTGAGACATCTAGACTGTTATTACAATGAAATTATCGAGAAAATTATTCTCAAAAATTAATTTTGGTAGACTGAAAAAAATTCTTATTTTTGAGCTTTTCTGATGACTTTTGATGATTTTTGTGAATTTCTTGAAATTTTTTGGATTTTCAAAGATTTTTCGATGATTTTGAAGATTTTGATGATTTTTTGAAGATTTTCCGGAGTAATCCGGGATTTTTGAGAACCTGTATCACGATTTTCCGGAGTCGTTACCACCTCGGTTATAACAATACATTTCGGCAAGGCAGTTTGTTCGAAAATTTCAGCACTAATTGAAATCATTATTGTTATTGGTTTTCAAAAAAAGTTACGATGAAAATAATTCAGAAAATTCAGGTCAATGAATCTGACTTCCTCCAGCTGAGGAGTAAATAATAAAGAAATTTGAAAAAATTGATCAATTATCTTGTTATAAATAGGGACTAGCGCTAGCGCTAACGCCATTTACTAGCGCAACCCCAAAAACAGCACTACTAGCTAGTAAAATTTACTAGCGCGCACAGCTCTAAACAACACATTTCGGATGAGATTCCGCATAATCTCCTCCTACGACATTTAAAAGTTCATTCAATATCAATATCTCCATTTCGTCAGTTAACTGCAATACCACCAATCACAACATCTCTAAGCACTCCGCAATCAACGACTTCACCGTCAACCATTTTACGAGTCGTCACTCCCGATTCAAAGACTCTCGAATCAAACACTCCAGAGTCTTTAACTCTTGAGCCAAACGCTACGCCAGAAATCACATCGCCACCGAACATTTCTCTGGAGGTCACTCCACCACCGTCGATGACACCTCCTCGAATCAAGTTACCTCCCGAACGCCTGGTAACGAATCTTCGTCATATAACAGCTGCAAAAGAGCGACAAGGAATTCAAATAACTATCTGACTAAGAAGTCCAAGAAATCCAGAATTCCATTAAAACTACTTGGTCACATCTTATTGATGTGGACACTCCCTTGACTTTGATTATTAATGTTTATCATATCATATCATATCATAATTTTATGTTAAGCAATTTTCGCAAGAAGAAAGAGTTTGTTTATTGTATCCTGCTTCGGCTGCTGTTTTGTATCGCTCCGTTTTGACTAATAAATATAAAATATAGGCTGCTGTCGATATTGTCAAGACCTGACAGCGGTCTTATAGTGTTCCTTTGGCAAGTGACGATTTGCTGCAGATTGCGGGAATCAAGTGCTCTTAAGTTTAATCAGCGAAATGCATTAATTTTATATCGTTGGATACAAAAATATTGGGACGTAAACAAAACACTTTGCGCCAGAAACATATGACTGAGACAACTAGTCAAATAAATTATTACTTCGAAGACGCAGTGCTACCAGACTCCGAAGTTCCGCTGAAATTAAGCGCTAATTGATTGATATTAATTTTATTGTCTACTTTTTTCAAGCCGACATGGAAAAAGAGTAGTTATGACTGCTGTCATAACCCTCCTTAAAAAACCATGAAAACGTTACAAATCATACAACTTAAAGTAGTATATCTAACACAATCACAGCATAGTAAAAATACAAAGAAAAACACAAAATTCAAATATTCAAATACATAAAGTAAAAAAATCAAAATGTAGCGTTAGCATGTCAAAATATTGCATGAATTCAACAATTGAATTCGAGTCAAAAGAAAAAAAAAATAAAACTTAGAGTTAAAATTGTAAATAAAGAAAAAAGCAAAACAATATGTCAAAAAAAAAAATAAATAAATAAAAATTTAGCAAAATGCGTCGTCGCAAAAAATAAAATAAATAAATGAGAGTTAAGCAAAGAGCGTCGTCACAAGAAATAAAATAAATAAATGAAAATTAAGCAAAAAGCGTCGTCGAAAGTTTGGTCCAAGGTTAAGCAAAGTCGAGCACTAAAGGTAGCTGTTGTCAACAATTTAAGCGTCCATGCGGGTATTTCAACAAGTTGCAAATGAGTCAAACACTGAATCGTCAAGTTCTTGTACACAGTGGCGAAATTTATGTGAGGGTAGGGTTGGATCAACATGCTGCGCTGCCAAATTGAACAAACGACAGGCGAAATTGAATGGGGAGAAAATCTGGTATTCTCGCCTGCATCCATCAAATCGTATCAGTGATGGATTTCGTAGAGCTCGAGATCCGTCGTATAGGTTGATTCTATCACGAAGAGCTTGAGAGTTTATTTTACCGGTCAACACATCTTGAACGAAGAAAACTGCTGCATTAGCTCGGCGTCTTGTAAAGGATTGCAGATTCAGTTCGGAACACCTGTCAGCGTATGGACGGAGCTGGTAGCTTCCTTTATTCGGGTCGATATGGCGATCATGGTTGGCGTAAAGTACGAACTGTCTTTGTACACTTTCGAGTTTTTGAACATGAACGTCGTGGTGGGGCAACCAGACTGAGGAAGCAAATTCGAGGTGGGAGCGAACGACCGAATTATACAGCATTTTAGCCGTGTCGACATTAAATCGGCCATAGCATTGACGTTTGATAAACGAAAGCATGGAATGACCCTTCTTCGAGGCTAGCTCAAAGTGCATATTGAACGAAAAGTCATTTTTATAATTTAGTCCGAGATCTTTTACATCGTAAACTCGCTTTATCGGTTTGCCGTTCATGTGGTATTCAGCCAGTATTGGACAGCGGCGGGATATCGTCATTACCTTGCATTTATCTTCATTCAACTCAAAGCCATTTTAGCAGCACCAATCAAAGAAGTTGTTTATTGATTGTTGAAGCGGGCGAGTGTCGTCAATATTGGAAATGTTATTTTGTACAATCTTTTTATCATCCGCGAAATTCAATCCTTTAGTTTGACCGAGTGTGTCATCTGAGTCATTGAAGAACACTAGGAAGAACATTGGCCCGATAATTGAGCCTTGACCAACTCCGGAGTGTACTTCGATTTCTGAGGATAGGCTCGAGTTTATCTTTACCACTTGAATTCGATTGCGAAAGAATGATCGAAGCCATAGCAGTAATCGGTTGCTTAAACGATATTTAGCAGCTGCTAGTTTGAAAAGCAAGAGTACGTAGGATATGACATCGAATGCTTTGCGAATATCGGCATAAAATGTGTCCGTTTGTTTACCGCTAACGAAAGAATCGTGAACCAGCAGGGAGAATTCAATAAGATTCGACTCCACTCTCCTTCCAGGAAAAAAGCCGTGTTGCGTTGGAGATATGTGAGGGTAAATGTTGAATTTCATTTGAGTCAAAATGATGATTTGGAGAACTTTTGCCAAGTTAGGTGAGACATTAACTCCTCGATAGTTAGTGACGTTAGCTTTCTTGCCAGATTTATGGATCGGAGTTAGATGACCAAGCTTCCAGATATCAGGATAACATAGTTCGGACAGCGACTTCTGGTAGATGGTTGCGGGCGGAACACATATCAAATCAGCACATTCTCGAAGAAACAACGGTGCCATTTTGTCGTGACTAATACCTTTGCTTAAATCCATACGCAGCAGGACTAAACGCACTATATCCGGTGTTATTTCGATATTAAGGTAGTTCTCGTCGTTCCTGGAAGTTATGAACGAAAGGAATGCGAGGTCATCATCCTCTTCATTATCGTGCTTCTTATACACTGATGCAAAAAACTTAGCAAACAGATTAGCTTTATCCAAATCGCTCGATGCGCTTTCGTTATCATAAAAAATTGTTGCTGGCAGAGACGTTTTTTTGTACTTGGAGTTGATATAATTCCAGAATTTCTTCGGCTGCTTTTTGTAGTTGAGGGCTAAACCTTTTAAAAATTCATTGAAACTTTCGCTTTGATATGACTCGAATTCTTTCTTAGCTGTTAGAAACCTAGTGTCATCAGCATCGCCACCATTTTTGTGACGCTGGTTCAGTAGCTTACGGTACGCACGATTTCTCCTATTTTTAAGATTGATTAATTTGTTGTCATACCAAAGAGGATGGCTCGAGATACGAATTGAAGCTTTCGGAATGAGTTCATCGAAGATGTCATAGCAGGACTTGTAAAATGTGTCGACCATTTCGTTTATTGTTTTATCAGCAAGCAATGTCTCAAAGTTGATATTTGACAAGGCCTCTCGAATCAAATTAAATGGAGCCTTTTTGAAGCAGTAAATTTTCTCTGACGAAGCAGATGGTGGGCAAAACGATGGTTCATATTCAATCATGCAATGAAGTGGTACATGTGCTTTATCTTGTTGTTTTTGAGAAATGAGCGGCAAATCAGCTAGTGTGACCAATGTGAGTTCAGGCATGTTCGTGTATACCAGGTCAAGTACGTTACCAAATTTGTTTTCCGCGTCTGTCATTTGAAATAGGCCACCTTCTAATAATTTTGATGTAAAGTTTCTAGCAATATTTGATTGCATCGATACCGAATCGCCAATACATGGCAGAAAGTCAAATCCGTCGTCGTTAGAGGTCCATTGAACAGATGGCATGTTGAAATCACCAGCTACAAGGAAAATATCGCCGTGTTGTAGCAAGGAATAAGCTTTGATAATCGATGAAAGATGAGCCGAATACACTTCTTCAGTTGAACCCCATTGTATATAGAGTCCGTATATAAAGATGTTCGCCGATTTAAGGCTCAATTTCACGCAAATGGCCTCTAATTGCTCAATCTCAGGAATCACAACAATGTCAGAATGAGCTTTCGAATCAACTGCAATTAAAACTCCTCCGGCTCGTATAGCAGTAATGCTAGAGTCTGAGCGGTCTTTCCGATAAACCGTGTAACGACTGTCGAAGAACTCCCCATTGAATTTGTTTTTGTCGAGCCATGTTTCGGATAAAATGATAACGTCATAGTCACATGATGTGGTTGAGAGAAGAATTTGATCCTTCTTAGCGGTCATGCCTCGAATGTTATTATAGTGAAGCGACAAATATTTCGGTGTCGTGGTTACATGAGGAGTAGGATCTGGTGAGGGGGACAAAATTGAAATGACGGGATTTAATTCAATCGATGCATCACTCTCATCGATTACGTCGATCTGCTGTCTAAAAAAGTAATTTTGTTTTTTATGATCCATGGCTTGATGCGTATATGATGTGGCCAGAAATCAGACTTAGTAATTATCTCACCGACTTTGTCACTAGTTTCAACCTTGAAATTGACGTAACTCAATGTAGCGATGTCTTGTCCTTTTTTGACTAATCTGCGAACTCTCACATCAGTTTTGTTGATACGGGCATTGTCAACTAGATAATCGATAATGTTATCCGACGTAACTTGAACGTCGATTGGTGACAAATGAAAATGAGTGTTGAATGATGTTGATTCAATGCTTGAGCCTAACAAGTGAAGACTCTTATGCGTATTCCCACTCGCATTGGTTTGTTCGCTGGTCGATTGAGTCAATACTTGGTTTATTGCCGAATTAAGTGGAGTAGAGTCATATTTATTAGAAGTTACAAGCGTGGATGGTTCTTTAGGTATGGTCATGTCTTTAGATTCATCGTCTGCATCGAGATACGTTTGGTAGCGATTTCGTAGCATTTGCGTTGTCTGTTCATCGGAGTTGAATTTTTTGTGGAGTTCGCTGACATTCGATTCTAGTTCGAGAAGTTTTTTGCTAATGTTGTCGCATTTGTCATCGATTACATGTAGGTTATCTAACGCAATAGAATCCAACACTGGCGAGCATAGCTGTTGATTAATTCTGTTCGGATCGGACTCCTTCAAAACTGATTCGATTCGTAGCACTGCTTCAGTATTATCATTCGACTTGCGGTTCAGGTGATCGAATGATGCCCAAGTATTGCGTTCAAAGCCGTGTAACAAGTGATATAGTTCACTGTTATCAGTTGAGAGTAGCGATTGATCGACAGAGAATGACCAATTTTGAGGGTCAGATATTGGTGGCGCTTGGTATCCCTTTTTCTTTGTTGAACTGTGACAGGCACTATGATGGATGTCAGGTGTCGACGGCATATGAATTTTTCCTTGAAGTTGATTCAATTTCTCTAAAATCGAAGATGTTACTTGCGTGTCGGATGATGATTTGGAATTAAATCCATGGTCGACTTTTGCGTGTAAATTGGTAACATTTCGATTAATCGTAGCAAACTGAGTCATTATACTATTGTCATAGCTATGGTCGGTCGTGGGTAACAATCGCTTAATTTCCTCGTTGGAATTGTTGAGATGAGTAAAGTTTTCATTCAACTTCTGCAATGTAGACAATATATCTGACATAATTGCATTGTCATTGCACTCAGGTTCGTTATTTTGTGCAACGTGACCCACTGCAGCAGTATCGTTTGATCTGCGAAGACTTTGCTTAAACTTGGTAACACGATCGATGCATCTCCGGCACATGAAAAGTGCATTCGAGGATGAAAGTACTTTAAGGGCATGTTGAGAAGATAGTTCGAAGCACTTTGAGTTAAATCTTTTTTCGCAGAAGTAGCAGTGTATCAGCAACTTGTCTGAATTCCTTGCGACGAAGCAAACATCAGTGCACACATGGTTGTTGGCCATTCTCACGGATGACGTGCAGTTTTTTCTGAGCTGGGTGGGCACTTAAGCGGCGATAGATGTACGTTTTGGTATCCAGTTGTTGAAAGAATATGAAACGATAACAACAAAACGAGATTTCGCACAGATTTGGCCCAAAAGGAAAATTAAAAGCAATCCCCTACCTGCAAGCAAGTGGTCTAACTACGCCAGGATCGTTATCAGCCTTAGTGTAACCCAGTATGAATTATTGCGCCACAAAAAGTCCCTGCTTAAGCAAGAACGGAATAGCTCTGGACTGTGCACACTCCCAACACCGAACTGTGATTCAATAGCTCTGGACTATGTGCACTCCCAACACCGAACAATTGTTGTTGCAGCAAAGTCCACGAGAAAGTATGTTTTCATCAATTTAAAATAACCGCCTTGCAAAAATTAGTGGCTACAAATGCAGACGGCTTCGACCAAAAAATATGACAGCTAAACAAACGCGCCTTTGAACAGATTTTTGCGAATCAAAACAAAAACAAATTCAACAAAACTTCGACATCACTCGCCACTGAGAAGGCCACTCAACAAGCTGAAGCGTACAGGATGTACAAATTCCAAATTCCAAAGCGTACAGAAGCTAACCAGAGACTTCCGATGTCAATTTGTCATAAGTTCGCTTGTTTACATTCAGTCCACTTGATGCAGGTAAACCGGTAGACGACCCGTTATTTCGAAATTCAACATTTACCAAATTACAAATTTAGTGGTTTGCCTCCTTCAAACTATGGAATTTCACCAAATCTACGTCGTATCAGAATGAGCACACCATTCAACATTCGTCTAACTTTAAATTTTTTTTAATTCACAGGGTTTTACTAGGACTTTTGCGGAAAACAAGCAGCAGCGATGTAAACACGTCTAATATCAAAAACTTGCAAAACAATAAAAATTATTTGAAATTGCGAACCAGTATTTTAGTAGATCGCAATATAACATCTCAGAGCTGGTCGAGGGTATTCTCGTGTAATTAATTATCACATTAGAAGAAAATTGGCGTTTTTGATCCCCGCCAGTTTCGTATCTCAATCCTACAGTTAATTTCTACTGACGAGCAGGTAGGCGATTAATTTTTACTCTCATTTGGGGCGAAAACTGTGCGAAATCTTGTTTTGTTTGTATCTTTTCATGTCACGATCGAATTGACTACTGAAACGTACATGTGTCGCCACTTGAAGCCCGTACACTACAGCCTTGGCTACTGATCAGTGAACTAATTTAAGTATTCCGTCACTGAAACGACTGAATCGTACGTCAGATAGCAAGGGATTCAGATTCGGATGACAGAGTGGAACATGTCTGACCTATCTGCAGCAGATCTTTTGATACGATGGCTGGTATTCGTCGCCATTGGAACAAAGGTCACTCTCCATCTGAAATTGAGGAGTCTATCAACAGCTCCGTCGCCCAGAACATCACAACCAGTGCCTCAATGAACCTCTCGAACAGTCAACCAGTACCTCCGCCAATCGTATCGCCTCGTTCGAGTAGTGCATCATCACAAAGCCAAATTGTCAGTAATAGAGTTACTTGTAATGTTTGCGGATTCTTGGCCAAAAATGAGCGAGGCCTTGATATTCATTTGAGGATCCACAACGATCTAGAAGAAACCGCTGACCCCCAGATCTTTCCAGCACAATTCGACTTTGACCCTCATGACATCGCAAACGTCATCCGAAGGTTTGGCGAACTTATCTATAAGTGCAAATGTTCTGTTCCTTTAGTGAGAATCATTCAGAAGTCCGTTCGAACTGCGGTCTGTCAAGAACTCTCGAAAGTTGTCGATCGTGTCGTATCGAAGAATGACCTACTGTCATGGTGCCGCTTGTTGAGCTTCCCGATCATTCTTTTTAACACCATTCCGAAAAGCGGCTACAAAGGCAACCATAGCCCGAATATAGTTAGACATAATCTTTCAATTTTCTTAAAACTGGACGACGTAGCTAGTCTATTCAGCGAGTTGCTGAGTTTATTGTCGTTCGACAGACCGAAAAAGCCGCTATGTGACTCGAAAAGCTGATCGTCAAAATAGCCCAGCGCAAAATTGCCGAAGGAGACATTACTGGTGCGGAACGTGTCCTCAGTTCTTCGGAGGGGGTTGCTAGTCGATCCCGTTAGTCCCTAGGGGGCACCCCGCGAGGACACTCTGAAGGCTTTGGAGGGGTGGGTGCATAAAGTGATGATATGATTATCAGAATTATTTTTTTATACCAGGGGGCTGCCGCCCCCTGGACCCCCGCTAATTATTAGCCTGCAGCGCTTTCCCTGCCTGCAATCCAAATCCCGTTGCGAGTCCCGTTCCGAATTTCCTTCCAGATCCCGTTCCAGATCCCGTTCTAAATCCTGTTCCAGATACCCTGTACCAAAAAATTCCACTCACCAACATCAACAACTTTCCCGAAGAAACGAACTGTCGAGATAGCAGAAAATCCAAGATGGGGTCACTTTGACAGCTGGCAGCCATTTTTTTAGGTCACCAAAAAATTCCACTCACCAACATAAACAACTTTAGCGAAACAAAGTTGGCTATTCACAGGTCAATGTCCCGGCCGGCGATTCTGCATGGTAGTGAGAGTTGGGTTGACTGCTGATATTTCGTGCATGACCTGGAGGTTTCTGATATGAGGAATATAGTGAAAGGTAATAGGAGGGAGCAGTGGGATAATCAAATCAGGAACGACGACATTAGGGAAAATTTAGGGATTTCGTCAGTTGAAGAGGCGGCAAGGGCCAGTCGTCTCCGCTGGTTCAGGCACGTTCAAAAGATGGGTAATAAAAGGGTACCTAAAAGGATCTTGGATGCACAGGTCCCGAGTGTTAGGCCAAGGCGTAGACGAAGGAGAGGGTTTATAGATTCAATTAAATCAGATTTATAAATTAGGGGACTTTCTCTGGGCGAACAAACCATCTCCTTGGCAGGCGATAAAAGGGGATGGAGGACGATAGTTCATTTTCATTAAGATGATAACTAAGTCCGAAGCCGATCTGGAGGTTCCCTAGAGCCAATAAGTCAAAAAATTCCGAAAATTATGAAAGAAGCTGGTTTGTAAGAAAAGTTAAAGTTCTACTCTGTCAAAGAAAAATTTCGTTACTGTGTAGAAAGGTTTTCTTTGAATCAACCGCCGCATGCAATTTTTTTTAATTTGTTCAACTGGTGCAAGTAAGGTTTTCATGCAAAGCGCAACAGGCGAAAATTTTGAACCGCCTGTTTTCGTTCCCTAGGTAAATCGAAGAATTGTTTAATCGCCGCATCAGACAAGCGCCGCAGGCAAAAACTTTGGTCTGCTTTCCTCGTTTTTTAGGTAATTCGAAGAATTCCTTAATAGCCGCATCGGGTACGGCGCCGCAGGCGAAAATTTGGACTGCTTTCTATTGATCTTTAGGCAAATCGAAGAGCGACTTAATTGCCGCAGGCGAAAGTTTTTGGTTGTGAGGCTTATTATAAGTAAGAATTTCAATAATTTGATTGATTTTGTATTAAGCTAACGCAGTAGGCGAAAGTTTGTAGGCCATTAGTTTTTTTACTAAACCAAGGTGTTTGAAATTTTGAAAATTTAAATCAGTTTTTAGTTTTTTCAGTCATAGGATGGGCCCTAAAATGACCGCCCGGACCACCTTTTTAGGCACGAACTCGGAGGATTTACTCCCGTTACTCTACTTTAATCAGGTCTGCCTGAAAGTAGTTTCAAAAGGAATGTTGATATTGATGATGGGCAAAATCGGTCAAGAACTTGCGAAGTTACGATCGAATAAGTTGTCAAAACCTTGTTTTTTGAAGGTCGCAGAAACGTTTTTGCTTATATCTCCGACGAACGGGACTTGCTTTTCAAGGTTCAAGGCTTCCTCATGAATTTCATTAAATTAAAATAAAGGCTCAACAGTATTCAAGAAAAAAGTATAAAAGCATCCTCTCCTTACGGGCAAATTTTCTTCCGAACATTAATATATATCAGAAGGGAAGGAACAAACCTCAGGGGGCGGAGAAAATCTCAGGTCAAATTCGACTATCGGAACGCCTTCAATGAAATATTCAGAAGATTTTTGTTAAATGAGATCAAAGTCACTGCTCCATCGCTGTACCCCATGCTACAACAACCTTACCGCTGCCCAAGTAATCTTTTCTTCGGAGACGCAATTATCTTATCGAAACGCGGAACCCAACAGGGTGACCCATGTGCTCCAGCAGCCTTCTGCATAGGCCTAAAGCGCTTGACAAATTCGTTGAAGTCAGCTCTTAATTCATGGTTTTTGGACGACGGAATAATTGGCGACAGTTTTAATGCCATTTTGGCGGACATGCATAGAATGTTAGCATTTTCTGCGGAATCGGGATTATCACTAAACCCGGCTAATTGTGAGGTCTACTTTATTAATACTCCTCCCGAAGCCGAAGAACGAATGCTAGTAGAATTGAATTCTTTACTTCCGGGCATTAAAGTCCTTGATGACTCATCATTCAAGCTTCTGGGTGCCCCAATCGTCGAAGCGGGTATCAGCGATTCTCTGACCAATTGCTTAGAGACTGTGAAAACACTGTGCAGGCGTCTTCCACAGTTGGGCATTCACCCGTCCTTGCATATATTGCGAAGCTCCCTGGCGTCTCCGAGATTTCCATATCTACTGCGTTCAACACCAGCTTTTTTACACTCCGAGAAATTGACCGAGATCGACGATTTTTACCGAAACACTCTGGAAGCAACTACTAACAATAAATTCAGCGATACTTCTTGGACCCAGGCTACTCTTCCTATGTCCTTGGCTGGACTTGGCATAAGGAGAACAGTTAACTTGGCTCAGCCCGCTTATTTCTCATCACTATACCAGTCGGAACAACTTTCAAACCAAATTTTAGCTGGCACAAAGCTCCGCATATTTGACCGTTTTGTATTGTCGTTGCTCAATGAATATCCTGCGGAAGTTATCCCTCCGAAAGAAGATCTGAAAAGGTATCAAAGTTCATGGGACGAGTTACGGTCCAAGTCAATTTTCGACGAGCTTTTGTCCTCGAGTGGTCCTACTGATCGGGCTCGTCTGCTGGCGTCATCCACAAAATCATCATCAAAGTGGCTCCAAGCAGTTCCGTCCCATCAATTAGGACTCCTACTGGACAACGACTCAGCGAGGATTGCTGTGGCTCTCCGATTAGGAAACAAAATTTGAGAGCCGCACCGCTGTGTTTGTGGGCATACGGTTGATCCCAAAGGACACCACGGCCTGTTGTGCAACAATACAAAGGGAAAATATCCGCGGCACGGTGAGATCAACAAGATTTTTTCAATGGCATTTAGTTCGGCGGGCTTTCCTAACGATACCGAGCCCTTTGGCATATCTCGAAGAGATGGTAAACGTCCGGACGGTGTGACTAGCTACCCTTGGAGTCGTGGAAAACCTTTACTCTGGGATTTCACTGTGGTAAATTCGATTGCGGCGTCTTACTTAAACGCTACTTCACGTGCTAGTGGGTCAGCAGCAGATGATGCCGAACGGTCCAAGCACAATCATTATATTGACTTGAAGAATAATTACAATTTCACGCCACTCGCGTTTGAAACCTTCGGTGCTATTGGACCTGAAAGAGCGATCTTCCTGAAGAAGCTGGGCAAACTAATGAGGAAAAACACGGGCGAAACTTGATCTCTGGACTTTCTCCTTCAGCGTGTTTCCATAGCTATTCAAAGGGGCAATGCTATATGTATCCGAGATACTTATGACGACCAAGATTTTAATGTTTTCACGTAATTTGATTTGTAATCTATTTTTTTTTCCAATTGTGATAATTTTGCTATTATATTTTTATATTTCAAAAAAAAAAGGAAAGTTATATTTTCTGCAGTGTAAAAACTGAAAGTACAGAAAAATTATTTCGCCGTTTGGTCTGGTATTCGTGACGCAATTTTTTGAACACAACGTAATTTTGTTTTGAAAAGAGTGGTGCAAATTTTTTTAAGAATAAAACTTTGACCACAAGCTAACATTCTATTCAAACAAATGTTTCCGCCTTATCAGCGAAAGCGTCATCTCTGACAATATCAATAATTTTGAAAGTGGACTTACTTACTGCGTTACACTTTACCTTCGAAGAAGTTTTTTGTTGTGATATCAGTAGTTGTGTAAGTTTTGTAAGGCGAGCTCTGCGACCTATGCTACCATGGACAAAAATGATCTGAGACTTTCTGGCAATTGCTGTCAACTTTTTTACACTTGCTGAGTACTGCCTGAGACTTTCTGAGACTTGGTGATAGCTCTTTCAGACTTTCTGACACTTGTTGCCAAATTTCTGACACTTGCTGAAACATTCTGACACTTAATGGCAACTTTCCGACACTTGTTAATAACTTTTTGAGACTTTCTGACGCTTGCTGACAACTTTCTGAGTCTTAGCTGACATCTTTCTGAAACTGTCTGTCAATTTGTGACTAACTGACATATACTGACAACTTTCTGGCACTTGCTGACGAGTTTTCGAGACTTTCCGAAACTTGCTGACAACTTTATGAGACTGTCTGACACCTGCCGACAACTTTTTAAGACTTTCTGACAACTTTTTGACACTTGCTGATAACTTTTTGACACTTGCTGATAACTTTCTGAGAATGTCTGACACTTGCTGACAACTTTCTTAGAATTTCTGACCGAATTTCAACTGGTTTTGATGAGTCTAGGCTGTCACGACGTAGTTTTTTTAAAAAATAATTTAGAAGGGCAGAGGAGTAGGGGGAAAAAACTCGAAAGTTCGTGTACACATCAGCGTACAATTAGTTTCATTTATTTTTAAAGTTTTATTCAATATCCAAATATTTTTCATTTATTACCTGCGAATAATATCACAAAAATAAATGATAAAGATTGTAATTACAACTCGGATTGGTATCTAAAGACACACGGACGCGTACACACGGACGCGTACACACGGACGCGGACACACGGACGCGGACACACGGACGAGGACACACGGACGAGGACACACGGACGCGGACACACGAACGCGGACACACGAACGCGGACACATGGACGTGGACACATGGACGCGGAAATATGTAGTCGTAGCTGTAAGACAAGATTGAGAGCACCGCTGATGACGAAACTGAAGTGTTTATGGGGAACGTAGGCGCCACAGGCCGTGAAATACATGGGAAAATAAAAAAGAGGTGCCAAGAGGGAAATGTTGCGGTGTCTAAAGAACATAGCCCATAGCGGGGTAAGGAGCATAGCCAGACAGCCTGCAGCGCGTAGCTCTCTTTACTTTATTAATGAACAAAAGGAAATTAAGTTCACACGATCAGAACTAACGACCACCACTGGACAGTGCCAATTCATACTAGAACTTAAAACTAAAAATATATACAATAAACTTAATACTAAAAAAAGTAAATTAAGAGTTTCCAAAGTAAAATGCAATATAATTCGACTAGAAAGTCAAATGATCTTAATTGCGAACATTCAAATATACAAGACAGCTGCAAACATGGGGCAATATGTCGCTACTTTACATAATTCATTATCACAAATCAAGAACTTGAAAGGCATAATGCTCTAAGAATGGTTATGATGTGTATTGTGAAAAAAAAGACAAAATTAGAAATTCCATGCCGTCAAGAAGCAACCACGATCCTAGCTATTTCTACCGCCATATCGCAGATACTCTTCCTTGAATCTCTTGACGGTGCTCAGATTCCTGATTTTTGCAGGAACACATTTATAATTTGAGATGGGCCTTACGAAAAACGATCGACTATACTGCAAAATACTACCTCAGCAAAAGGAGCGATCGGGTACGAAGTAGTCAAAAATGGAACACCCTAGTACCCGATTGATGTACTCCTGCGTACTGTCATACCGCTTGAGCCCATATACATAGCACACACAAGCAGAGAAGGCTTTTTCGATAGATTGTTATGTCGCCAGCCTGCAATTTCGTTGAATAGACCAATTCACAGTAGGTGAATAACGGGACAACTAGGGCTTTGACCAATGTTGTTGACCAAAGTGTAATGGGACGTTGTCGAGTCCCACAGCATTCGACTTGATCGAATACACTACTCTAGCTACATCAAGCTCGGTGAGATTTGAAAAACTGAAGACATCAGTTTCTTGTGTTTTCGCCAGAAAAGAAGGCACTTAGAAGGTTAGAACAGGGTTTCGAGAATTTAGATAAGAATTATACTCGCCAGCAGTGAAGCTTGGTTTGTCATTGCTGGATGACGCAGCACCAATATCGCGAATATTTCGTCACAACGTTTTCGAGCCCAGTTTGGCATGAAATTTAGTATGTAGGTAGTCAACTTTCGCCTTCTTGATCAGGTTAGTAGCGGCATTTCGTAAGCTATTATAGTGTTCCTTAGTTACCTGTTTTCGCTCATAAGTCCTCTTTGCTATGTCCCTTTCTATAAGATCCCTGCGAACCCCGTCGTTAGACCGTGGTTCGGTTGAGGTAATTTTAACCGTATCTCTTGCCGGCAGCAGCGGCGTATGCTTATCAAGAAGGCCAAGGAGGTTCGAATTTAGAGTATCAACCATATCATTTACATTGTTACAGGTGTAGACATTCATCATCATCATCAGGTTGTTTGAAATTTGGAGGTATTTTGTACGGTTGGTCATGTAGTTACCATAGACGTTTTATCCTAGAGCCGGGGGAAATACGTAATCACTCTATTAGTCATCGAAGCTGCTGGCCTCAGCCTATGCTTCTATGTGAGTGTTATGCTTGGAAAAAATGCCATGCCAAAGATGGAAACTGTGGGCGACTGTCTCCCAATCGTCAACATGAAAAGAAGTATTATTTAGATGACGCTGGAAACATTGATATTGATATTGTCCATATTTACCCAGTATACGCGCGTCTTCGATAGGCGGGTCACGTGGCACGCAAGGACGGGAACAGCAAGAGGGAGGAGCCACTTGAAAAGATGATCAGATGGCGTGGAAGACCAGTCAATGCATGGAGGAGTCTAGCCGAGGCTCTTCAAAAGTGAAGAAGAATTGTGAAGCCAACCGAAGCCCGGCTGGTCGATAGGTTTTTTAGATTAATTATAGGACGTCATTAAAATAGGACGTCACAGTTCCCACTAGGAACCTGCTTAATTAAATAGGTCCCAGTTTTTGGATCTCTGAAGGTGAAACCATATGACTAACCAGTGTTCTGCTTCTCAGGCATTCAAAAATTAGGTGTACGCCCGTTTCCACCTCCAAGCCGCAGCTGCAATTCGGATTGCTAGCGATCGTCATCCTCGCCAAGTGCTTTTTGAAGCCACAGAGCCCCGTAATAGCTTCCACTATCCTCCTTATGCTAGTATGGTACATGTGAAGCAGCTCCTTAGTCCACCTTCCGTCATGTACCGGAAAGAAGCGCTTTGTGTGTGCCACTCCCTCGTATGCGTTTCAACTTTTCTCGGACTCCGTTCCTACCCAGTCCCTCATCCCTCTAACACACAGGAAGTGTGGTATTCGAATGAATGGCACTACGTTAACAGTCGCGGCTAGTGAGCCTTGTCTGGCCCTACTACTACCATATCTACGCCTTTGTGTCCGGGACCAGCTGATAACTCAGTCCCAGTCGATTTAGGGTCGTCTTTAGCTCACTAACCAGTCTGACGTCGTGACAGGTGACGCAAGCGCCTTGATCACGGACTCACTATTCAGGCATGTTAGTGCTGGTCGATAAAAAATTAAGCAAACCCCCCAGACGACGATACATGTGAATGTTCCTTTGCTTTTGTTTTCGACGAGAAGAGACAATAATTCACAACTGCGGCTTTTTAGTTCAGCGTCCAATCGATGCTTTGTTTTGCAACTGTAATTACTGATAAGAAAAGGTCTTTTTAGAAAAAATTTTACGTTTTAATATTCTACATGTCGTCTAACATGACCTCAGTTTCATGATTGTATATGTCCATCGACTCAACTGTACTCCTTGACGTACTTGATACTTTCATTGCTTCCACAGTTGTTTCGTTTGTTGCTGATTTGGGTTTCATGCGCTTAGGAACAATAATAGGGTTATTAGTTGCAGGTTGACCACTCGTGGATAGAGGAGAACTTTTTTCACGGACATATACCTGACTGCAGTATTCAATATCACTATCACTTCCACTATCTTCGCTTACACAATCGTCGACGACTACTGATCGATTCTTTTGAGCCTGTTCGAGTTCTCTGATTTTGTCTTTTTTTGTGTTCAACAGTGCTGCAAACTTTTTCAACAATTCATTTTCTAGTTGAACCTTCTCGTCGACACATTTTGTTAACGCATTCTTCATTTCATTCAAGTTGTCATCCATACGTCCAATATCAAAATTTAACCTTTCAATTTGCTCATCTTTGGCTTGATTGGACTTGATGGAATCTATAAGAATTTCTTCAATAGAATCCGGTCGGTTGACTAAATTCACTTGTCCATACGTGATTCGAAGTCTCTCTTCCGCCATTTTACACCATTTGAAAGTTGACGCAGTTTCGGAATGATCTAAAATATAAACGAAATTTGGCAAACCACCGTTTGAGAACAAGGCTTTTTTCGTTTCGTTCATAAAACAATCCAAATTTACTTCCAACGCATTTGCTGTAGTTGCCAGCGAGGACTTCAATAGCGTTCCATAAAATCCCTTTTTGTCCTTTCTGGAATACAATTGAATGACGATGGATTCATCGTTTTGAATGGTTGTCTTAACAATTATTGCTCCGTCGTTCTGAAGTGGAAGTGTGTTGATTGAATATTCCATTGCCTACAAAATTCATTGCCTTAATTTTTTACCGCCCTCTGAAAAAATCTCTGCAATTTACCTCTTCAATATTAACGAAAAAAACTTTAATGAACTTCAACTACGAACAGCAAATTTTTCTTATTATGTTTTTGTCAGTTGACATTTGATGGATAAGATGCAAGAGACCCGTGCCTCTATATCAGCAAAGTATTTTTTATTTGTCGTGGGTAACAATCGCTTAATTTCCTCGTTGGAATTGTTGAGATGAGTAAAGTTTTCATTCAACTTCTGCAATGTAGACAACATATCTGACATAATTGCATTGTCATTGCACTCAGGTTCGTTATTTTGCGCAACGTGACCCACTGCAGCAGTATCGTTTGATCTGCGAAGACTTTGCTTAAACTTGGTAACACGATCGATGCATCTCCGGCACATGAAAAGTGCATTCGAGGATGAAAGTACTTTAAGGGCATGTTGAGAAGATAGTTCGAAGCACTTTGAGTTAAATCTTTTTTCGCAGAAGTAGCAGTGTATCAGCAACTTGTCTGAATTCCTTGCGACGAAGCAAACATCAGTGCACACATGGTTGTTGGCCATTCTCACGGATGACGTGCAGTTTTTTCTGAGCTGGGTGGGCACTTAAGCGGCGATAGATGTACGTTTTGGTATCCAGTTGTTGAAAGAATATGAAACGATAACAACAAAACGAGATTTCGCACAGATTTGGCCCAAATGGAAAATTAAAAGCAATCCCCTACCTGCAAGCAAGTGGTCTAACTACGCCAGGATCGTTATCAGCCTTAGTGTAACCCAGTATGAATTATTGCGCCACAAAAAGTCCCTGCTTAAGCAAGAACGGAATAGCTCTGGACTGTGCACACTCCCAACACCGAACTGTGATTCAATAGCTCTGGACTATGTGCACTCCCAACACCGAACAATTGTTGTTGCAGCAAAGTCCACGAGAAAGTATGTTTTCATCAATTTAAAATAACCGCCTTGCAAAAATTAGTGGCTACAAATGCAGACGGCTTCGACCAAAAAATATGACAGCTAAACAAACGCGCCTTTGAACAGATTTTTGCGAATCAAAACAAAAACAAATTCAACAAAACTTCGACATCACTCGCCACTGAGGAGGCCACTCAACAAGCTGAAGCGTACAGGATGTACAAATTCCAAATTCCAAAGCCTACAGAAGCTAACCAGAGACTTCCGATGTCAATTTGTCATAAGTTCGCTTGTTTACATTCCCGTTATTTCGAAATTCAACATTTACCAAATTACAAATTTAGTGGTTTGCCTCCTTCAAACTATGGAATTTCACCAAATCTACGTCGTATCAGAATGAGCACACCATTCAACATTCGTCTAACTTTAAATTTTTTTTAATTCACAGGGTTTTACTAGGACTTTTGCGGAAAACAAGCAGCAGCGATGTAAACACGTCTAATATCAAAAACTTGCAAAACAATAAAAATTATTTGAAATTGCGAACCAGTATTTTAGTAGATCGCAATATAACATCTCAGAGCTGGTCGAGGGTATTCTCGTGTAATTAATTATCACATTAGAAGAAAATTGGCGTTTTTGATCCCCGCCAGTTTCGTATCTCAATCCTACAGTTAATTTCTACTGACGAGCAGGTAGGCGATTAATTTTTACTCTCATTTGGGGCGAAAACTGTGCGAAATCTTGTTTTGTTTGTATCTTTTCATGTCACGATCGAATTGACTACTGAAACGTACATGTGTCGCCACTTGAAGCCCGTACACTACAGCCTTGGCTACTGATCAGTGAACTAATTTAAGTATTCCGTCACTGAAACGACTGAATCGTACGTCAGATAGCAAGGGATTCAGATTCGGATGACAGAGTGGAACATGTCTGACCTATCTGCAGCAGATCTCTTGATACGATGGCTGGTATTCGTCGCCATTGGAACAAAGGTCACTCTCCATCTGAAATTGAGGAGTCTATCAACAGCTCCGTCGCCCAGAACATCACAACCAGTGCCTCAATGAACCTCTCGAACAGTCAACCAGTACCTCCGCCAATCGTATCGCCTCGTTCGAGTAGTGCATCATCACAAAGCCAAATTGTCAGTAATAGAGTTACTTGTAATGTTTGCGGATTCTTGGCCAAAAATGAGCGAGGCCTTGATATTCATTTGAGGATCCACAACGATCTAGAAGAAACCGCTGACCCCCAGATCTTTCCAGCACAATTCGACTTTGACCCTCATGACATCGCAAACGTCATCCGAAGGTTTGGCGAACTTATCTATAAGTGCAAATGTTCTGTTCCTTTAGTGAGAATCATTCAGAAGTCCGTTCGAACTGCGGTCTGTCAAGAACTCTCGAAAGTTGTCGATCGTGTCGTATCGAAGAATGACCTACTGTCATGGTGCCGCTTGTTGAGCTTCCCGATCATTCTTTTTAACACCATTCCGAAAAGCGGCTACAAAGGCAACCATAGCCCGAATATAGTTAGACATAATCTTTCAATTTTCTTAAAACTGGACGACGTAGCTAGTCTATTCAGCGAGTTGCTGAGTTTATTGTCGTTCGACAGACCGAAAAAGCCGCTATGTGACTCGAAAAGCTGATCGTCAAAATAGCCCAGCGCAAAATTGCCGAAGGAGACATTACTGGTGCGGAACGTGTCCTCAGTTCTTCGGAGGGGGTTGCTAGTCGATCCCGTTAGTCCCTAGGGGGCACCCCGCGAGGACACTCTGAAGGCTTTGGAGGGGTGGGTGCATAAAGTGATGATATGATTATCAGAATTATTTTTTTATACCAGGGGGCTGCCGCCCCCTGGACCCCCGCTAATTATTAGCCTGCAGCGCTTTCCCTGCCTGCAATCCAAATCCCGTTGCGAGTCCCGTTCCGAATTTCCTTCCAGATCCCGTTCCAGATCCCGTTCTAAATCCTGTTCCGGATACCCTGTACCAAAAAATTCCACTCACCAACATCAACAACTTTCCCGAAGAAACGAACTGTCGAGATAGCAGAAAATCCAAGATGGGGTCACTTTGACAGCTGGCAGCCATTTTTTTAGGTCATCAAAAAATTCCACTCACCAACATAAACAACTTTAGCGAAACAAAGTTGGCTATTCACAGGTCAATGTCCCGGCCGGCGATTCTGCATGGTAGTGAGAGTTGGGTTGACTGCTGATATTTCGTGCATGACCTGGAGGTTTCTGATATGAGGAATATAGTGAAAGGTAATAGGAGGGAGCAGTGGGATAATCAAATCAGGAACGACGACATTAGGGAAAATTTAGGGATTTCGTCAGTTGAAGAGGCGGCAAGGGCCAGTCGTCTCCGCTGGTTCAGGCACGTTCAAAAGATGGGTAATAAAAGGGTACCTAAAAGGATCTTGGATGCACAGGTCCCGAGTGTTAGGCCAAGGCGTAGACGAAGGAGAGGGTTTATAGATTCAATTAAATCAGATTTATAAATTAGGGGACTTTCTCTGGGCGAACAAACCATCTCCTTGGCAGGCGATAAAAGGGGATGGAGGACGATAGTTCATTTTCATTAAGATGATAACTAAGTCCGAAGCCGATCTGGAGGTTCCCTAGAGCCAATAAGTCAAAAAATTCCGAAAATTATGAAAGAAGCTGGTTTGTAAGAAAAGTTAAAGTTCTACTCTGTCAAAGAAAAATTTCGTTACTGCGTAGAAAGGTTTTCTTTGAATCAACCGCCGCATGCAATTTTTTTTAATTTGTTCAACTGGTGCAAGTAAGGTTTTCATGCAAAGCGCAACAGGCGAAAATTTTGAACCGCCTGTTTTCGTTCCCTAGGTAAATCGAAGAATTGTTTAATTGCCGCATCAGACAAGCGCCGCAGGCAAAAACTTTGGTCTGCTTTCCTCGTTTTTTAGGTAATTCGAAGAATTCCTTAATAGCCGCATCGGGTACGGCGCCGCAGGCGAAAATTTGGACTGCTTTCTATTGATCTTTAGGCAAATCGAAGAGCGACTTAATTGCCGCAGGCGAAAGTTTTTGGTTGTGAGGCTTATTATAAGTAAGAATTTCAATAATTTGATTGATTTTGTATTAAGCTAACGCAGTAGGCGAAAGTTTGTAGGCCATTAGTTTTTTTACTAAACCAAGGTGTTTGAAATTTTGAAAATTTAAATCAGTTTTTAGTTTTTTCAGTCATAGGATGGGCCCTAAAATGACCGCCCGGACCACCTTTTTAGGCACGAACTCGGAGGATTTACTCCCGTTACTCTACTTTAATCAGGTCTGCCTGAAAGTAGTTTCAAAAGGAATGTTGATATTGATGATGGGCAAAATCGGTCAAGAACTTGCGAAGTTACGATCGAATAAGTTGTCAAAACCTTGTTTTTTGAAGGTCGCAGAAACGTTTTTGCTTATATCTCCGACGAACGGGACTTGCTTTTCAAGGTTCAAGGCTTCCTCATGAATTTCATTAAATATAAAGAAATTTTGCTGTGTTTCAGATATAGTCGAAGGCTCAACAGTATTCAAGAAAAAAGTATAAAAGCATCCTCTCCTTACGGGCAAATTTTCTTCCGAACATTAATATATATCAGAAGGGAAGGAACAAACCTCAGGGGGCGGAGAAAATCTCAGGTCAAATTCGACTATCGGAACGCCTTCAATGAAATATTCAGAAGATTTTTGTTAAATGAGATCAAAGTCACTGCTCCATCGCTGTACCCCATGCTACAACAACCTTACCGCTGCCCAAGTAATCTTTTCTTCGGAGACGCAATTATCTTATCGAAACGCGGAACCCAACAGGGTGACCCATGTGCTCCAGCAGCCTTCTGCATAGGCCTAAAGCGCTTGACACATTCGTTGAAGTCAGCTCTTAATTCATGGTTTTTGGACGACGGAATTATTGGCGACAGTTTTAATGCCATTTTGGCGGACATGCATAGAATGTTAGCATTTTCTGCGGAATCGGGATTATCACTAAACCCGGCTAATTGTGAGGTCTACTTTATTAATACTCCTCCCGAAGCCGAAGAACGAATGCTAGTAGAATTGAATTCTTTACTTCCGGGCATTAAAGTCCTTGATGACTCATCATTCAAGCTTCTGGGTGCCCCAATCGTCGAAGCGGGTATCAGCGATTCTCTGACCAATTGCTTAGAGACTGTGAAAACACTGTGCAGGCGTCTTCCACAGTTGGGCATTCACCCGTCCTTGCATATATTGCGAAGCTCCCTGGCGTCTCCGAGATTTCCATATCTACTGCGTTCAACACCAGCTTTTTTACACTCCGAGAAATTGACCGAGATCGACGATTTTTACCGAAACACTCTGGAAGCAACTACTAACAATAAATTCAGCGATACTTCTTGGACCCAGGCTACTCTTCCTATGTCCTTGGCTGGACTTGGCATAAGGAGAACAGTTAACTTGGCTCAGCCCGCTTATTTCTCATCACTATACCAGTCGGAACAACTTTCAAACCAAATTTTAGCTGGCACAAAGCTCCGCATATTTGACCGTTTTGTATTGTCGTTGCTCAATGAATATCCTGCGGAAGTTATCCCTCCGAAAGAAGATCTGAAAAGGTATCAAAGTTCATGGGACGAGTTACGGTCCAAGTCAATTTTCGACGAGCTTTTGTCCTCGAGTGGTCCTACTGATCGGGCTCGTCTGCTGGCGTCATCCACAAAATCATCATCAAAGTGGCTCCAAGCAGTTCCGTCCCATCAATTAGGACTCCTACTGGACAACGACTCAGCGAGGATTGCTGTGGCTCTCCGATTAGGAAACAAAATTTGAGAGCCGCACCGCTGTGTTTGTGGGGATACGGTTGATCCCAAAGGACACCACGGCCTGTTGTGCAACAAGACAAAGGGAAAATATCCGCGGCACGGTGAGATCAACAAGATTTTTTCAATGGCATTTAGTTCGGCGGGCTTTCCTAACGATACCGAGCCCTTTGGCATATCTCGAAGAGATGGTAAACGTCCGGACGGTGTGACTAGCTACCCTTGGAGTCGTGGAAAACCTTTACTCTGGGATTTCACTGTGGTAAATTCGATTGCGGCGTCTTACTTAAACGCTACTTCACGTGCTAGTGGGTCAGCAGCAGATGATGCCGAACGGTCCAAGCACAATCATTATATTGACTTGAAGAATAATTACAATTTCACGCCACTCGCGTTTGAAACCTTCGGTGCTATTGGACCTGAAAGAGCGATCTTCCTGAAGAAGCTGGGCAAACTAATGAGGAAAAACACGGGCGAAACTTGATCTCTGGACTTTCTCCTTCAGCGTGTTTCCATAGCTATTCAAAGGGGCAATGCTATATGTATCCGAGATACTTATGACGACCAAGATTTTAATGTTTTCACGTAATTTGATTTGTAATCTATTTTTTTTTCCAATTGTGATAATTTTGCTATTATATTTTTATATTTCAAAAAAAAAAGGAAAGTTATATTTTCTGCAGTGTAAAAACTGAAAGTACAGAAAAATTATTTCGCCGTTTGGTCTGGTATTCGTGACGCAATTTTTTGAACACAACGTAATTTTGTTTTGAAAAGAGTGGTGCAAATTTTTTTAAGAATAAAACTTTGACCACAAGCTAACATTCTATTCAAACAAATGTTTCCGCCTTATCAGCGAAAGCGTCATCTCTGACAATATCAATAATTTTGAAAGTGGACTTACTTACTGCGTTACACTTTACCTTCGAAGAAGTTTTTTGTTGTGATATCAGTAGTTGTGTAAGTTTTGTAAGGCGAGCTCTGCGACCTATGCTACCATGGACAAAAATGATCTGAGACTTTCTGGCAATTGCTGTCAACTTTTTTACACTTGCTGAGTACTGCCTGAGACTTTCTGAGACTTGCTGATAGCTCTCTCAGACTTTCTGACACTTGTTGCCAAATTTCTGACACTTGCTGAAACATTCTGACACTTAATGGCAACTTTCCGACACTTGTTAATAACTTTTTGAGACTTTCTGAGTCTTAGCTGACATCTTTCTGAAACTGTCTGTCAATTTGTGACTAACTGACATATACTGACAACTTTCTGGCACTTGCTGACGAGTTTTCGAGACTTTCCGAAATTTGCTGACAACTTTATGAGACTTTCTGACACCTGCCGACAACTTTTTAAGACTTTCTGACAACTTTTTGACACTTGCTGATAACTTTTTGACACTTGCTGATAACTTTCTGAGAATGTCTGACACTTGCTGACAACTTTCTTAGAATTTCTGACCGAATTTCAACTGGTTTTGATGAGTCTAGGCTGCCACGACGTAGTTTTTTTAAAAAATAATTTAGAAGGGCAGAGGAGTAGGGGGAAAAAACTCGAAAGTTCGTGTACACATCAGCGTACAATTAGTTTCATTTATTTTTAAAGTTTTATTCAATATCCAAATATTTTTCATTTATTACCTGCGAATAATATCACATAAATAAATGATAAAGATTGTAATTACAACTCGGATTGGTATCTAAAGACACACGGACGCGTACACACGGACGCGTACACACGGACGCGGACACACGGACGCGGACACACGGACGAGGACACACGGACGAGGACACACGGACGCGGACACACGAACACGGACACATGGACGTGGACACATGGACGCGGAAATATGTAGTCGTAGCTGTAAGACAAGATTGAAAGCACCGCTGATGACGAAACTGAAGTGTTTATGGGGAACGTAGGCGCCACAGGCCGTGAAATACATGGGAAAATAAAAAAGAGGTGCCAAGAGGGAAATGTTGCGGTGTCTAAAGAACATAGCCCATAACGGGGTAAGGAGCATAGCCAGACAGCCTGCAGCGCGTAGCTTGTTGCAAGCGCGGGGATGATGTGGGAGAGCGTCCCAGCATGAAATAAATGCTTAGGCAGCCTGCAGGGAGTAATTGAGCTAGGCGCAGGCGTGATCTAGCTCGTTGCAGTCCTACTCTTAGAGCCACCAACTTAAAATAAATATTTTTACCTCATATAAATTTTGTTTACAGGTGCAATCAATCAATGTCTCTTTACTTTATTAATGAACAAAAGGAAATTAAGTTCACACGATCAGAACTAACGACCACCACTGGACAGTGCCAATTCATACTAGAACTTAAAACTAAAAATATATACAATAAACTTAATACTAAAAAAAGTAAATTAAGAGTTTCCAAAGTAAAATGCAATATAATTCGACTACAAAGTCAAATGATCTTAATTGCGAACATTCAAATATACAAGACAGCTGCAAACATGGGGCAATATGTCGCTACTTTACATAATTCATTATCACAAATCAAGAACTTGAAAGGCATAATGCTCTAAGAATGGTTATGATGTGTATTGTGAAAAAAAAAACAAAATTAGAAATTCCATGCCGTCAAGAAGCAACCACGATCCTAGCTATTTCTACCGCCATATCGCAGATACTCTTCCTTGAATCTCTTGACGGTGCTCAGATTCCTGATTTTTGCAGGAACACATTTATAATTTGAGATGGGCCTTACGAAAAACGATCGACTATACTGCAAAATACTACATCAGCAAAAGGAGCGATCGGGTACGAAGTAGTCAAAAATGGAACACCCTAGTACCCGATTGATGTACTCCTGTGTACTGTCATACCGCTTGAGCCCATATACATAGCACACACAAGCAGAGAAGGCTTTTTCGATAGATTGTTATGTCGCCAGCCTGCAATTTCGTTGAATAGACCAATTCACAGTAGGTGAATAACGGGACAACTAGGGCTTTGACCAATGTTAGCCTGGTCTTCTGAGGAAAGAGGTGTCCATATGGCCACAACTACGCAACCGCTAAAATACATTCGAGCACAAGTCCTTAACATGTTCCTTGAACATCATCCGCTGGTCCATGTTCATGCCGAGGTTCAAAGCCGTCGCCTTATAGGGAATGACGACACCTTCCAACAAAACAGGTGTAGCAGCGGGAGTACACCTGTTCTCAGAGAAAATAATCACTTGCGTCTTGCTGGCATTCAAGACGAGTGAATTTGGACGAGCCCAGCGAATTACTGAGACCAGATCCACATTCATGCAGTATTACTCAAATGATTTGGGAGGTCAATGATATAAAGTGAAAACAGAAGAGGACCGAGCACGGAGCCCACAGAAATACCCAACCTTATTTCTAGCGGTTCAGAGAGGAGGTCCCCAATGGAGACGTATTGGTATCGACTTGTGAGGTAATTACGAATGAGGGCGATAGCAGAGGAAGAAAACTTGAACGAAACACTTAGCTTGAGTAAAAGGGTCTCATGCTCTAGGTTGTCGAATGCTTTTGAAAAGTCCAACAAGACCAGCAAAGTGAGAAGCTTCCTTTGGAACGATTTCCTTATTTCGTTTGAAATATGCAGGAGAGCAGTTGTAGTACTATGTCCCTTTCTGAAACCTGACTGATATTGATCAAGATACATTTTTACATCCAAGAATGAAACCATTTGCTCTTTCGCGAGAATTTCCAGAATTTTTGACAGACACGGAAGAATACTAACCGGCCGAAAATCCTCTAGCTTTCGAAGCCTAGACTTCTTATGTACAGGCAATACCTTTGAAAACTTCCAAATGTCCGGGAAGATAGAGGAGGTAAATGCGAAGTTAACTAGATGAGTAAGGGCTGTAACAATGTAGGGCTCACTCATTTTCACAAAGTGTAATGGGACGTTGTCGAGTCCCACAGCATTCGACTTGATCGAATACACTACTCTAGCTACATCAAGCTCGGTGAGATTTGAAAAACTGAAGACATCAGTTTCTTGTGTTTTCGCCAGAAAAGAAGGCACTTAGAAGGTTAGAACAGGGTTTCGAGAATTTAGATAAGAATTATACTCGCCAGCAGTGAAGCTTGGTTTGTCATTGCTGGATGACGCAGCACCAATATCGCGAATATTTCGTCACAACGTTTTCGAGCCCAGTTTGGCATGAAATTTAGTATGTAGGTAGTCAACTTTCGCTTTCTTGATCAGGTTAGTAGCGGCATTTCGTAAGCTATTATAGTGTTCCTTAGTTACCTGTTTTCGCTCATAAGTCCTCTTTGCTATGTCCCTTTCTATAAGATCTCTGCGAACCCCGTCGTTAGACCGTGGTTCGGTTGAGGTAATTTTAACCGTATCTCTTGCCGGCAGCAGCGGCGTATGCTTATCAAGAAGGCCAAGGAGGTTCGAATTTAGAGTATCAACCATATCATTTACATTGTTACAGGTGTAGACATTCATCATCATCATCAGGTTGTTTGAAATTTGGAGGTATTTTGTACGGTTGGTCATGTAGTTACCATAGACGTTTTATCCTAGAGCCGGGGGAAATACGTAATCACTCTATTAGTCATCGAAGCTGCTGGCCTCAGCCTATGCTTCTATGTGAGTGTTATGCTTGGAAAAAATGCCATGCCAAAGATGGAAACTGTGGGCGACTGTCTCCCAATCGTCAACATGAAAAGAAGTATTATTTAGATGACGCTGGAAACATTGATATTGATATTGTCCATATTTACCCAGTATACGCGCGTCTTCGATAGGCGGGTCACGTGGCACGCAAGGACGGGAACAGCAAGAGGGAGGAGCCACTTGAAAAGATGATCAGATGGCGTGGAAGACCAGTCAATGCATGGAGGAGTCTAGCCGAGGCTCTTCAAAAGTGAAGAAGAATTGTGAAGTCAACCGAAGCCCGGCTGGTCGATAGGTTTTTTAGATTAATTAGAATAGGACGTCACAGTTCCCACTAGGAACCTGCTTAATTAAATAGGTCCCAGTTTTTGGATCTCTGAAGGTGAAACCATATGACTAACCAGTGTTCTGCTTCTCAGGCATTCAAAAATTAGGTGTACGCCCGTTTCCACCTCCAAGCCGCAGCTGCAATTCGGATTGCTAGCGATCGTCATCCTCGCCAAGTGCTTTTTGAAGCCACAGAGCCCCGTAATAGCTTCCACTATCCTCCTTATGCTAGTATGGTACATGTGAAGCAGCTCCTTAGTCCACCTTCCGTCATGTACCGGAAAGAAGCGCTTTGTGTGTGCCACTCCCTCGTATGCGTTTCAACTTTTCTCGGACTCCGTTCCTACCCAGTCCCTCATCCCTCTAACACACAGGAAGTGTGGTATTCGAATGAATGGCACTACGTTAACAGTCGCGGCTAGTGAGCCTTGTCTGGCCCTACTACTACCATATCTACGCCTTTGTGTCCGGGACCAGCTGATAACTCAGTCCCAGTCGATTTAGGGTCGTCTTTAGCTCACTAACCAGTCTGACGTCGTGACAGGTGACGCAAGCGCCTTGATCACGGACTCACTATTCAGGCATGTTAGTGCTGGTCGATAAAAAATTAAGCAAACCCCCCAGACGACGATACATGTGAATGTTCCTTTGCTTTTGTTTTCGACGAGAAGAGACAATAATTCACAACTGCGGCTTTTTAGTTCAGCGTCCAATCGATGCTTTGTTTTGCAACTGTAATTACTGATAAGAAAAGGTCTTTTTAGAAAAAATTTTACGTTTTAATATTCTACATGTCGTCTAACATGACCTCAGTTTCATGATTGTATATGTCCATCGACTCAACTGTACTCCTTGACGTACTTGATACTTTCATTGCTTCCACAGTTGTTTCGTTTGTTGCTGATTTGGGTTTCATGCGCTTAGGAACAATAATAGGGTTATTAGTTGCAGGTTGACCACTCGTGGATAGAGGAGAACTTTTTTCACGGACATATACCTGACTGCAGTATTCAATATCACTATCACTTCCACTATCTTCGCTTACACAATCGTCGACGACTACTGATCGATTCTTTTGAGCCTGTTCGAGTTCTCTGATTTTGTCTTTTTTTGTGTTCAACAGTGCTGCAAACTTTTTCAACAATTCATTTTCTAGTTGAACCTTCTCGTCGACACATTTTGTTAACGCATTCTTCATTTCATTCAAGTTGTCATCCATACGTCCAATATCAAAATTTAACCTTTCAATTTGCTCATCTTTGGCTTGATTGGACTTGATGGAATCTATAAGAATTTCTTCAATAGAATCCGGTCGGTTGACTAAATTCACTTGTCCATACGTGATTCGAAGTCTCTCTTCCGCCATTTTACACCATTTGAAAGTTGACGCAGTTTCGGAATGATCTAAAATATAAACGAAATTTGGCAAACCACCGTTTGAGAACAAGGCTTTTTTCGTTTCGTTCATAAAACAATCCAAATTTACTTCCAACGCATTTGCTGTAGTTGCCAGCGAGGACTTCAATAGCGTTCCATAAAATCCCTTTTTGTCCTTTCTGGAATACAATTGAATGACGATGGATTCATCGTTTTGAATGGTTGTCTTAACAATTATTGCTCCGTCGTTCTGAAGTGGAAGTGTGTTGATTGAATATTCCATTGCCTACAAAATTCATTGCCTTAATTTTTTACCGCCCTCTGAAAAAATCTCTGCAATTTACCTCTTCAATATTAACGAAAAAAACTTTAATGAACTTCAACTACGAACAACAAATTTTTCTTATTATGTTTTTGTCAGTTGACATTTGATGGATAAGATGCAAGAGACCCGTCCCTCTATATCAGCAAAGTATTTTTTTTTATTCGGAAAGATGTCAATACGTCAATATGTTTCCTCTCATTTAATTATTGTTTACATGTAGAGTTCTTTCGTTATTTGTGTCCACATGTATTTAATAACATTGTGTCCTATCCGCAAATCACAACAAAAACCTTTTTAAAGGTAGAGTGTGACGCAGTCCGTAAGTCCGCTTCCAAAATTAATGATATCGCTTGAGGTGACGCTATCGCAGATAATACGCAGAATTTCGTTTGAATGGAACCTTGTGTTAAAAGTTTTGATTTCCTGAAAAAAATAGAGCGCTTTCTTTGAAACAAAATTACGTTTTGTTAAAAAAAATTGCGTCACAAATGCCGGACCCACCAGCAGAATAATTTTTCAATACTTTCAGTTTTTACACGCAAAAATTTAAATTTACTCAAAAAAATCTACGCAATAAGAAACAAAAGTCAAATTTTTGCAGCGCAAAAACTGAAAGTACAGAAAAATTATTTCGTCGTTGGGTCCGGCATTTGTGACGCAATTTTTTTTAACAAAACGTAATTTTGTTTCAAAGAAAGCGCTCTAATTTTTTCAGGAAATCAAAACTTTTAACACAAGGTTCCATTCAAACGAAATTCTGCGTATTATCTGCGATAGCATCACCTCAAGCGATATCATTAATTTTGGAAGCGGACTTACGGACTGCGTCACACTCTACCTTTAAAAAGGTTTTTGTTGTGATATCAGTCGTTTTGGAAGTTTTCAGTTGTTAAAAAAATTTCTCCGAAAAAAAATTTTCTCAAAAAGAAAATTTCTCCGAAAAAAATTTTTCTCCGAAAAAAATTTTCTC
>CM055406.1:93975722-93996214 GCA_029228625.1 Pseudolycoriella hygida
ATTTAAAGTTTTCATGAAAATTTAAAATTCAAAGAAAATCTAAATTTCAAGATAATCCAAATTATCAAGTGAAGCTAAATTTTGAGGAAACAAAATTTTTAAGGAAATTTCAAAATTAGAAGAAAGTATAAATTTCTCAATTTCGAATTATTGAAAAAATTAAAATTGATCTCAAAGAAAATTAAAGTTTTAAACGAAATCCAAATCCTCGAAAAAATTAAACTTTCTGGTAAATTAGGTTTTTAGAAAAATTACAAAAACTAAATTTGCAAGAAATTTCAAATTACTCAAAAAATTTGTAATCACAAAAAAAATCTTGTTAAAGAAATTATTCATCAGTTCATCAGACTCATAAACAAAATGCGCAAACATTTTAAGTTAGGAAGTTATTGAAATTTAAAAAAAAAATTGTGCGAATTAAATGAAATTTCATATCGACATACATTTAGAAGGAGTCTAAAACAGTAATACCAAAATTGATTGTGTTCAGTGTGTGGCTTTTAAACCTCGCAAACTTCAAGAAATGTAGAGATCGGATTGATTGTATTTCGAATAATTCCAATTTATTTCCAATAATTCCATTTTATTTCCAATATTTCCATTTTATTTCCAAAAATTCCAATTATTTCCAAAAATTCGAATTATTTCCACTAATTCCATTTCATTTCCAATATTTCCACTTTATTTACACTGTCCCAACAATTTCATTAGTGGTGTAGCCCTCGCGATAGCGTCAGAAATCCTTTAATAGCACAAGTTGGATGGAGATAGCAAAGACGTTACATGTCACGAGAGTCCTCGATTACCTCTACAGGATGCTGAAAAGATACGACGAGTACGATACTACTGAAGGGAAAAAGATGGTAGACATCACACATCACAGCTGGAGTACCACAGGGATCCATATTAGGGTCAACGCTGTAAAATGTAATGTATGATACAGCGCTGCGGCTAAAACTGCCAAGATGCGCTAAGACGATTGCTTTTGCCGACGACTTGATCCTTACGGTGTCCGGAACGTTGAAGATGGAGGTGGAGGTAGTTACGATGGAGACGCTAGAAACTGTCGAAAACTGGATGACAACGGCAAAACTGAAGCAGGCTCACTAGAAAACTGAGATCATGCTAGTGAGTAACTGTAAAAAAAACTGAGCGGATCGTAATGAACATCGACGGGGAAGAAATCACATCCACTCGCCAATTAAAGTACTTTGGACTTATGCTGGACCACCGCAGAAACTTTAATAGCCATGTAGACTACACGTGCGAAAAGGCAATGAAAGACACTGCAGCACCGGCCAGACTAATGTCAAACTGCTTCGGATCGCGCAGCAGCAAGGCGACTAGTAAGCGTCACCCTATCGATATTGCGTTACGGGGCACCACGCACCAGCAGCGATACAGTCGCTAGTTACGAAAAGGAACCGGAGGAGGCTTAATGGAGCCCAAACGCTGGCTAGCATAAGAGTAGCGAGCGCATACCGAACGAGATCTCTGGAAGCGGTATGTGTCATAGCCGGGACGATGCCCATATGCATAACGATGACGCAAGTCAGTGAATGTCAGAGAAAGAAGAGTAGAGAGGGTCAAACTACCAAAACAGTTAGGACGCAATTAAGAGCCAAATCACTGAGACAGCGGTAGCAAGAGTAGGACTCCACGGACAAGGGAAGGTGGACCCATAGACTTATACCAAACATAACGACATGGGCACAGAGGTAGCATGGAGAGGCTAACTTCCAACTCACACAGTTTTTGTCGGACCACGGATGCTTCAGGAAATACCTGCATATTCGCGGAGTCACCTTTCTGCACGACATGCGAGCGGAGAAGAGCGAGGTGAGCTGATGACGGCGAGTAGCTCAGAGGTAAATGCCGAAAACATAATATCGGAGGTGTGCCGCGATGAGTAGGTGTGGAAAGTAGCGGATAATGTAGTTGCAAAAATAATGAAGAAGTTGCAAAGTGCATGTAGAGACAATCAAAGACGTGTGCGAAAGCACATTCCCTCCCCGGAATGAATGGAATCCAACACTATCTTGGTCCAGGAGGACCGGGTGTTTATGAAGATTTCCTCACCCTTATAAAATAAAAAAAGATAGATAGATAGATAGAAACCTGACATATCAGAAAAATTTTTCATAATAATAAGAAAACAGTACAAAAATCGACAGTCCATAGAAAAATGTCATTTTCAAACCTTGATATCTCAGCGGATTTCCAACCGATTTTGACGAGTGTGGGCTCTTTGGAAAGCTGCTGCGACGTTGTTTCTTTTTACAAAATAACTTGGAGGAAGAGTAGGGCAGGGGGAAAAACTCAAAATTTCGCGTAAAAGTATATGATGACTTCCCCCAAAGGTTTTTTTGAGTTTGAGCCGCGTTTGTACCGCGTAAAACCCTCCGCTACCGCTGTGGGCATGATATGCATTTGATGTATGGCTGTACGTACACATTTCTTGAATGAGTTAGCCGCGATAATTTGAAGTTTTCAAAAATAACAGAAGATGTATTAATAATTTCGAATAAAGCCTTTTTGCATTTCAAAAGCTTTTCCTTTCTGGAAAAACTTATTCTGAAATCTCGAAACTAGTTGTGCTTATCGATTTGCAAATCCGAGGTGTCTTGCGAAAACCTAGTTTTTCCAGTTATTGCGAAACACCTCGGAGCAGACATGGGCGCCGATTGAAAAACGGTTGCGGCGGCTAGCACAATAAAGGCGTTAGGCGGTGGGGTACATTTTTGAATTTTTTCAAATTATAACAAAAAATAAAGATAATTCAAAAATTTCTAAAATAAAATAGAATATAATGTCAAATATTTAGAAACTTTAGTTGTGTTATGATATCCTTAGTCGAGAAGCGTGAGTGCCCTTAATGCGTTTGTAGCTCTAGTACGTATTAATAGTCCTAGTGAGAACGAGTCGCTGTATAGTTTGAATTTCTAGTAATTTCACAAGGCACGAAGCGTTCATAAAATAGGTTTATCCATGTTGTGAAAACTGCTCAAAATACAGTTAACAAAACCCGAACGAAGTTAGAATTGCTCAGTAATCCCTTCTTCTTCTTGGCATTTCGCCTTTTAACGAAACTACCTAAAAATAATTTTTACCGGAATATATTATGATACAAAATCCAATATGGCGGCAGGCGGCCATTTTGTTAGCATCCCAAGAACATTGCAAGGGTTTTACGGTTTTCATTTCCCTTCAAACAAAACCATCAACATTGATGAAATTATCCTACATAATAACTAAATACGAAGACTACCTCGACAAATACTTAGTCTGAGGATCGTCACCACAAGTCCCATGAAACATGAACCAATTTTGAGAAACTTTTTTCTTGAGATCAATAGCTTAAAGACGGGACGGCTCAGTGGTTACGAACTAGCCTTTCATCAAAATGATCCGGGTTCGATTCCCGTGTCAGACAAATTCTGCTATACTCCGATAGTATTGCATGCTTCGCGGGGTGGTTCGGAAGTCATCTTAAGCCGGTGGTCCAGACTGAACTTGTAATTGGCCGTAAAAAGATGTTAGTGAGATATCAAAATGCCAGAATGAAACTCTTTTGGGAGTTGGTTGGGATGAATTAAGATAAAAAATTTTTTCTATTTTTTTATGTTGTTCTTTAAATTTGCGGAAGCAACGCTTTTTTTCCTTCTAGCCGTTTTCAGCCGGCTCAGCCGGGTATAAAGTACCGGCGGCTCGGCTGGGTCAAAACGTGTCGGCGACTAATTTTCGTCGGCGCCCATGTCTGCCTCGGAGAGGAACTCTTCATTTCTAGTGTGGTATCGAGAGCTTATTTGGAAAACTAATACGAAAGAAATTTCAAACGGTGCGGTCTAGTTATTGAGGAACTAAGTTTGTTTAAATTTCGAATTTACAATGAAGTCGTTGAATGAAACGTTTTTTACCACTTTTTTGACCGTAACATCGAAAGTTATCGTTCAGGAAAAAAAAAGTTTTTGAAAATCGGATAAGATTTACCCGATTTATGTAGAAAAAACAAGTTGGGCGCTAATAGAGATTCAGTTTTAGGGCTTTGGCTGAGTCCAAAGGCTTAAAATTGAAACATGTTTCTTCCATTGAATGTCAGGCATGCCCATACCTTTCAAACAAAAAAAAAGTTATGAAAATCGGAAAAGATTTACTCGAGTTATGTACGAGGGCCTAGCAGAGACTCGTTTTTATTGCCCTAGCTAAGTCCAAATACTCAAATCCAAAAACATTTCTTCCATAAAATGTCGACCATGCCCAGGTCTTTCAAACATAAGAAAAATTATGAAAATCGGATAAGAATTACCTGATTTATGTAGAAAAACACGTTGGGCCTTGTAGAGATTCATTTTTAGGGCTCTGGCTGAGTCTATAAGCTCAAAATTAAAAAATGTTTCTTCCCTGAAATGTCAGGCATGCTCAGGCCTTTCAAATAAAATATTATGAAAATCGGGAAATATTTACTCGAGCTATGTGCAAAAAACCAAAAACAACGGCCCTAGCTCAGCGGCCCTTGAACCGATATTGCCCATTGCGATATTGCATACCCATAAAAGCTTTTTCAATCATGTTTCAGGAAAAAAAAAGTTTCTGAAAATCGGTTAAGTTTTACTCAAGTTATCGCGTCAAGTTATTGATTCGTCATCTAAGCACCAGGATCGATGCTCCCCACCTATTTCCAGGTCGAAATTGGGGTGGTTACAAACGTCGTGGTAAGCGCATAAGACCCATTTTCGAAGAACTTCGTTCTTCGTACGGGTCTAAAAATGATCTGGTCTCTGACCCGTACGGGTTGTAACGGCGGATTATCTATAATATAAAACACAACATCACTGCACCTCACTACACTACATGTCACCACGCCTCACTACATCTCACTACATCTCACTACACCTCACTACACCTTACTACATCTCAGTACATTTTACTACACTACACCTCACTAGACCTTACTACACTTTAGTGCATCCCACTACATCTCACTACACCTCAGTACATCTCATTACACTACACCTCAGTACATCTCACTACACTACACCTTACTACATTTCACTACACCTCTCTACGCCTCACTACATCTCACTACACTTCACTACACTACACATTCTACATTTCACTACATTACCCTACGTCTAACTACAACTCACTACATCTCACTACACCTTACTATCTCACTACACTACACCTCTCTACACCTCACTACACTTTAGTGTATCCCACTACATCTCACTACACCTCAGCACATCTCATTACACTTCACGTTTGGTTTTATATTATAGATGTAGTGAATTGTAGTGAGGTATAGTGTAGTGTAGTTAGATGTACTAAGGTGTGGTGAGATGTAGTGTAGTGTAGTACATACATACACACTAGGGTGGTTCAAGAAAAAAATGTTTTTCGAAAACTGAATGTGCTCATCGATTTCTCGATTCCTTTTCGCATCCTGAATAAAAGTCTAGAATATCACAAGGCCGAAAAATTTAGTTTAGAGGTCGCACAGTTTGTACTGAAAAAAAAAAATTACATAGGCCTCATACAAACTTCAATCTTATTGTGCGACCTCTAAACTAAATTTTTCGGCCTTCGACCCACACACATACATACACTATATGTCTATATCTATATGTTTTTCATGTATAATGCAGCAAAATTACATTCGATTTTCATTTTTCATGGTATCTTTTTTTGAGAGGTAGGCGAATGACTAACCGTTCACAAGAAAAAATTCGGATCATAGGCCTCTACTTGGAGCCACAGGACGGCCAATTTTTTTTTTTTTTTGTATTTTATAGAGAAAATTGAGTAGAACATATTTGTCGATAGAAGTATGGGTCCGATGCCTCTACTTAGGACTAGAATAATAAATTTATTATGTAGCACTTATTTGTCAAGGGTCTGTCCCAAAAGGCGTCGTTTGCCACATTGCGGAGGCTACCTCCCCTCGACCCCGCGGTTTCGATGTTCATTTTTTCACGGCCTGTTGCGCTATTGAATTAAAACCCAAACTTGACTGGGGTTGTTTTTTCCAACGATATTTAAAGCGGGACTATTAGGTTCGGGAAATTTTGTCCGTGATGGATCTTTTTGCCAATTTTTTTTTGGTCCGAAGATATTTTGTCTGATCACCCAACTTCTGAGATCCCATACATCCGGTCGAAGCTTGGATAACCACGCGATCTCTATAATACACAACACCACACGACACTACATCTCACTTTACTACACTACTTTTGTCTTCGTTCCTACTATAAGCTTGACGATACGTGGTAATCTAAATGGGCTTAGTAGAGCTGGAGATGTAATTTTCTAAAATTAAGAAATAGGAATTCAACTAGGACAAAAAATTATTTTTATATATATTTTTTTTTTGAAAAATTTAGTTTTCCTAAGGCATTCGTTCTTCTACGACATATGGAAATAAAGCTTTAGTTTTTTTATATTTTGATTTTGATCACAAAAAATCACAAACTGACTGAAAAATCGCATACAATTGCGCATGTAGTCAGTTTTTCTCTCAGTAAAACGAAAACTTGAAATCGATTTATAAAAAAACTAACGCGTTATTCCCATATGCCGTAGAAGAACGAATGCTTTAGAAAAACGAAATTTATCGAAAAAAAAAAATATTAAAAAGATTCAGTTGAATGGTTAATTAACGATAAAATAATGATTAATAAATTATGAGGTTTTTCAAAAAAAGCTTCTATAACGAACAATTCCTTCAGAGTTCGTTGCAGTAAAATGTTATTGAATTACATTACTATAATTCATAATTGAATGCTACTACTACTACTCTTGAGTTGTTATACATCCCGGGCGAAGCCCGGTTAACCACGCTAGTTATTATATAAAGGCAAACGATCTAATCTCCATCAATGGGTAAGCAAGTCGTTTAAACAGCCGAAGACACACCTTCATCTTAAGGGACATTTCAATAGAATTTCAATTAGAACATATAAAGAACATATTATTCGTCAAAATTCAGAGTACAGTCATGGTTCTCATATTCGTGATAGGCATTGATGCATTGAAAAGCGATAAAAATGTTAACGTGGCTAGCAAATAAATTGCGAAAATATTTTCTTTAAATGTGCGTTCGTAATTATGCACAAATAACAAATTCCTTACACTTGTGTTAACTTACTTTAGCTGAAATATAAGTTGAATAGTTATTTAGCTGTCAATTTTCCGCTGATGACGCAATCCAATTCTGGCAAATATTGAACAAGGTGTTTAGTTTTATTTTTCTGAAACAATAATTAATTTAATAGATACATAACTTCGAAGAATTCATCGAAAAACAAATTTTTTAAAACATCTATTTTAGGCTCTGTATATATATATATAATGTTAACCATATATTACGTAGCTCATCAGTGTATATTGTTTTGGAAATATTTCCCCAAATTCACAACACTTCCAATGTAGGAAGGGTAGTACCCCATCCCCATTGCAATATTACGAAGTCGAAAAATTTTAAAAAGTTGTGTAATTTCGCCGAAGATAGGAAGTTGGTTACATTCTCGTTTCTCGTACGCATCAGAATAGATGTGGCAAACAGAGTAGATGTTACGAAAAGACTCGAACGTATTTAAGTAAATATTGCCTTACTTCCACATTAAATTGTATTGGAAATTGCCGAATTGAAAAACCCGTCCGAAGAAAATCCTTCCGAAAGTACAAAATTGACCCCCAAACCGACAAAAATGTACATTTCAATTTTTCCACAACAAAGGAAAAACTATAGGGCCGACTTTAGGACCGACCTAGGGTCTCCAGGAGAGGCCTCGGACAAATACTTACATTAACAAAAATATTTCCCTTCATTTTCTTTACAGCGTAGTCAAAAAACATTTTACTCGAGATGTACTCGAGTTATTTACAAAAAACATGTAGAGCGCCAGCAGAAACTCGTTTTTAGTACCCTAGCTATATCCTAGGGCCCTATCTAATCTAATTCATAGACCTGTCGATTAAAAACAATTATGAAAATCGGAAAAGATTTACTCGAGTTATGTTTCGATTACCTTTCAGGGAAAAAGAGTTTTTGAAAATCGGTTATCGCGATGTCAGATGGTCAGACGGACTGATTCGTCATCTAAGGAACATGATCGATGCCGCCCCTACTCCCGGGTCGAAATTGGGGTGGTTACAAACGTCGTGGTAAACGCCCAAAGACCGTTTTTCCAAGAACTTCGTTCTTCGTACGGGTCTAAACATATGCGAGGGACCTGTACGCATCAGAATAGATGTGGCAAACATAGTTGATGTTACAAAAAGACTCGAACTAAATCTAAATAAGTATTGCCTTGACTCTTGGGTATATGAAATTACGTCGACATTAAATTGTATTGGAAATCTGATTGATCATCGGCTTTCTTGAACGATGTGGTTTTTTCAAATTGAGGTTTCAGAGAGGGTAGTGGCACTCACACGGGTTTACTTGAATTGTTCAATATGATTAGCAAGAGAATCGACAATCGAGAAGTGGTCTCCGGACTCTTTGATCTTTCGAAAGCGTTCGATACGTTGGTGGTGGTTTCGTGAGCACTGTGAAGATATTCATGAAAACGTTTCGCAATGAAATAAGATATTAAAATATTAAAATTAACGATAATTGGAAGTCGAAGTGACATGCTAAGTTCAATATTATAATAGTTAAGAATATTTTGTAAGAAATCGAAATTACATTGTTGTATAAGGTTTAGCCTTGCGTAATTGGAAATAGAATAAATGAATGTATGAAATGAAATGAAGTTGGTGTCCCACAAGGAGGGGTTCTCTCGCCATTGCTTTTTCTTATATTTAACAACGATCTTTTCAGAAATTTGCGTTCAAACAACCGACACTGTTCAATACTACAGCTGCTTATATTGGACGGCCGACACTGTTCAATACTACAGCTGCTTATATTGGACGGCCTTAACCAAACTGGTGAAGCATATGTTATCAACGGTCTAATATAGGATTTGTAAACATTAAGCTTGGTCTTAGTATTGATTAACCTAGATCTCAGGATTCTACCCAGCCCAAAGCTTGCTTTTCTGGCAGTACTCAATCTCAAGCCGACATGTTGAAGAAACTTGTTCTTTGATTGGAAAGTAACACCCAGCAGTTTTCGATGACGGATAACCGCACCATTGACAGTTACCACCATATTTCTGACTTTTCTCCTGAAATAAAGTGGGGTGTCCTTCAGGCTGCCAAGGACATGAATCATGCTGGTCTTATCGTCGTTTAATTTCAGCTTCCAAGTGTTAAAGAACAAGACAAGTCTCTCCAAATGTCTATTAAGAAGAATCTGGGCCCATTTTACATTTTTGAACGAGAGATAGAGTGACGTATCATCAGCAAACTGAATAGTTTTGATCGCCTGATCGGTCGGTAAATCATGCAAATAAACGTTAAAAAGGGTTGGAGAGAGCACACATCCCTGTGGCACCCCTGCTGGCATTGAAAAAGAGTTAGAAACATTGTCGCCGATCCTTACTATAAATTCACAATTTGTTAGAAAATGAAATACTGATTTCAAAATCAAATCATTGAAACCTAAAAGCTTCGTTTTGTATAACAAGCCCTTATGCCAGACCGTATCAAAGGCAGCTTGAAGATCCAACTCTACCGCAATTCAGCGCATCGTTAATATCTTTCTGCAATTTGCCAAGAGGTAGATACAGAGGCTCTGAAACCAAACTGATTTTGGAAGACACCGCAGTATGAATGAAGAAACTTATTTACGCGGTTCAACAAAAATTTTTCGAATATCTTGCCGATACAGGCAACCTGTGAGATTGGCCTAAAATTAAAAATAAAATCTGAATCTTTACCAATTTTGGGAATGGGTAAAATCATAGCACTCGTCATAGCAGTTTTCCAGTTTGTAGGGAGCAAGCAAATGATTAAAGAAGACAGTGAGAAACGTCAGAATCACTGGACTGAACCTTTTGATAAGGTAATACGGCATTGAATCGTGCCCCACTGATTTTTTACCAGGTCTAGCAGAAATTATTTCTGATACTTCTTCAACGGAGGTCAGAAAATACCAGTTTTCATTGGAGAGAGCAATCTGTTCTAAGTCACTCTAAGTCACTCTCTGAGCCGGTTGTCATCAAAGTGAATGGTATCACTGGCAATCTTGATAGATTCTACGACTTCATTAGCAGCACTTTCCAAAGAGGAAGGTGTGCAATGAGTAAGGCAATGATTTTCGGAGAACCTGTTTGCAAATGCACTGACCAGGGTAGCACCATCGCTGACCGATTTTTCCTTGTTCTCATCCATAAAAAGCGAGCTGAGGGAGCTAAATCGCTTCTTCCCCATTGGGAACTTCCGAATGAGCTTGTGTCCGTCATCAAGGTTTCGAACGTTGGCATAATGGCACCGTTTTTAAAGAAGGTGACACAATGGACATGAATGACTATAGACCTATTTCCGTACTCTCTTCACTTTCGAAGTTATTACAAAAAATTTTATATGAGCAATTGTATGATGAATTAGACTCAATGCGCTTCTTCGATATGAAACAATTTGGATTTCTTAAGAAATCAAACACTCTAGCAAGTTGTTTGGATCTCTGTTATAACCTGAGGAATGATCTCGATCGTAATCTGACTGTTGGCTTGCTACTTATCGATTTTAGAAAAGCTTTCGATTGTGTTAACCATGAAATATTACTAGAAAAATTGCAGAGCTTAGGAAAGAATGGCTCAGCACTTGACCTACTAAGAAGCTATTTGAGTAACCGCAAGCAATTTGTTAGTATCGGCAGTATACATAGTTCATTATTAGATGTTGTCAATGGCGTTCCCCAAGGTTCAACATTGTCCGCCTTACTGTTTGTCATATTCCTATACGATTTATTCAAAAAAGGTTTTACAGGTGAATTATCTTTACGCCGACGATACTGCGTTTCTATACTCAAAACAATCATTGAGTGAATTACAGACAAACATGCAGAGCGATTTGAACCTTCTTAGTGAATGGTCTTCAGAGAATTTGTTGTTTGTGAACGATGTGAAATCCAATTATATGATCTTCAAATGGAATTCTTCCCTTAGCTTCGAGTTGACTTTTAACGGAGTAACATTTAAACGTGTTTGCATGGTGAAATATCTAGGATTAATTTTAAATGATCATTTCACATGGGACGACCATATTCGCAAAATTATAAAGAAAATCTCGCCTGTAATAGGCGTTCTCAAACGCATCCGATGGTTCGTGCCTATCTCAGTCATTTTCAATATTTACTTTTCATATATACATTCCGATTTGGAACTGCGGTCCTCAATACTTATTAGACGAATTACTTTTACTGTAAAAAAAGGCTTTCCGCAACATTTATGGCCTGAAATTTGGAGACTCAGTGAGACAGTATTTTAATGATTCGATTTTGCCAATTAATTACTTCTGCATGTACCAAACAGCAGTGTTAGTCTTTTCAATGAAGAATGGTCTGGTGAAACACTATATTCCAACAGTGATTAATTCTAATATTCATAGTCACAATACCAGAGGGAGTAGTCTCCTTCACACCACCTTTTCGCGCTCCCATTTTGGGCAGCTTGCGATATCTAATCGTGGTTTTCAGCTCTTTAATAGGCTACCGTTGGTCATTCAAAATATCAAAAGTATGGCAACTTTCAAAATACGTCTTAAAGAATATCTTATATCTCTTTTTCGATCGAAAAATGAATATCATGTCTCATGGTAAAGCGGGAATATCAGGCATTATCGTTTTTTTTTTCTCATTTGTTGAATGGTCAAGCTGTTCAAAATGGAAAAATTTAGTCCGATTTTTTTTCTTTTCTTGATTTTTTGTTTATTTTTCACTTTTGACCCCTTGACCAGATTTAATTGATTTGTTGATTTTGATTCATTAGATTAAATTTTTTATTTTTTGTTTTTTGATCTTGATAATTTTCTTTTATATACTATGTACGATTCATTATATTAATTTGATTCAATGTACTCAATGAACATGCACAGCACAGGCTAAAAGCCTACATGTTTCTTTTGCTCACTAATAAAAAAAAAATAATTTGTCTGAAAGAAATTGTTGATGTCATTGCTGAGGCTGTTAGAAAACATATTTTTCAGCAATTTCAACTCTACCTTCAAGCAACCAAGAAGCTGATGATGGAAATTCAGAGCAGACAATCGAAAGATTCTCCTAGAAGTATGTTTTATTTTTTTATGAAGCAATTTAGTGGTGCCAACGAAGTTTTATCTAGTTGATACTCTGCTTTTATGAACAAACTTTTCTGAGGCTTCAGAGAATATGTTTTCGAACTCCAAAGCGACCTCTTCCAGGAGTGAAAGTTCCAAATTATCATTTAAGGACAATTGAATACCATTCAACTTTTCCTCTATGAACGAGTTCAACTTAGCCATGTCAGTCAGACCATAATTTTTCATTAATGGTAATTCAATAGGGATATTTGGAACATTCAGCTTTACCAGAATTCCCGAGTGATTGGAAAAAGAGGGCAGCAGAGAAATGTTAGAAACCAGGAAAAAAAATCGTGGGAAGTGAAAAATTTATCAATGAACGAGCCAGCCTCAGATGTAGGATACGGGGGAATTGATGATGTAAAAACCGTGTTGCCTTTGCGAATCGATCAAACGATTTCCGGTAGAATTTTAACTAATGTCCCCGGCGGAAACCAAGCGAGCATTGGTATCGCCACCAATCAGCGACGGTACATTTCCCTTCTGAAAAACAGCATCGAAGTGTATTTGCTGAGATAGGCCATGCGAATTTATATAAATTGAGACAATAGCAACCCAGACGTTCCCAATGTAGGCTTCAACGTAAGTAGATTCAAAAGGTTCCAGTGTGACTTTAAAGTTTCTTGTTTTTATACGGTCATTAATAATAATGGCGGTACCGCCTCTTCCAAAACCGTTGGGCTGTAGGAAAGTGTTAACACCCTCAAAACTTATTTTTTGCATCGGTCTAAGTTAGGTTTCAGAGATCATAGCTATACTTGCCCCGTTTTCCGAAATGAAATTTTGTAGAAGTTTGCGCCTTTTGTATGTTTGAATGGAATTTCAGTTTAGAGTCCATTATAATTTTTAACAAGGGATTGAGCAAGTGCATTGATACTCGGAAGGAGTTCACATATCATTTTACTTAACTTAGCTATATTCGAGTCGGAGTTGGTTGATTGTTGATTGTTGCCAAAGAAGGGACGTTTCCGTGAGGAATGTGTAGAAGCACCCTGATGACGTTTCAAGGCAGATATCGAGGGCAATTGATGTTGTTGTTGTGATTTAACGGATGCTGATGGTGACGCCAGATTGGACGCCGAGGAGGAAGGCAAAGATGCTTTTGTATTGACATCCTTCTTGGCGATATTTGCGAGGTAAAATTAGCATACGCCATATTGATTCGCTGAATGCCCAGTGTGGTTTAGACCCACTGACTTGCAGTTAACACATGAGACAGGGATCTGGTTGTCAGCATTGCGTGGACATTGTCCAGGTGGATGACTTGTAGTACATGTTAGTACATTTCACGCAACGGTACGAGAAAAAGCATTGCCGGGCAGTGTGAAAATATTGCTGACAATGCACTGGGTTACTTGACTGTTCTTCAACTTCTCAAATTTAACGCCAAAAGAACCTATTGTACGGATCGCTTTGAACAAACTGTCGTTAAAATCTGCTGGAACAGTGATTCTGTATAATATGTTGATTTCGCCCCCAGAACGCTTCTGATGGCCCGTGATAAACCGAGTGATTGTAAAGAAAACATCAACATTTGTACGGGTTAATGCATCTGTAATCTCTTGAATGTTGTCTTCGTCGGTGCCACAACAAAATCCACGTAGAATGTATGACTTCTGCTTGTTGGTAGCATCCGCATATGTATTAAAACCGTACTGATGGTTGCGCAAGTACACCGTAATCAAATATTTAACGCCCGGATCAGTGCACTCGATGCGAGGAATATTGTTGAAGCTCTTTTGGACCCACTTGAATTTATCACAGTTAAAAGAATGAGTGTATTTCGCTGGTCTTTATTCATTTGCTGTAATTGAATAGGAGTGACCTTACAAGCGTTTTTAGCTTCACTGTTTTTGACCATGTCAACCCATGACACGTTTCCTTTGCCGTTTGAAGATGATAATGGACGAATTCGTTGCTTGGGATGAACATTTTGCTGCACTGAGTAGTTCTGTTTCGCAAAGTATCGGCGTTATCAAAAGGCTGCGCTTCTTGAATACCTAAGGTAGCTCCCTCGAATTGTTAATAACAAACGGGAGCTACATGGATTTTTAGACCCGTAAAAGGGGTCTTATACGTTTACCACGACGTTTGTAACCACCCCAATTTCGACCTGGGAGTAGGTGGGGAGCATCGATCCTGGTGCTTAGATGACGAATCGGCAATAAAAACGTTGTCCGTCCGTCTGTCACCGCGATAACTTGAGTAAAACTCAACCGATTTCCCTGAAAGGTAATCGAAATATCTTTTATGGCATTGAATCTGGGCACTGTCGGCCTAAGGGCCGCTAATCTAAGACCGTTTAAGTGGTGTTTGGTCTTTTGTACATAACTCGAGTAAATCTTTTGCGATTTTCATAATTGTTTTTTTAATCGACAGGTCTGTTCAGCAGCATTGTTTATAAACTTGGCAAGGGTGGCGGTTTTTTGACAGACGGAAGAAGACATTTATCATTATTCTTTAAGCTCTAATTAGAACCAAAGAGCAAAAATTCCAATAAGAATCAAATTCAAATTAATCTAGTTAAGTTTTAATAATTTATCAAAAATCTTTTGGTAAAGTAATTAGTGGAACGTTGTGGAACGTAGTGGCAGTGTGTGAAAATAGTTGTCAGCTAAGGAAATCGTCACAGAGGTAAACAAACATTGTTTTCATGCGCACCACGTTGGTGTAAACCTTTTTCTGTTCACGTTAGTTTAGACGATCGGTCTGCAAAAAATTTTTGTTACTTATCGTCCCCTACGGAGTAGAAGAAATCGGTGGATATACGTGAAGTAAGAAAATCATAAAAGTTTTATGAAAGTTCGTTTATTCAAGTTGCGTTTAGTTTTAGTTGTTCACGCACGAAGCTGCGCTAAGTTCCAGAGTTACATAGAATTAAGTGAATAAAGGGTACTAAAATGTAAGAAGAAAATTGTTTATTAGTCTTCAGTTTTTATAATGTAAATTTATTCTTTTAGAAAATTTTAAGTTCTATGCCCAATAATCAAGTAAATACATTGTTGAATCGAAAAACAAAGTCGTTTCATTCATTCAAAGTTTCGTCGGCAAACTATCAAATTTAAAATCAACCCTTCTTGACCGTTGTGACCGCAGTCAATTCCCAACAAGGTTCAAATTTTATTTTAATTTATTTGAAGTCAATTTGAATTTTTCATCAGTGGAATCAGCTCTAGAATGAGCAAAAATCTGAACCTTGATCTGAATCTTACTACACCTTGATGCATCTTACTGCACCTTGATGCACCTTACTGCACCTTGATGCACCCTACTACACCTTTGTGCACTTTGAAGCAGCTTACTGCACTTTTGTGCACCTTACAGCATCTTGGTGCACCTTACTGTAGTAAGATGCACCAAGGTGGCGTCAACTCCACCAAGAAAAAGTAAGGTGTAGTTTGGTGCATCAAGGTACAGTGAAAGGGAGTGAAGTGTAATAGGGTGTAGTAAGGTACATTGAGGTGTAGTGTAGTAGGGTGCACCAAGGTGCAGTAAGGTGTATTGTAGTGAGATGCACCAATGTGCAGAAATGTGTAGTGAGGTGCAGATGGATGTGTCTTTCACATATTGCATCTTTATCTTGCTACAAGACGGTATGGGATAATTGGTTATTTTATGAAGTATACTTGCAAGTTCGTTTTGTTGTATTGATGAAAATATTGAGGGAAACATCTTACACTGTAGTATGGGTGTCATCCATCTCTTTAGTTCCAAGGCTGGTTCTAGGGTCGTCCGAATTTAACTAAAAAATTCCTTTCATTATGTTTCAACAGATATTTAAACAGAAATATCTTCAAAAACGATTATAATATAAAATTAAACAATCGAAACTTACGACACTCCAAGAAGTCTAAAAAGGAATGCCAGTACACACCATTTGCTACAAAAATAATCACTACAATTTCAGAAAACGATGTTTTCGGAAGGTTTATGAAACTTTTTCGCTTACATCTCCATGAAATGAAATTATCGCAGAAATCTCTCTTCAAGGTTTCGCATCATGGGCGCGCGGTAGCGATGCGCCCGTGACGCAAGTCCCCATACGAACAAAAAATTCGGAATTTTTTTTTTCGTAGACTTCAGAACCATATATATATACAGGTAAGTTTTGACTTCCCCCCCCCCCTTGCGACGTACCCCCCGGAAAATATTTTTCCTGGATGCTACGGAAAATTCTAAGGCGAAGTGTCTTTTCACTCATTAAAATCGGTTCGGTGGATCCGAAGATACGACCTTTAGAATATGATCATTTCCTATACAAAAAGAGCTGTTTCATAGAAACCAAAGTTAATGCAAACATCCTACGTTAGTTAGTTAGTGGGTAAGTTCCAGAGCCATTTGTATGAAAAACCGTGAAAAACCACTTTTTGGCTCGTGCTCGAAAACGGCTCGGTAACTTTTCTTGAAATTTTGCAGGGGCCTTCGGGTGGGCATTCTACGCCATATGAGATTTTAAAAAAAGGGGGGGGGGGTACCGACCTCGTTTGGGCGCCAAGGCTCTTAGAAGGCGCCATATAAAGCCCATATGTATGTGTTTGTGTGTGTAGCGTGTATGATAGCACATTTTGTATGAGGCAATGGTTGTGTGTTCGAGATAGAGGTTTGGTGTCAAAAGGAAAGTTGTTGGGTTGGGTGTGTATCAGGGTGACCGCCAAAATGGCGGAAAATAGGCGGGGACTCAAAAAAAAACTTTTGATATGTTGTAGAGGAAGTTGAGGGGATCATTTTCCCGCAATGGAAGTAGTAGCCGCCGCGCTTCGGTTTGGCGGCGGCGGCGGCTCAAAAAAACTTTTGATATGTTGTAGAGGAGGTTGAGGGGATCATTCTCGCCAATGTAAGTACTAGCCGCCGCGCTTCGGTTCGGCGGCTCAAAATAATGCAAAACATTACAATCACAACGAGAAACCCTTTTTAAAAGGGAAACGTGACGCAAGTCCTCGTCCCTTCTTCCAAAACAACTGATATCACTTTGGGTGACGCTTGCAGCTTCGGAACGCAGAAAAATTCTTTTGAAATGTTTTCACTTCTGATTAAAAAAATGCGTCACAAATGCTAGTGTAATAGTGTAATAGTGTAATAGAAGGCAGCTCGGCGCTATCAAGATGGGGTGGCGACTTAGTATTGTGGCGGATGATCTCATCGGCAAGAGACAACGGCAGCATATACAGCCCTAGTCAGTTGGTCTAACATCACAAAACAAAATTGGTCCTCCGAGTCGAGGCTTGCAACCTGGCTCTGGGACACCTGCCTGCGAGCGATTGTGGAAAACCTATTGCAACGAAAGCAGGAGAAGAAAGAGACAATATGCGGTCCCATTCGGATGCTGGGAGGCCTTCGGCAACGACTCGGAAACGGATAAAGGGTATGAGATTAGGAACATGGAATGTCAGATGTCAGACTCTCAGAATTGGAGGATTAACGAAACTGACAAATAAACCGAAGAAGGCCAAAATCGACTTTCAGCTATTCAAGAGAGCGGTTATAATAAAGACTCACAATTTCCCGCTATAATGGCTACATCACCTTTCATACCAGCAAAAGTCGAGACCATGCACTTGGTACTGCCTTCCTGGTAACTAGAAAATTTGATCACCTGGTTCTAAACTTCCGAAAGGTCAACAAGTGATTATGCGTGGTACGAATTAAAGGCCACTAAAGGCTAGTTAATGTACACGCGCCACATAATGAATCGTCAGACATAGTCATGGGCGAATATTATGAACTGCTCGCAAATATCTACGATGAACTACCGGCACACGACATCAAAATCCTTTTGGGAGATTTCAACGCCAAAGTGGGTATAGAGGAAGTGTTCAGACCAATAATTGGAAGATACAGTCTGCATGATGAAACGAATGAAAACGGACAGCGCATGATCTATTTCGCGGCTGAAAGAAACCTTGTAGTGAAAAGTACCTTCCACCAACATAAAAGCAGACATCTAGCTACCTGGAAGCACCCCAATGACAACTTGTCACCTAATCAAATCGACCACCTATTGTCGATCGACCACCTATGTAATCACTGATGTAATTGACGTCAAAACATGTTGGACACATGAAGCAGTTGACACTTTCACAAATCTGAAAATCCAAGCTGAGAGGATGGGTTTGATGATAAACGAGTCTAAAATCAAGTACATGAAGACCGAGCCGAATCCGGTAGTCAATCAAAAAGGAGACACAATATGCATTGGAGAGTTCAGCGGCGCCGAGTGTAGGGGGCAAGTACCTCCCATGAAATGATCCGTGGGGGCAACGCCCCCCATGACGAGAGGAGTAAACATAACAAATTAAACGGAAGGTAAATTTAATCACTTTCTGAACAGAAGTGGTACATTCAAGGCACATTCCATCCTACAGGATTATCAATCCATTCTACATTTGACGTTTTTTCAAGGACCGACGAATTTTTTTTTGAATATTTTGGAATACCTAGCTCAATTTTGCATCGATGAAATGTTATTCCAAACTTCTTGCCCATACATTTTTGAAATTACTTCTTGATGTTTATGTTACGAGGGTGAACCGAGGTTCAGCACCTAAGCCGCCTTTGGGCCTGTTGTGCTTAACCTCCCGAGTAAAAAAAAACATGCGATTTGAGACTGAAATTGAGACTGTTTTTGTGTATGGCACTGAGTACTGTATTTTCGAACGTTTTAGGCTGTTTTGAGACCGTCATCATCATTAAAAATGATGAGTATGCTCATTTTTGCCTCAATTAATAGACATTTTTCTGGTGTTTGAAACTGTTGAGACTGATGAGTATGCTCATTTTGAGACTATTTGAGACTGTTGCGTATACTCATTTTGGACTATTTAAGACTGTAGAGTATGCTACTTTGAGACTGTTGAGTATGCTCATTTTGAGACTATTCGAGACTGTTGAGTATACTCATTTTTAGACTGTTTAGTATACTGTTTCTTAGACTATTTGAGACTGTCGAGTATACTCATTTTGAGACTATTTGAGACTGTTGAGTATACTCATTTTGAGACTATTTGAGACTGTTGAGTATACTCATTTCAAGACTATTTGAGACTGTTGAGTATGCTCAAATTAAATTATATTTATTGAAGCTTCTGCGACTATTTGGTGTACCAAATATACAAAAAAAGACTTTTGAGTATACTCATTTTGGGACTATTTGAGACTGTTGAGTATACTCATTTTGAGACTATTTGAAACTGTTGAGTATGCTCATTTTGATGCTATGTGAGATTCTTGAGTATACTAATTTTGAATTGCAGTTTGAGATGCTTTTTTGCCGCCAATGATACTGAAACTTTTTCATTTTGTTCGCAGATGCCGCCACGTACTATTTTCTTCACAATTCGCGATTAATCTGAAATTATATTAGAAAGTTTTTTTTTACTTACTTATTCTGGTCACCCATCTAAGTACTAACCGCGCCGAATGATGCTTAACTTTGCTTGTGGACCGCCAACGACGTAACTCATGTTGCTAAATTGCACATACGTATTTGTAGTCTTATTTTGAACCGTTGTTACGAAAGGATATGAGACTGTTGAGTGTACTCATTTTCGACAAAAATATTTTTCACAATTTCATTGAGACTTTTGAGACTGTTGAGTATGATCAATTGTGAAAAATATTTTTTTTAGCCAATGAGACTGTTGAGTGTACTCATTTTCGACAAAAATATTTTTCACAATCTTATTGAGGCTTTTGAGACTATTGAGCATGCTCAAGTGTGGAAAAATTTTATTTAGCCAATGAGACTGTTGAGTGTACTCATTTTCAACAAAAATATTTTCTACAATTTTATTGAGGCTTTTGAGACTGTTGAGCATGCTCAATTGTGAAAAATATTTTTTTTAGCCAATGAGACTGTTGAGTGGACTTATTTTCGACAAAAATGTTTTTCACAATCTTATTGAGGCTTTTGAGACTGTTGAGCATGCTCAATTGTGAAAAATATTTTTTTAGCCAATGAGACTGTTGAGTGTACTCATTTTCGACAAAAATATTTTTCACAATTTCATTGAGGCTTTTGAGGCTGTTGAGCATGCTCAATTATGAAAAATATTTTTTTTAGCCAATGAGACTGTTGAGTGTACTCATTTTCGACAAAAATATTTTTCACAATCTTATTGAGGCTTTTGAGACTGTTGAGCATGCTCAATTGTGAAAAATATTTTTTTAGCCAATGAGACTGTTGAGTGTACTCATTTTCGACAAAAATATTTTTCACAATTTCATTGAGGCTTTTGAGACTGTTGAGCATGCTCAATTGTGAAAAA
>CM055406.1:94004645-94016714 GCA_029228625.1 Pseudolycoriella hygida
GTGGAATACGAGGAAACAGAATTCGGGGAAAGTTGAATACGGCGAACTTGGAATACGGGGAACTTGGAATGCGGTGAACGTTGAATACGGGGGAAGTGGAATACGGGGGAGATGGAATACGGGGGAAGTGGAGTAATTTTGCGACAAAGAAAGTGTTTTGATTTGTAGTGCCTTTCTCGCCCATTTGGATTTTAGTATTATTAGCGGTAATATCAATGAAGTGATTTAATGACATGAAACATTACGCATCATTATTTAAAACGAGAAAAAATATGCTTTGGCTCACAGAATAGACAACACGCGAAAATGATAAAGCCTGCGTAGCTCCTAGGGGCGGGGGTTCGACTAGTACACATATAATATTCAAACTTGTATTAATTAATTATAGATATTGCAAACAAAATAGATATGTTGACGTATCTCAATAAATATTGTATAAACGCTTAATTTAAATAAATTACACTTTAAATAGGATTGCAAATTTCCGAAAGGGCAATATTGAAAAATCCGTCCGAAGCAGAGGCGCTAAAAACCTCTATTCCCTAAAAAATTCCCCAAAATTTAAAAACAAACATTCAAAAAAAGTTAGAAAAAATTAAGAACAAAGTTTTTTCACACGACCTTTTTTCTCTACAACACTGCTCAAAAAACCTTTTTATTAAAGGAATATTTTCTAAAAACCACCATATCTATCGAACTTCTGAACAACAAAATACTTTTGAAAATCGGAAGAGATTTAGTCGAGATATACAAAAGACCAAAACATTCAAAAATTCCCATCTGCAATCAGGGAAAAAAATCTGCCTTTCAGGGGAAAAAATTTTGAAAATCAGTCAACATTTACTCGAGTAATCGTGTTTACAGACGGAAGGACAATTTTTTTTGCAGATTTGACATCTAGGGTCCATGATCGATGCTCCCCTCCTAAACGCATCTAGTCCCTCGTACTTCGTACGGGTCCAAAAATATTTTACAATTTCCTTACCAATGAACTGCTTAGACAAAGTAGTTCTTTTAGAGGAAGAATTGCTTATCTCGTCCCTAATCGGGCAAAGAAAACATAACTTCACGAAAAAAGCCTAAACAAAATGATCGACGACTAGCGGAAAAATGAACTAAATACAATCTTTGTTAGTTAATCTATAGAAATTACATACAGTGCTTTTGAATTTAGTAGTCCTTTTGCATCAGCTGGAGAGGTGCAGTGCAGTGTATTGGATGCGTCATCGAATATTCGAAATTAAAGAATAATCCCAAGCAATAACGGATATTACGCATCAACTTGCTCGATTTCATCGAATCAGTTTTTGTAGTTAGTTAGCATTAAAATGTTGACGTAATAAATAAGAAATTAAAGGTAACGTGCGGAAAAGGATAAATTTCAAAATAAGCGCTAATGTCCTTTCGAAATGTATGTGTAGTTAATTGAAAATATTCATCATGTGAGACTTATCTTCACTCTGAATTCGAATGATTCGAAGACGAGTTTACAAGCAGCTGATAATGAGAGAAGTAACATGAAATTAAAAACACTCGGCCGTTCCTATTTCAAGGAAACATTCTTTGTAATTGGTATTTGAAAGTGTGTTGTCACTGTAGTGTAAAAAATAAAGTAATGTATACACAATGCTCAGTGCCGCCTTTCTATAGGGACCAAGTGGACCATGGTCCAAGGCGCTGAAGGGTTGGAGCAACATAATTTTTTGCTATTCCCACCCATTCGAAATTGCTGCGCTCACGATTTACTCACAACAAAATATTGTTCTTCAAACATCCTTTAGCTCGAGCGGAACTTTCTATTAGTATCTCTAGGCCCAAACTTAGTCGTAGTAGAACCCATTTAATATTATATCAACTTTGGTCCAGGGCGCTGGAAAGTCTCTGACAATACCAAATACAATTTTTGGATCCGATCCAAAATGATTCACTCAGGATTCAGTTATGCACTTTTTCGTCGAGCGATCGTGTGAGATCCCGTAAGGAAAATCGAACTGATTGACAACTGAAGTGAGGTAATTGATTCCGATGCGATAGTTACTTTTTCTCAAGCGATCATGCGTTGGCAATTTGCATTGTAGAAATTGTAGCTAAACGAACGTTTATGACGATTTTGCCTATTCTCGAGTAAATATGAATTGTCGATAACGTCTCAGTTTTAAGATTTTAAAATTAATAAAAATTGGAATTGTATTTGTGGAAAATATATTTCCCGAAATTTTGTGAAAATTTCCAAATTTTCCGAAAATATGCTGGGCAGATAAAATGTACACAGAAATAACGTCCCGCCTACAACAGCTGCTGTAAAGTTCACTATAGCAAATTCACTAAAGAAAGGAATTTAAACAACATTTTAGGATACTCAAATAGGAGAGTCTGGTTTTCTAGGTATTTCATTTTCTGCCGCGAATAATACTATCTAAATTTCAAGTAATCATGGTTACACGAACTATCATGTGCCTTTGGTTGAAAATTTAAATTAAAAATCACTACAAATACAAGCGATACAACCTTGGTCCAGTTTAAAATACAAATACAAAAATTGTCATTCTCAAGTCAATCGAATATAATCGTTGGGACATTCCACCGTTCCACATTTAAAACCAATTTGGTTTCCGAGAGAAATGCATTTTATGCTATGGCCAGAACTCTCATACTTTTTTGTCCCAAAATGTTTTCTTTTGGTAGTTCGAGAGAATTAGCAATTGCTGAGTCTGTGGCTACGAAAATTACCGTCAAACAGCTTGAACAAAAATGGATTTCGCAACAAAAAATTATTCAAGCTACCAAGTATTCCCCCATACACTGCTCTGGCAGTGCTCCAAAAATGTTCTGAAATCTGAAATGATGTGTCGCAACTAACGATGGAAATTCCCAATAATCGTAATGGTAGATACTTATCTGTAGCATCAACAGCAGTAAAAGTGCACCACATAGTTCCTATAATTTTTGTTTTAGAAAAGTCTCTTTGAAATTCGACAGGTATTGTTACCTATAATTATTGCCTCTGCCCCAGCATTGGAATCTTTTATAGAAAAACTTCATGCGAACTTCATAATCTGAGGACGAATGACGAACAGTGACATAGCCATCAGTCATAGAATATTTGCGTCTAACATTAGTGGCATTTATAAATCAAGTTCCATCACAATAAATCTGCAACTCAAAGCCCAAACCGGCAGCTGCTAGATTTTCTGAAATCGGTATATAACATAGCACCACAACTTTGAAATGAAAATTGCTACGAATAGTTACAGGCGCTCGAGTTTTTCCTCAGGTACGTCATTATACTCGGCAAAGGTTAAATATATATATATATATATATATATATATATATATATATTTGAAAAATACGTAATGACCTTCCCGCAGTAACGTTTTTCATCTTCGATTCTGAATGCTGGCGCCCTGATTCTTCCTCACAATATTTCTTTATTGGATCGTTGAGCAATATTTTTCAGAAACACAAAAAAGACATTGAAAAGTCTACTTTGATTTGAACTTGAATAAAATACTCCAAAAAAATGTCTTGCAACAACATAGTTAACTAGACGCTTTGTGAGTTTAATTTCTTTATCTACCGAATTCTTGGCTACGCATTTGCGTTTTAACAAAAAAAAACATGTCTAAACATAAGAAACCTCGTCTTAGTGATGCAGCAGGTAATATTTTGATGTGTGTTTTAGATATATGTATAAAGTGCATTTATTTCAGCTATCATTCATGACATTGCCGATTCCTCTGTTCATGAAATCATTGACGAGAATCAACATGAAGAAGATGATGTATCATTGATAGAAGTTGCCGAGGAAGTCCCGGTATTTTTCATACTGTAGCTACTGTAGTTCATGTCATTACAGATATTTTAATTTCCATTCTAGTTTCTCGTTAGTCTCTTCGACTTGCTCATTACTGTAAAAAAATTGAATTTAGTCGTAAGATCAACAAAGATATGAACAATTGTGATGCGATGAATTCATTTATTTGTATCTTGTTTCATTTGACTTTTCACAATTTTCATTTACAAAAAGGATGTGGGCCCATAAGCTTTTTATATGAGAAATTGCAAAAATTCGTTTAGCCTGAAAATCACTCAGATTGTGAAGAATCCGAAATACAATCAAATGCAAAAGATTTTTTTACAAATTTTTATGGGTCATTTATATCGATCTTAGGGGCCTACATCCTTTACACTGTTTTCTAAGAGAGAAGAACTCAATTGTAGCTCTAGCTAGGTTTTCGGTTGTTTTTTTTTTTTTCGAAGTTTCAGTCGAATTCCGATGGTGTATACAAGTTAAAGTGCTAAAGCTCAGCCAAAATGTATTAAATAACGTTTATTTTTTTTTAATTTTAGCAACCTTACTTAGTAAAGAAGCTTATTTGGTAACACTTGATCTTGGTTCCCATTTCAAGGGCAATTCTGTTGTGTGTTACGTTGGAATGGTTATCTCCGCATTTTCACCCTTACTACATGACTCATATTGAATTGAGACAAAAGATCTCATTCCCACGAATGTGGGTAGATTTTGTAGATTTTGTAGACTCCATGAATTTGTTTTCCTTTACATTATTTCTAATGTAACTGTTGACATTTCCATACATAAACTGAACAAAATAACTGTGTTGTACACTGAAACGTATACAGCGTGTATAGAGTTCACCTTATTTACATTGGTAGAATAGTGAGTAGAGCCCCCGAAATCGTCAAATGATTTTCGGTTTTTAAAATATTCACCTCATTGATAAGTCTTTAAATTTTTATTTAGGATAATGTGGAACGGCTCAATAGAATTGAGAACATAATAATACAATCGCATAATTCATGCAACACATTAAATGGAGACACTCGTCTAAAATTAATGGACGAAGTTATAGACTGTTTCCTTTTAGAAGAGACGTTAAATAATGAAAACTGATGAAATTCGAGACATCACCAAGCGCATATGCACAATTTTTAAACAAGAAAAGACGGTAAATAGATATTTGTATGACTAAGAGGAAGTTTTTTGACGTTGATCTTGAACTAAGCATTCTGAGCCGAACGAGAAAAGCGTCGAGAAAGTAAGATATTCTTGCCAGGGAAAAAATAGTCATTTTCTCTCCGCGGATGAGAAAATAGCTATTTTCTCGTTGCTCACACGCTACACTAAATGAAAATTTTTAATGTGGAGGCTTTCGTTTTCTTACGTGGGGAGAGAAATGAAACTCTAACACAAGATAAGGGCCATCCATAAAGTACGTACGCTTTTTAGCGGGTTGGGGTTAAGGCTCGGAATCATGTCAAGTAGACCTGAAATTTACCTGTTTCGAGCTGAACCTTAACACCTGAACTGATCTGAAACCTTTTTCGACCTGAATGTAAAATACCTGACCTGGATCGACCTGGAAATTTGGAAGATTTTATTTTGCAGAATGAATAAAAAAAAATTCATGAAATGGGACGGATTACTGGATATTATACCGATATTTTACAATGATCTTAAATCAAACAATATAAAAAAAATTTCGAATTGATACTTGAAACTCTAACGATTGCATGTGAAACTATAACTAACATCGAAAATTGTCTTCATTTTGGCTTTCTCCTATGTTACTTCATCTTGTCTGACATAAATGATGCGGATGTTTATTAGATTTTTCGTCCCAGGTCAATCAGGTAATATCAGCTTTCGGAAAATCACTTTCAGTTCAGGTCAAGTCCGAAAAAAAATTACCTGACCTGACCTGAAGTTTCAGGCCAAGCTTGATTTTGATCGCGGTCGACCAGTTCCGGGGGGATTTGACGAAAGCGTACGCTCCATATATTGTTTAATTTTTTTAAAGAAAATTGTCGGTAGAAAACATCAAAAACTTCATTTTTCTAATTTTTGTACTTTGAAGCGTCGTCAGCGCAACCTATTTTGCCCAATGCTCCCAAATTTATTTTTCCCTAAAAGGCGACGAACTTGATGTAGCAATGTAAGCATAAATTTTCTTTTGGGAAAATTGGAAATGAAAAATTCTGAAGAAAATTCATTCGACATGCTTGCACACAAAAATTGTATGAAATATTACAATACAATATACTCAGCTAAACCAATGGCTTAAGCGACATGTAGCGACACTATGTGCATTAGGAACGTACGTGCTACGAATCACACCAACATCTTTTTTTCGGTGTACCTACAACACATAAACTTCTACAGGAAAAATAGTTTTTTAGGAAATTGCTATAGCTTGGCTCGCAGAAAGTTGATTTATCTCTTTTTACAAGATAACAATTTGCTGTTTTAACGAGTGGGTGGCTTGCAAATCGAGCCGAGGGCTATAATCCCACTTGTCAACACCACAATATTTACAAGGACCAACGTTATATATTTTACGTGTTTCAGCAATGTAAATGCGATTTTACATTCGCTTCTCTCATTGCTTCAATACGTAAAAAACGGTACGTAAGTGCTTCCAAATTTTTATTTTGACGAGTGGGAATACAGCCCTCCTCTTCGGGTCGGGCCGTAACCTTCTTACTCGTCAAAATAAAAATTTGGAAGCACAGACGTAATATACTATTACATATTTGTGTAATGTAATCACGAAAAACCACCCCGAAGGTGATCAGTAATAACGTGTTTACATGCCACAAACATGTACACATTTTTACATGCTTATGGCAAGTAAACAGGTCATTATCGACTACCTTGACAGTCGATTTTCTCATTAACATTCCACAAGTATGTAAAATACAATATTGATTTCCAAGCAAGGACGTAATCCATCATCATAAACATTTTTAAAGGAATCGTACATCTTTGAATTGAATGGAAAAGTGAGTGGTACATTTTATCACCGATATCACAATAGATTAAAAAAAATGAGGGCACGAAACCTAATCTCTCCGTCTGCGAAGACTAGAAACAAAATTTCGAAATCGACCGAAACGGAAGTTTACCTTATAAGCGGTATTAGAACTTTTAAAATAATTTCCTTAAAAGTTCTTATAGATTGATTATAGAAGAGGAGAAGATCAGCATCGACTTTTTACAACGCGACACAGTCGAAAGTGTTTCAGTTGTCGTGGATCATTGGAGAAATACGTTCGATTACCGGCAGAATCTGATCAACGATCCTCGAAGTCATCTTCCTGACATCTTGAATCAATGGCACTGTTTAAAATTTTCATTTTCTCACATATTGGTAGGTTCCTACTCGTTTCGTAATATAATCAAAAACATGCTGGCTTTAAAAAAGTTTTAAAAAATCCACCCGAACAGATTTGCGAAGACTTCCGAAAAATGTATGGTTTCGACAATGCTTCTCGTTTACGTCAGAATTGGAACAAGTATTTCGATACCAAAAAAATCGAAATTATGGAAATGAAAGTGAAGAACAAGGTCACTAAACGAACTATTAATAATCTACCAGCAACAAGCGGTTCGTATTCTATTAAATAAAGGGAATATCCTAAGTTAATAGTGGGAATCTAGAAATACTTTGTACTTTGGACTTTTTGCCATCCCGAGGAGTAAATTCGTAAATTCGTAAAATTCATAGTTTGGAAAATCCTCAGAATTTTTATATTTTTCTTATGGGTATCTCCAATCATTATCACTGTTGTTTTTACTAAAAATTCTAATTTAAAAAAAAATATAAAAATAAATTTTTTTGACAAGTTGAGCTTTCACACAGACCTTACGCGATGCGATTCGCATAAAGATGAATGTTCCAAGACCCGTCCGAAGCTATAAGAATTTAAAAGATCCACAAGCTAATGTTACCGTAACCGAAGTGCGTCTTAAAACATCTACAAGAAACTTTCTCTAAAATGTAGCAACATTCTCACTGCCATACTTCGGTATGATACGGATCATCTCTTCCAACTCTTTTATTCTCTACAACTTTGCCTTTGGAAGCAACTTCCTAACTGCCATAGTTCTAGAGATCTAGAAGTGATCATATCGCAGAATTGGGCTATTTTTTCCCAAAACCATGAAACAGGTGTTCTCTAAAATTGTATTCCCTACAACTTAACCTTCGACAGTAAATCTCCATATTGCATAGTTAAGCAAATATAGACGATAAATCGTCTGCTTTCGTACATGGCTGAGAAACACAATTTCGTCCATTCCATGGGTTTCAGTGCCCAGATAACCGACCCAATTTCCACAAAAAAAAAATTTCTCACTTTTTTGAGATCAAATACTTTCATTTGACCTTAATAATATAATAATCCACCGTTACAACCTGTCCGGGTCGGAGGCTAGATCATTTTTAGACCCATACGAAGAACGAAGTCTATTGTGTTTACCACGACGTTTGCAACCAGTCGAATTTCGTCCCAGGAGTGAGGGGGAGCATCGATCATGGTCCTTAGATGACGAATCAACAATAAAAAAATGTCCGTCCGTCAACACGATAGCTCGAGTAAAACTCAACCGAAAGGTAATCAAAAAATCTTTTATGGGATTGAATCTGGGCACTGTCGGCTCAAAGGCCGCCGAGCTAGGGCCGTTTAAGTGGTTTTTTGGTCTTTCGTTCATAACTCGAGTAAATATTTTCCGATTTTCATAAAGTTTTTTTTTTTGTTTGAAAGATCTGGGCATGCCTGACAATTTATGGAATTTGATTTGATTTGAGTCCTTGGACTTAGCTAGGGCACTAAAAACGATTCTATGCTAGGGCATGTACATCTTTTCCGATTTTCATTAATTTTTTTTGTTTGAAAGATCTGGGCATGGCCGACAATTTGTGGAAGAAACTTTTTTGAATTTGGGTCCTTGGAGTTAGCTAGGGCACTAAAAACGAGTCTCTGCTAAGGCCCTACATGTTTTTTGTACATATCTCGAGTATAAATCTCTTTCGATTTAAAAAAAAAATTATAATCGAAAGATCTCGGAATGTCTCACATTTTATGGAGGAAAGTTTTTTGATAAGATGCCCTTGGACTCAGCAAGGACCCTGAAACTAGACCCAACGTGTTTTTGTTTACACGGGCATATCCTAACCGATTTTGTTGATTCTTTTTCCATGTACCGTGTACCGAATTATATTCTTAAACAAATTTGTGCCTGTGCTTGAGGCTCAAGTGGGCCTCTGGTCGGTCCTAAGGTCCGCCCTAACCAAAAAAACATTTTTTTGTCATATTGCAGAGCAGATATGGTAGTATGTGTCAGAGGCAGAGACCTTTACGTCGGGCCTAAAGTCGGCCCCTAACAAAAAAATTGTTTTTGTTATGTTGTAGAGAAAATATAGGCGGACATTTTTGTATATTTGGAGATCAATTTTGTGCTTTCGGGAGGGTTCTTTCACACCGTCTCTTCGATCAGGTTTTTCAATATTGCCCTATGGCAATGTCGTCCAATACAACTTAATGTGGACGTAATTTCAAACACTTAAGAGTTAAGCCAATATTTACTTTAATACGTTCGGGTCTTTTCGTAACATCGACTCTGTTTGCCGCATCTATTCTGATATGTACGGGTCCTTTCATATGTTTCAAATTCTTTTTGAATACAATATAAAAGTGACACGAAGTTTACGAATCTAATGTGTGTTTCGTATCTATTTCATTTTGGAAGGCCTGTCATTTTTTTGTAAGATCTTTTTGAAATTTGTTTTAAGACGTTTTTTTGGATTTTTTTTTTTTTTTAATTTTATTACCGTTGGTCGGGTTTTTTAATTATTGCCTTTTGGGAGGACGTAATCACTAATTTAACGAAATTTCATTACATTTACCTTCATCGCTTCCGAAAAGTACCTAAGCTTTATAGCAAATCGTACGCGAAGCATGCGTTTATAACTTTTATTAGAAACATATTGAATTCCTTTTCAAAATATTTCACACAATAATTTTAATATTTTAATTTTTACGAATGTGCTATAGTTTCGCGAACCTCTGTATACAGTCTACAATGCACGCATATTTCTCATCAACAAAAGTCTAAATAGAAACGGTAAAAATTCGAATGTTTTGTTGAAGAATTATGTTTGTTTGCACTGCGCACAAGGCACAACGTGCAAATATATTCTCTTTTTTGTTGTATTTCTTATCAAAACATTTCACAGTTAATTGTTTAGTGCCTTGGTTGGCTTTTTACCTCCAGTGCGTGTAATTATTGTGTGAGTATAGGCTGTTAACAATTCGAATAAAAGTAGTCACAAATTAGAGTAGATCGAAAAAAGTTTAAAAATTATTTAGACTAACTGCCGTTCTGTCACGGTGGGGCTGAATTAAAGTTAAATAAAATTTCAACAGAGACACGAATTTTTTTCTATGCTTAGCCTAGTCCGTTTTAATCAAAAAAATCCGCATAGCGCTTTTCGATAAAAATAACGTTAGGGCTGTTTTTTTTAAATTCCGATTTCTTCAGGGTAAAGTTCGTAGTACTTCAGAAATAATTTTTTGGAGTTTTCCAAAAGTCTAAAAGTCGCGCACTCAGAAAATATGCCTTTTCAACGAAACCTCACATAAGATATTTAACAAAGGATTGGATTTTGGATTACAGTTTATTGATTTTTACTACTTTTCAGTCATTTTAGTGGTTTTTGAGCTCCATACTTCACACGGTGACTTTAAACTTCATAAAATAATTTTGCCTTGGAAGCGAGAGACGACAGTCGCCGATTTTAAGCCGTCCGAAAACGGCGGCTGACGGCTAAATGTGCCGCCGCCGACGTTCTTGGTAGGATAACTACGGCTAGCCGCCGCCAGCTGGCTTATTCCTTTTTTACTCAAAATGAAGAAGTTAAATACTTTTTTACTGTACCTAGCTAATTAAGATTTTTCCAAATTAACAAAATTTCGGGGCAAAATATGAAATTTCTATCGCTCATTCGAGTTTTGTGCAAAAAATTAAAGACTGGGAATAATAGTTGTGCTTGCCTATGTGACAAATAGGAAATTCGATCACGAGCAATTTTCTTCTCACGGTTTTTGTTCACCGTTCTCTTGATTAATTTAAGTAGTAAAGCTCACTTCTAACCTTTTTTTAACGACACCTCGCATTTTACCAGTGAGGAAATGTCTTTTACAGCTCCAACAGTACTTTAAAATTTAGTTGATAAAAGTCGGATTACAATGAAAATCACGGAAAATGCAGTCTGAAACCAGACTATCGAATCTTAATGGAATTTGAAATTTCTACTTATTTATATATTTAAACCTTTTTATTTTCGGAAAAAATGAAAATTTGTACGGGCTCAAGTCACTGCACCCGATATGATAGTGGATAATTAGTGGAAAATGTATTTTTGGCAGCTACTGGTACTTATGAAGTTTTCCGACTTTAGACGGAAGCCTGAAATGTCTTTTCAAAAGTAGGAAAAAGTATCTTCACTCAAATGACTGCTGTAAACTCAATTTTTCACAGTGTGGTGTCGTTGGAAAGGTATTAAAAGTTGCCTCCCAAATAAAATTACTTTAAGACTTTTAGGCTTCCTTTTGTCGAAAGTACACTTAAAAAGTGACTTAAAAGTACTCAAACTCTAACAGTCTTAAAAAATCCATTTCCTTGCCAAATATCCCACATCGGGTGACGTTAGAAAGGTAATGGACGTAGCTTTAAATGAAAAAACATAACCAAAGACCCGTACGTATCAGAATAGAACAAACAGATTAGATGTGGCAAAGTGACTCAAACGTACCTAGATATACAAATAAGCAAACAATCCAACGTTTTCTGTTCTTTTACTGTAACAATTTCAAAGATCCATAGAAATTACCCAAGGTAATGTCAAACGCCCTACCGAAGTACGTCTCAGACCATTCAAATCTAGAAAAGCTTATATCCAAGGACTAAGTCGTTTTTCCCTCAAACCCAGAAACACGTGTTATCTAAAATTTTATTTTCTACAACTTTGTCCTTGGAAGAAACTTTCTACCTCTCATAGTTCTGGAGATTCGGGTCATCCTTCCCCATTATGGAAGTGGCCATATGCCAGAATTGGGCCATATTTTCCAAAAACCCTGAAACACGTGTTCGCTCAAATTTAATTCTCTACAACTTCGCCTTTGGAACCAACTTTCTAACTCTCATAGTTCTGAAGATCTGGGTCATCCTGCCCAATTATGGAAGAGGCCATATACTAGTATTGGGC
>CM055406.1:94042505-94052809 GCA_029228625.1 Pseudolycoriella hygida
TGGTATCCCAAATCCACTATGAGCTGTTCCACCTCCTGCCATCAAAGTAGATGCTATGCCTGTGGTGGCAAAAGCAAGAACAGGAAAGTTGTTGCTGTGCATGTATTGTATTAACACTTTGTATAAATATGTTTTACCAGAGCCACCAGGACCATTCAAGTAAAACAATTTGAGAGCTGTTGGATTATTAACACCTTCAATAATTTTGTCGAAAGCATCACGCTGTTCGCGATTCAACGTCGCTAATAGCCTGCTAGCATCTGCTAAAAGTTGTTGCTGGTCGCAAGTAGGTGCGTCAGTTGCAGTCCCAGTTGGTTCTGGTAAACAGAAATGCGAGCAAGATAAAACATGCTGTTGAAATACCGATTGCAAATCATGTAATGCCAAATTTAGTGATGTTGGTTCATCGTAACGTCGAAGGAAATCTACTATCATATGTTCCTTGAAGTGTTCCCATAAAACCTGTGGAGCGGTTACTTCACCAAAAATACATATGTATGCGAATGTGTGCCGCATTTGCGGAGGCATTTGAAATATTACAGCTTCGTCGAGCTATCTTTCCCATTCGACGTCCGATTCAAGTAAATGCCTTTGAATGGCTGCTTCTTTGAAGGTAGGAAATTCTACACCGTCAACAGAACGAAGATCTTCAAAGCTTGTTGCTCCTCGAACATGAAGAAGAAGAACTCTGAGGTAGAAACGTTCTTCATCTTTAATTGAAACGGTGTACATTCGCGGTATTATTTTGCGAGTGCGCCTCCTCAGCTTCCATTGGCTGTTTTCGAAATAGTATATGAGTGGAACCTCTGTGTACAGTAAAGTTCGAGCTTCAGCGTTATCTCTGTTCAAGGCGAAGTATGCAGTTAACGTGGTTTCCCTGGTCCTGGCCGCCTCCAACGCCGCCTCTTCGTTACCTTCTTCAAAAGTAATTATTTGTTGTTTAGGCAAGTGCACAGCCAAACGAATGATAACGTGAGACCGGTCATGCATTTTATTTTGCAATAAGCGTCACATTGCCTCTGGAGCACTGAGATATCTTCCTTCGATGTAATTTTTGATTTTGTTAACGTTCACCCTTGTCGCTCCTTCTCGTATTTCAAGTCGAGCACAGTCGAATCCTTTGTAGATGTACTTGTATGTGTATTTAACAGCTCGCATGGATGTACAGGCTTCGACGTTGCTGTGAGAGTCATACTTTAACGTTAAGTATGGGTTGTATGGTACAACCCACCGGTTATCCAAAATGTTATGGCGCACTGCTACTGTAGTCCCACGACGTCGGCGATAGCGGGGATATCCATCTGAATGCAAAACGGTTTCTGCTGTGAATTCTTTCGGAAATCTTTTCGAACACAAATTGTTTTCCATGCAAGGTGAATTCGGATTTGCAGCACAACATGGTCCGTGTATCATGCATCGTGCAACGATTTCGAATAAGCGAGGATTTACGTGCGGGTCAGGAAGTTCAGCACAAATCATGTTGTCTACTTTTTCAACTGTGTTGAATTTGTCATCGTCGTGAAACACCAACAAAATGTGAGCGTGTGGTAGACCGCGCTTTTGAAATTCTATGGTGTAAACCCATGCTATAATGCAGCCTAGCACCATATTAACAGTCAAATCGTGCATCAGTTGTTCCAATTTCAGTTGAAATAACCGCGCTACCAAGTCAGGTCGATCACTCGCTGTTTCGCCAGGTTTTAGGTTTGAAATTACTTCATCCCATTTCGGGTTAGCTGTAAACGTAACAAATGCATCCGTTGGCCCATATTTCGCAAATATGCTCATGGCATCTTGTAATCGTTCGCGCATGTTTCTCGGAGACCCCGACAAACTCGATGGTAATATAACCGGAACGCCAGCCTGTACTCCACGTTCGCGCGCCAAGTCATTCACATGATCATGTAGACCCTGGTATAATTCCCTGCGTAACGTGTTTTGTTTTGTGCGTATGTAGTTCAAGTTGTTTGCTTCGACTTGAAGGTACGAATCCACTATCCATTGCTGTGTAAGTTTTCCAGCACTTATGATAGGGTTGAAAGTATCACGAACCGCAGTCTGAGCCACTTTGTATTCTAACATTGATACTTTGTGCCCATTGCACCTAAAACCGGGATGCCATCCTGCCTCCCCATATGGACATAAAATGGCGTGTGTCATTGGATCCAAGTTGGAGCTTAAGATATTTACGTTAATGAATTGTTGATTCGGATTAGCGGGATTTCTGTAGTAAACACGAATATCTCTTTCAAATGGAGGCTCACCACACCATCGTCATCAATGAATACCATAGCCACTTCGTTTGATGTTGGTAAATTGAATCGACGGGAATAGGAAGATTCGCTTGCTGAGCTGAATGTGCTTCTCTTTCTTGTATTTCACGCATCAAAACGTATGTTTGTGTTAAGCGGTTATTGGCACGAAAGAAATCATCAATCTGACGTATCACTTGTGGATTGCAGTCAGCATTGCCTGGGTATGCCGCTCTAATGTCTACAGCTTGTGTACTGTCTAAAATGTATAGTTGAGCGAACTGCCTTGTCTGACCTGGTGCAGGAGCCATTAGTCGTGAAACAGTATGGTCCGGGTCCCCGACCAGAATGAGCAACCAGTTTTGCTCCCATGGACGCAAAAGACAAACTGCTGTTATATGAACGAATGTTTTCTCTGAAGTTTTTGTAGTTGGGGTCCGTTGCGTCAGATAACAAATTTCTTAAAAATTCCGGATATTGTAATATCTCACCGTTCTCATCCACTGGTCTCCGAAGTATAAGTTTGCCTTTAGAACAACAATGTGTGAATTTTGAATCCGCTGGACGTTCATCTTTGAAATTATACGATCCACAAAATTGACATTGCTCATCCATGTCACCACAATTATGCTTTTGAACCAAAGTTTCATCAAACATCGGTGAATCTATTTGCTGAATACGCCGAATGTTTGGTAAAATTGTACTACGCAACCTGTCGAAAGCACGCATTTGCGCTCGTCTTTCAGCTTCAACTCTACGGCGAGCTGCAGCAGCTTCTGAAGTTTCCTAGACCGTGCGGCTGCGCGCCTGAGAACATCACCTTGAAGTCGCTCTTGAGTTTGATGTGGTGTCTCAGATTGACGACGTTCAATCGTAGAAGTGTGTGCAGATGTCAAACGAAGTTCACGTTGCTCTGCTGTCTCTGTAGCCCGACTGAGACTATGCGCCAATGCGTCAGCTTGTTGACGCCGTTCACGTTGCTCTGCTGTCTCTGCAGCCCGACTGAGACTATGCGCCAATGCGTCAGCTTGTTGACGCCGTTCACGTTGCTCTGCTGTCTCTGCAGCGAGACGTTGTTGTTGCGAATGTGTAGCTAATTGAAGACGCTCTTCACGTTGCTCTGTTGTCTCTGTAGCCCGAGTGAGACTATGTGCCAATGCGTCAGCTTGTCGACGCCGTTCACATTGCTCTGCTGTCTCTACAGCGAGACGTTGTTGTTGCGAAAGTGTAGCTAATTGAAGACGCCCTTCACGTTGCTCTGCTGTCTCTGCAGCAAGACGTTGTTGTTGCGAAAGTGTAGCTAATTGAAGACGATGTTCACGTTGCTCTGTTGTCTCTGTAGCCCGAGTGAGACTATGTGCCAATGCGTCATCTTGTCGACGTCGTTCACGTTGCTCTGCTGTCTCTGCAGCGAGACGTTGTTGTTGCGAAAGTGTAGCTAATTGGAGACGCCCTTCACGTTGCTCTGCTGTCTTTGCAGCAAGACGTTGTTGTTGCGAAAGTGTAGCTAATTGAAGACGATGTTCACGTTGCTCTGTTGTCTCTGTAGCCCGAGTGAGACTATTTGCCAATGCGTCAGCTTGACGACGCCGTTCACGTTGCTTTGCTGTCTCTGCAGCGAGACGTTGTTGTTGCGAAAGTGTAGCTAATTGAAGACGCCCTTCACGTTGCTCTGCTGTCTCTGTAGCAAGTCGTTGTTGTTGCGAAAGTGTGAATTGAATGAATGAATGAATGAATGAATTTATTTCCACCGCCAAAAAATTGGCTGAATTACAGTCTTACTAATTACAACAAATACACATACGTCGCTTCTCTCTCCCTCTCTTCATATCTATCCATCATCTTCGTCGGTTATTAACACATTCCATTCGTCACACTTCAGAATAATACAAAATTCACAAAATTTACAATCGACTAGAAAATTGACAACAAAATCAAAATATAATTAAAATAAAAACTCAACCGAATCTCCGGATATCACAGCCCTAATTCTCTCATAATCACATTCTTGAACACTGTCCTGCTTCCGCTCCGTTGGACCACTGATTTGTATTCATTAATCATCTTAATCAGACGCACAATGGGTTGATTTGACAAGTATAATCGAGGATCTTGAAAATGCGGCTCGACTAACAATTGCATGGTCGCGTCACGAAGCTTATATGTACTTTCGTATCGAACAAACTCAGGCGTAAACAAGTCGTCGGTGATGTGACCCTTATAAATATCAAATGCAAGAACTGCATCAGCTACTGTTCGACGGACTTCCAAACTTTGCAGCCTCAATTGCTTACATCGTTCTTCGTATGGCGCTAGTCTATACGATGACGCATTAGCTCGACTCTCCAACAAATAAATAACGAATTGCTTCTGGATGGACTCTATGTCGTCGATATAAACTTGTGCCGATGGATTCCAAATAGTCGAAGCAAATTTCAGTCTAGACCTCACATAAACTAAATAGAGTATCCGCTGCGTGTCTTTGGTGAAATTTCCATTAGAAAAATGCTTTATGCATCCAACCAATTGTCGAGTGTTTGTGTGTGTGTTAAACGCTTCAAACGCCTTTCACTCGCGCACTGTTTATTTCGGCAATATTTAATCAACCCGTGATTGTTATTTTGTGAAATTGATTTGTAATAGAAGTTGAAGTGGTGTAGTTATTTTAAATTATCGAGTTCGGTGAAAACAGTACATAGATTGTCTGTGTTTTTAGTGTTTTAAAGTTGTAATTTATTATCAACGTAAATAACTACACAGGTTCAAAGTTATCTAATTAATTGGCGCGCTGTCTGCAACAGCTGTCAGGTGTTTATTTACTTTTAGGAGACTAGTAATCTGTCCCTGTAAAATAAAGCATTTTCGTCTTCTTTTTCTTTTTTGATTAATAAAAAGAAAATACCCTACCAGGTAATAAATAAGGTTTATTTTACCCATTCTGCTTTTTTTTTAGTTTGAACATTTCTCATTTGTTTTGAATTTGAATTGATATTGATTCTTTTTAGCTTGAATTGAAAGTTCATAGTCAATTGCTTGTAGTTGATTGAAAATATTTGATACGGTGAATCATGCCTCCGGCTATTAATTGTAGTAGGGACGATTGCCCACCTTCGAACGTGAAAACCGACTCTACTGTAAATTGTGGCAGATGTAACTCCTTGATTCATCTTTTGTGCATTGGCATTACAAGAACTGCCAGTGAAGTTCTTTTTCATGAGAACGTGAAGGTGTTGTGCAACGAGTGTCTGTCACCATCCTCAAAATCCTCGAATGCCAATGTATCGACTTCTTCTAACTCGATTGCGACCACGATTTCAAATTCTAATGCGTCGCCAATACCCAAAAGCGTCAGAACTAACAAGAGCTCATCTAACGATCCAGCTCAAACTTCTATTTTAGACTTTGCTCGGCCAACTCCAGATATCTTTCAACATTCTTCAGGAATTGATAAATCAAAAGAAATCTTGTCTCTGCTCCATGAGATCAAAGCGTCGATTCATGATCACCGCGCAGAGACAAAAACTTACGCGTCGGTTCTGAGTGAATTGAAAGACACCGGAGTTAATCCAGGCGTTAGAATTCAGCAGAGGAAGCCTTTGTTTTCTTCCGTTGCTGCGAGTGGCAGTATGGACGTTACGCCAACTGACGTGAATTTCCCTTCAATGTCTATGCTTTCGAATAAGCGTAAGCGCGTAAGGGACGTTGCCAAAACGCCTAAAACGCCTAAAAGGATTCGAACCGATGGCAAGAAGTACGACGTCAATCCGTTGATTCGCCAACGCAAGTTGACCTCTGGCACCAATCTAGACACCAACCATGGATTGGGTAGCCCGGTTAAATCTCGTCCACTAGTGAATAGGCTTACAAAATTCATTTACGTTTCTCGTAGCCAGATGTAACTGCGGAATTGGTTTCCTCGTACATGAAAACGAGAATGCCTGAACTTGATAATAATGATTTTAGTTTCAGACTTTTAGTGAAAAAAGATAAAAAGCTGGACGAACTTACGTTTATTTCTTTCCGGCTAAGTTGCACAGTTGAACTCTACGATAAACTCATCGATCCTTCTTTTTGGCCCTCTCATGTCCAAATTGGAGAATTTCAAGAATTTAAGGAAAAGAAGAGGACGTCATTGGATACTTTTTTACCGCCTACAACATCTCCAGCGACAACATCCACACAAGAGAACTCCGATTCTCTTGCAACGCCAGTTTCGGAAAGAACTCCAGTGGTAAAAGAAACAACCGCAACATAGCCTGCAAGGCTATGTTTCATTATTTCAGACTTTTTCAATCCTAAAGATAAGGGAGTGACATTCAACGCTGACATCGTAACTCATTCGCAGCCAATAATTTCGGCTACGACTTATTTTGATTCTGTTAATCCCATTAAGTCTGATCTATCCGTTTTAAAAAGTAATGTCAGGTTGTATTATCAGAATGTTCGCGGATTAAGAACTAAAACTGATGATTTTTCGAATAACTCTTTGACATGTGACTACGATATTATAGCACTGTCGGAAACATCGCTCAATTCGTCCTTCTATGACAGTGAATTGTTCAATCTTAAGCAGTTTTCAGTTTACAGAACTGATCGGTCTGCATTAAACAGCGTCCATCAGAGATATGGAGGTGTTTTGATCGCTGTCCGTTCATCCATTCCCAGCGAATGTATTCTAGTGCCTGGGACCGACAACGTCGAAATGGTCTTAGTTAAAGTCCAGCTTCAAAATCATTCGCTTTTTGTTTGTTGCCTCTACATCCCTTCTGGCTCCTCTGTCAAAGTATACACCGAATATCACGATGCATTAGAAAAGACACTGATGAAATGTGTGTTTTAGGAGATTTTAACCTAACCCTTGTTGATTGGATTCCTGACCGTTTTAATGACAACATTGACTGCATTGATGACTTGATCAGTGGTCAAGACGAATCATGTGAAAGCAATGTGATGCTCCCTACTAAAATTGGTGAGGAACGAAAGCCGATATCATCTATCTCATGATGAGTGGTAACCTTCATCAAGTTAACAGCGTTCGCAACTATTATGGAAAGATTTTGGACCTCGTCTTTTACAGCAATCCGAATAACGCCAAAGTCATTAAATCTGATGTTCCTATGAGTCGAATTGATTTGTATCACTATCCTATCGAAATAGTTATTTCAGCAGACTTAGTTGAAAGAATCGAAAATATTGAAAGGGAGGAATCACAAAGTGAATTTAACTTCAGAAAAGGCGACTATACTGGCCTAAATAACCATTTTCATTCTATTGAATGGAATCAACTGATGTCAAACGTTTCTGACGTTGATGACATAGTCAATGTATTTTACGATGTTTTGTTGGATGGATTAGAGAAATTTGTTCCGCTCAAAAAGAAAATGGTTATTAACGATCCACCCTGGTATAATCAGCGTTTACGCAATCTAAAAAATAGAACAAGCAAAGCTCACAAGCGATTTAAAAATGAAACAAACCCAGACGAAAAACTGAAACTAAAAATGAAATTTTTGTCCATTAGTAAAGAATTTCACTCCTTGCGTGACCAAGCCTTTAACAAATATTTAACTAACACCGAAGAAATGTTAACTTCTGATCCGTCAAAATTTTGGTATTACGTTAAGTCGCGAAAAAAGACTACAGGCTACCCTTCAATTATGTCTAGAGGTAATAAGAAAGCTGGTAATCCTAACGAAACGTGTGATCTTTTCGCTGAATTCTTCGAAAGCGTGTATTAGTTCTGATCTATCGAAAAAAATGAACCCCATAGAAAAGCGCATTGACATTGGATCAATTTCTTTTGAGATCCAAGACGTTTTGAACCATTTGAGTAGTATAGACACGAGTAAGGGTGAAGGTCCTGATAAAATCTCTCCGATTTTATTAAAAGCCTGTGCTGAGAGTCTGTCATCTCCGCTACTTCGCATTTTCAACTCATCCCTCGAAACTGGAAAATTTCCAACAAGATGGAAGACTTCTTATATTACCCCAATTTTTAAAAGTGGTTCTGGAAGTAATGTCGAAAACTACAGAGGCGTAGCCATTCTACCAACAATAGGAAAACTATTTGAAGCCATCGTCACCTCTATTTTATCCACAAAGTTCAATCGAATAATTTCAAAGTCACAACATGGCTTTATGAAGCGCAGATCTACAGCAACAAATTTAGCTGAGTTTGTTAGCTATGCTACCAAAGTTATGGAATCTAGACATCAATTAGACGTCATTTACACCGATTTCCAAAAAGCATTTGACAGAGTCAAACATTCGATTCTTTTGCACAAATTGAACCAAATAGGTGTTCATTCGAACCTGTTAGCATGGATTGCATTTTATCTTAATGGGCGTTCACAATTCGTCAAATTAGGAAATTGCTCCTCTCGAATGTTCAACGTAACCTCTGGCGTTCCTCAAGGTAGCCATCTGGGCCCCCTCTTGTTCTTATTATTCATGGACGATGCTACTAAAGTCTTCTCTTCTTCAGTTTACTTAATGTGTGCTGACGACTTGAAAATTTTCGCTAGAATCAAAAATGTTCTTGACGCAAGTGCTCTCCAACGTGACTTGAACAGGTTTCTACATTGGTGCAAAATCAACCAACTTTATTTGAACGTCGATAAGTGTAAGGTTATCTCCTTCACTCGAAAGAGATCCAAAATTAAGTTCGGTTACAATATCGACGATGTTGTGTTGACTCGTGTCAAGGTAATTAAAGATTTGGGAGTTCTCTTGGACCAAAAATTGACATTCAGTAAACACATTGAATATATAATTGCAAAGGCTTACTCAATGCTTGACTTCGTCATGAGAACTCGTAAAGAATTTAAAAATATTAAAACTTTAAAAAGTATATACTTTGCCTATGTCCGTTCTTACTTAGAATATGTTTCAGTTGTTTGGCATCCTAATCAGGACACATTTGTTGACAGAATTGAATCTATTCAGAAAAAATTTTTGATGTACGCACTGAGGCGGACGGTGAAACGGGACGAAAACCACAAGCTTCCTCCATATATTGAGAGATGCGATTTGATCAACATCGAAACACTCGCCCGACGCAGAATTAATGCCTGCGCACTTTTTGTATCCGATCTGATGAATGGCAATATCGACGCACCTAAAATTAAAAGCAAAGTCATTCGTAATTCTAGACCCACTCGTGGTGATGACTTTCTCGTTGTCAACGAACACAGGACAAAATATGGTCTTTATGAGCCAATCAATAACATGTGCATGGCATTTAACCGCTTTTCACTACTTTGGTTTCTAAACATACCACGTGTATCGTTCAAGATGACTATCAGGATGTTAAAGATTGCGTATAAACTGAATGGTAAGACCAGAATTTCATAATCCATGTCAATATGACTCTATCTTTATTTAAACCGAACCTATGGTTCTCACTCTAATCAGAATCTGATTAGTCAACTCGGGTCTCACGACTCTCAAATGTAACTCTAAGTCACGTCGACTTGCAAAAACAGCTAGTCTATCCGACTAGCTTCCGTAATCATTTTTGTTTCAGGTGGACCATTGGCTGCACGAGACGTTGGTGCTTGATAGAACATCGGGCTATTTTCTATTTTCGTATAATAATTGATTCCTGTATTATGATAACTTCTACTTAGAATTGTATAATTGTTTATAATGACGATGAGCAGAGGTGGCTACTGACTCCGACGGGTCGACTGGGTCGGCAGCTCACTTCCGGTTCTGCTCGTTATTTATGTTTTTTGTCATTCATAATTGTATGTAGTCAGGGGGCTTCGGCCATTGACGGAATAAATAAATAAATAAATAAATTCATCGTCATTTGTTCGATGTGATGTCCTGGATGGAAACTTTTGTTCAACAAGACGTCCAGATCGTTGATTTCTTCCACTCTCTCAATGACATGATCGCCCATTTTGTATTCCGCTTCGATGAACGTTGAGTCGCTTCTACACGCGCTGAAGATGTAACATTTTTCGTCGTTGAAATAAAGTCGATTCGTGTCATTTCATTTCATAATATTTTCTATATCTCTTTGCATCCTTCGAATGTCATAGTGAT
>CM055406.1:94053309-94066463 GCA_029228625.1 Pseudolycoriella hygida
TTTTAGATAACACGTGTTGCTGGGTTTTAGGGAAAATGAAAAACGACTTAGTCCTTGGATATAAGCTTTTCTAGATTTGAATGGTCTGAGACGTACTTCGGTAGGGCCTTTGACATTACCTTGGGTAATTTCTATGGATCTTTGAAATTCTTACAGTTATAAAAGAACAGAAAACGTTGGATTGTTTGCTTATTTGTATATTTAGGTACGTTCGAGTCACTTTGCCACATCTATTCTGTTTGTCACATCTATTCTGATACGTACGGGTCTTTGGTTATGTTCATATATTTTATTTAAAACCTTCAAGAGTGATTTCCGTTCTAATTTCGCAGAGATACGAGGCAAAAAGTTTCACCAACCTTCAAAAAACAACTGATTTTGCCTAAATTCGAATCCGTAATCATTTTTTCAATTGCCTTTCAGGGAAAAAAAAAGATTTTGAAAATCGGATAAGATTTATCCGATTTATGTAGAAAAAACACGTTTGGCCCTAGTAGAAACTCAGTTTTAGGACCGTGGCTGAGTCAACAGACTCAAAATCAAAAAATGTTCTTCCATCATATGTCGGACATGCCTCAACCTTTCAAACAAAAAAAAGTTTATGAAAATCGCATAAGATTCACGCGAGTTATGTACAAAAGACCAAAAACCACTTAGACGGTCCTAGCTCAACGGTCCTTGGCCCGACAGTGCCCAGATTCAATCTCGTGAAAGCTTTTTTGATTACCTTTCAGGGAAAAGATAGTTTTTCAAAATCAGTTAAGTTTTACTCAAGTTAGAGCGGTGACAGACGGACGGACAAAATTTTTATTGCATTTTAGGCCCCAAAACGAAAAAGTAACCAACTCCCGGATCGAAATTGAGATCGTTACAAACGTCGTGGTAAACGCATAAGATTCCTTTTTCGAAGAACTTCGTTCTTCGTACGGGTCTAAACATTTTTTTACTTATCACCAAAGAAACATCATAATGAGCGAATTATTCATAAAAAGCCACCAACTATCGTGTATTTTCGAGTAGCCCGAGTTAGGTCTACTCTATATGGACCCTACGGCCCGAACCACTAAGCAGATTTGCACCGAACTTCTTTAATTTCTCGAGGTCCATATCTTTCATTTAAAATATCGGTAACGAAAAAGTTTTACCGACCCTCAAAAACCAAGTTGTGACCACTTTTTCAAACGTATCTTCGGAAGTTCTCCACCGATTTTGCTCATCTTCGAACGCTTCCTCACTTTTTCGATTACCTTTCAGGGGAAAAAAGATTTTTGCTCTAGTTATCGTGTGCATGGACGGACGAACCCACCACCTCCTGTGTCGAAATTCGACTGGTTACAATCGTCGGGGTAAACGCATATGACCCTTCCAAACGGGTCCAAGAATTCACCACATCAATAATTTTTTTATTATTATATCAACAGCTTACAAACCAACTGATAAATGAGATGTGAATTAAACAAATTAAAATCAGAAAGTGAATGAGAGAGTGAATGGTTAAGTGAATGAGAAAGTGAATGATTAAGTGAATGAGAGAGTGAATGATTGAGTGAATGTGAGAGTGAATGAGTAAGTGAATGAGTGAATGTGAGACAAAATACCTAAAATGAATAACAATAGAGTTAGGAACTAAATGATAAGCAAAAGATTAGAATTTAAAAATTAGAGTTGAGAGAAGTGTAGCAAGCGAAATAAAAAGTACAGAAAAAAAAAACAAATAAATCGCATGAAACGGTGAAAGCAGTAGTGAACCAAGACAACGCTCGAGTCCTTCAGAAACCAAATCACAGCTGAGACTCAACGAAGGCTGAATGAGCGGTTGATGACAAATGAACACGTTCACGAAACACTTTCCTGGTACACGAATTGTCAAGCATAAAAGCGAACCTATTGAATTCGATCGATATATTGTTGACGGGTTCATAATAGCCATATGCGGTAGGGTGCCTTCTTATCAACAAATAATCAGGGTATCGTAGCACTCGCACAGGAGTCTTAACAACGAACAAGTCTCTGAGATCAGGGGCATCTACATATCCGCGCAAAAGATCATAGGCGAAAAAGGCGCATGTATTAATGCGTCTCCTGGCCAGAGTTTCAATACCAACAGTGGCACATCTACTCAAATAAGGTGGTAGCCGATAGTTAGAATCTCTTTTTACTGACCTACGTAGAGCGTATATCAAAACCTGTTTCTGAACGGATTCGATTTTAGCTACGTATGTGGAGCAGTAGGGGAACCAAACCGTAGAGGCATACTCAAGGTGTGATCTGACGTGAGCAAAGAATATGCTTTTAAGTGAACGAACGTCGCGAATTTCGTAGCAAACACGTTTCATGAAACCTAACATGGAAAACGACTTAGAAACTATGAAATCAATGTGGTAGTTGAAGCTCAAGCTTTCATCCAAATAAACACCAAGGTCACGGATCCGTTTGACGCGATCCAAGGGGGTATCAATAGTGTAATCGTAAATGATAGGTCTTTTTATACGATAAAAAGATATCACTGAGCATTTTCCCACGTTCAGATCCAGACAGTTGTACACGGACCACTCGTAGAGGGCATTCAGGTCACGTTGCAATGCGTTCGAGTCCAAGATAGTTTGAATCTTTTTGAAGAGCTTAAGGTCGTCAGCGTAAAGCAAACATCTTGATGACTTGAAAATCTTAGTCACATCGTTGATAAAGAGAAGAAAAAAGAGAGGGCCCAAATGGCTGCCCTGCGGGACACCAGACCCTACCGAAAACAAACGCGATCTCCACCCTAGAACCTTTACGTATTGCTCTCTTCCGCGCAAATACGACTCCAACCAACGACAGGTATATAAAAACGATCATTCCCCGGCTATTACACACTAGGCGGCTATATTTTCCTCTGACGCGGGAAAATATTCCCTGCCTAGAGTATAATATCGCCCGCCGCTCCGGGAAATAAACGTTTTATCCGAGGGAAAATACCCCCGCCGAAGGAAAACAACGCTCATGGGGTTAATCATACGGAAGAAATATCCTGTCACCTAATTCTTACATGAAAATCCGTCATATTGTTATACAGTGTGGTGTTCCCAAGTATACTGACTTGATGAGAAAATCCTTTCACTATGTTAACACTACCTTTTATGGATACGAATTTCGAAAAATGCTTTGCAAAGAAAATTAAGGATTCTTTATATCATTGAATAAGTTGACGGAGCATTTTTGTTTCTAATAGTTTTTGCTTCTTGTTTTGTCTCGAGTGGTTACTTCAATTAATTGTTGAATTTAATTTCATTGATATTATTCGGCGGCGGCTTAAATCGGCGACGACGACGCACTTTTATGGCCGGCGTTTGGCGCTGCCCGCGCCCAAGCACAACTCTAATCTGTAGACAGCGGTGTCTGGCGGTAGACAGCGGTGTCTGGCGGTAGACAGCGGTGTCTGGTGGTAGACAGCGGTGTCTGGCGGTAGACAGCGGTGTCTGGTGGTAGACAGCGGTGTCTGGCGGTAGACAGCGGTGTCTCTGGTTGTGGGCTTACCTGTGAAAATAGATCTGGGAAGGGGAAAGTGGGCAATGAAAAAGTCGGACCGAGGAAAAAGGAAAGCATACGGCAAAAAAGGGAAGAAGAGGAGCAGGGGAAAGCTGATAAAGGAGTAAGAACTACCAGAGAGAAAATGAACTGAACGGAAAAAGAGAGAAATACGAAGAAAAATTAGATGCGTGACAAGGAAATAAAATTGCTCGAGTCAACATTGGAAGTCACAGGGCTAAACTATACGTTCAATAAACTAAATATTTTATGAAAACATGATTTATTTATTTTGGTTGAGATCATAATTTAAATGAACAATTTATTAAAATTGTAAACAAGTAAGTTGTTTAAATTAAAAGAACAAAAAATAATGAAAATATAATTTTTAAAACAAAAAATATTAAAACAAGTTCTTTACATCAAAGGAACGAAAAACAATGAAAAATTTAATTTTGAAAACAAAGAAATTAAAAAACTAAAAAGTAATAAAATTCAAGAATAAGTTAACAAAAGTAAAAGTTAAAATTGAAAATTAAAGACGAAAATGAAAAAATTAAATTTTATGGTGTTTGTTAGGCTTCCGTGACACAGCATCTCTTGGGTGAGCCTTTCGAAAATCAGATTCCACATTGTAGTTGTTAGGAATAACTTCCTCATCCATGTCATCATCTACGAAGTCGTCGTCCATTATGTTAACCTGATCCTTTACATAAAGTTCTAGATCCTCTCCGTACGTAACATGTGATAAGAAATTGCTTATGTTCTGATCTTGTTCGAACAACTGTGTTGCTTTAGCTATTTTGTCATTCAAAAGAACAATATCCTTATTTCGCTTGGAAAAGATCATTTCACCTTGAATTGCTCTACTGATTTGATCACTTTTGTCCATCTCAAGCAGCTTTAGGTTAACAATCAAGGTCCAGATATTTGGATGACGCTTTTTTATCAATAAATTTAAAGATTTATTATTAGACTCGGAAAAATTGTTTGTGCGGTTGACCAATCCGTAAACCGAAATATTAGCTTGCGCCCATTGCTTGAGCCAATAGTTCCGAAATGCAGTCCAGCGCTTTGACTTGATGTTTTTGAAGGACTCATGAATGGTGCCGAAGCCTTTTAGAACAAATTCATTTGGCAAAAGAGCCAAAGCACAAATTTTCCTGACAGCTATTTTGAATTTGTCGTCTTTTCTGAGACCAAATCTCTTTGCGCTTTTAACGATGGCCTGCACATAATGAAAAAAGCAGCCCGATATGCGCGCTTCGGGGTAATGTTTTTTCAGTGCCTTACGGGTTGCTGATTCGTAGTCAGTCATCAATTTAACGACCTCTACCGAAGGCATCAGCAATTTTAGATTTCGAAATATGGTGTCATAGCAGGGACCTGCAATCCGTGGATTTATCAAATTGAAATTTGGACTTTGTAGTTACGGATACGTCCAGTCGGTTCAAGGACAGATTAATCTATCAATAGCCGGTACGGACAGTAAAAGTATTTTTGGAAATGGAGTATTTGTTTTGAACGGTTCAGTCCAAAACGGTTTAGGACGGACTGGGGTAATTTTGGGAACTTTCATTGGGACCGGGAATACCTGAAATGAAGTTAAGGTAACCGTTTCGTATGGACATAAGCAACGACGGACTGGACTGGTTTTGTATGGTTAGATGGTTTATAAGACTCGAGTCTGGACGGTTCGGATCGGATCGGTCGGATGGTTTTGGTGGATTTTGATGGATTAATCCGTGACGAATTTTCACTGAAAAAAATCATCTGCGAATACAGACGACAAATAAATTTATATTTTACACATTTTACATATTCACTCGTTTCATCACTTTCAGCTGTTTTTTTATTGCTATGACAATGGCAAAAACAGCTGAAAGTGATGAAACGTGTGAATGTGTAGAACGTGTAAAATATAAATTGGTTGTCTGTAGTTGTGGCTTTCGTAAAAAAGTAATTGACGAACCCTCACAAAAATGATTTTTCTTTTGAAATTAAACTGTAGACATGTACGCACACAAAACATGTTTTATTCAACAGTAACACAAAATTTCATTAAAATCAATATTTAAAGTAATTTCAAGCATCATCAATATTTCTAGATTAATCTGGAATCAACTCGGGTTAATGGTCACCCTGTAATGACGAAAACATATTTCGAATGTTAATAAAATTATTGTCTACTATTATTTAATGCAAAAATATTCTAGAGCTAATGTTAAGGTTCAAGTTTTTGTGGCTTCACTGTTTAAAAACATTACAGTTACAATTTATTTGCTTGAACAAAACAAATTTTAATTGTAAGTATACAATGTCGTTTTGCGAAAATAAAGAATCATGCGTTTTATTGTGTTCGGTGTTGTTACAAAACACGAAACAATATGTAGAAAAATTGGCTATTGAAATTGTTGTTAGTTTGCAAAATGATCGATGTTAATATCATCTGAAGGTATAGCATTTTATGCACTACGTCTAATGAGCAGGATTGGTATAAATAGAGATTTTTTGATTTTATTTTTCGTCTTACGATGTTCATGGCATCGTCAGCACTAAAGAACAAATTAGTAACTCACCTAAAATGTATCTCCAATAACTAGCAAATCGTCGAGCGTATTTTGAGGAATACATTTTTGTAGTTTGGCTGAGTTTTCACGGCTGCAACAGCATGCAGGAATGTGAAGTCTTGATAAGGCGAGCTGTGATAATTTTGGGAGTTTGTCACGGTTGGACTTCCAAAAGCGCCCAACAATGTTAAACTCTGATTCGGTTAAATTATATGCGTTCAACTGCGTCGAATGGATATATACATTAACTTCATCTCTTTCCTCCATGTCTTCATCATTCGTCTCAAGGTGACTGAACTTGCTTTTTTTAGCTGGTGGAACTGCTAGTGCAGGTGCCTCGCTTCCAGACGGATGAACGGGTAAGATGTTAAGCAAATGTCTCACCTCCCTAATTACTTCTTTACGTTCGGCTGCAGAGAGCATCTTTAGAAATCTATAGCGAGGATCTAAGAAGCAAGATATTTTTTGTTCCATGGTCGGTATGAAGTAAATTTCAAATAAGTTTTTTGCCTCCAACATTGCTTTTTTTATTGTTTTCGAATATTTGTCATTCGAATTGAAATGATCTCTTATTGTGGACCACCAGAGAAGTATTTTGTTATGAGTCGGGTACTCAGTCGACTGAAGGTCTACTAAAACATCGATAAAAACTTCAAACACACCTACTACTTCTTCGCACAAATTTTGATTAAATTTGAGTTCCTGTTGCTTCTCCGTACTTAGTAGACTCATAATCTCATTGTAGTTTAAACTGAGTTTTTGAATTAACGAAATTTTTCTTTCCCAAGTATCACTGTTTTCAGCAAGTTTAAATTTTAATTTCGCATCCTTTCCCGTTTGAATTAATATTTTCACAATAGATTTACAGCTCGAAAAAATCTCACTTATCTCATCAGAATTTATGAAAGGTTTTAAAACCACACTCATGGTATACGCGACGCAATCAATTTTCGAACAAAGTTTATTTAAAGCTTCATTAAGAGTACTATTGTTTGCAGCAACTGCAGGCAAATTCTTCAATGCTTTTTCCTCGCACCCAAAAATCTTAAATTTATTTTTTAAATCGGAAATAATCTTTTCGGTGCTGAAGCTTTCATCGACTGGGATAGTAAATAGAACTTTCCTCGACAATTTTGTCAGTTCATTATCGAAATGTATCAAATACACAATCAACTGCTGACGACCCTCAGTTTTGTCGCGGCAAATCACTGAGAGAGAACAATAGTTTTTTTTGACTGCATCTTCGAAAATTTCCCGAAGTTTAGAGTGTTATTCATCTTTCATTTGTCGGCTGTGATGAGAAAGAAACTCCTTCTTTGGAAGCAGTCCATCTAGATTTACGTTACCATGACGCTCTCCGATAGCGATTAGAGCTTGGGCAAAGCTTAGGCAACCAGGCCCAGAAACGATATCGATCGATGTGACGTCAGTAGCGCAGAACTGCATCGATTTTTGCAGCAAAATATTCTTGTTTCGCTGGCCTCATCCCTTGTTAAATTTTTGTAAACTACTTCATCGGCTAAATCTGTTTCCTTGCATTTATGTTTCTTTAGAGTTGAAGTTCCATTTTCTGGTGTATGTGTTCGGAGAACCTTGCATGCCTTGCATTGAGCATAATCGACATATTTTGTTGGATCCTTCACGTAACGTATCTTATTGAACGTTTTCCACGCTGTAGAATTTCCATTGTAATGAACTGCTTCTAGCTCTCCTTCAGCAATTCTTTTTAATATCTCCTCAAATTCAAGAATTTTATTCGACTTATTTCGTTTTGGCATAATTGAATATATTTTTTCAACTTAGCAAAACTGACTACTTGTTTGCAAGGTAGCACACTTAGATTTTAAATTAAAGAAAATCTAAAGAATCGATTTGAGAAAATGTACTTCTTATAGAACACTAAATTTGTACTCCCCTACGTACGTCTCTATGAATTGCGAAATAAAAAGCAACAGCCAAAAACTTTGCGCCGGTACAGAGTTGGTGTCATTTAGGAAACACAACAAAATTTTAGTCTAGAGCAGGGGTTAGTTACATTACATTACATTACATTACATTATTTCAAACAAAATTTTAACGATTTCAACAAAATAATTAATGCAATTTTTTTGACGAAAAACTGTTAGCGGTAGCGGCGCGATCATAATTCTGTTGACGGCGGTGACGCATTAGCCTGACCCCTTTTCAGCAGCGCGCCATCGGAAGCACACCTATCTACCAGTCCCATACTATTTCGTATCAATTTAGACGCGTTTACTACCTACTACATAGTTCATTACTTCGGAAACAATTCTGTGAACTCGCAACCTTAATCGTTTATTTTGAGCAGCTCTCCCAGAAAAGTGCTATTTTGACTCGTGTAGTTGGATAACTCGCCTTCTTCGGCTCGGATATGTAAACTCTACACTCGTCAAAACAACAGTTTCCAATGCATGTTCCTCAAGAAAACACTCGTGAGTTTGAATGAATCCTTTCGCAGGATCCAATGTAATGTACTATTATTGTTTTTCTTTTGAAAGACAAATATTGAAAATCTAAGTGACTTTATTGAGGTAAATTTGAGTTGTCAATTCTAATATTGAAAAAAAAAAAGTTTTTCATGAGGTGCGCAAGCGAGTCTTAAGTGTCGCAATGTCGACAGAACCACAGATAGAACTTCCTACTAAAATAACAACAGAAATTAAGAAAACTTTGACCGTAAAAATCGTTGAATTTTGTGGAAAGGATAATCGTCCTATGCAAATTATTTCCGGAGAAGGGTTTCAAAGTTTAGCTCAGTGTTTGGTTAACGTGGGAGCAAAATATGGGAGCGTAGATGTTTCATCGATATTACCACATCCAACTTCTGTTTCAAGGCATGTAGCTGACATTAAGAAATCCGTACTTGATAACATATTTCCAATGATCCAGAGAGCAATGTTAAATAATGAGTGCTCAGCTACTACAGATATGTGGACTGATAGCTTCAAAAAAAACGCTGTCATAACTATGACAGTCCATTTCTTTGATGAATACTTTTGCTTGAAAAAGTATGTACTTTTTACTTCTCAATTTGGCTTTGAAGAACCCAAAAAAATGAAGAAAATTATGAAAAAAACTGGAGTAAACATAAAATCCGAAATGATAAGACAATTTGAATTACTTGGATACAACAGAGAGTACTTCAAGAAACTTAAGTTCGTAACGGATCATGGAAGCAACGTCGTTGCAGCTTTAAAGGACAATTCCAGGGACGACTGCAGAGCACATCGTTTGAACACAATTTTGCAGAATACGTTCGATAATGATGATGTACCACTCATTGTCACAAAAATTATGAAAGCTTGTAAGGAAATTGTGCGTTTTTTAAAGCAGAGCGGACGGTCGAGTCTGCTAGCAAGGGCTGTAGTACAGGAGTGTGAGACACGTTGGAATACTAGGCTCGGCATGATAAAGTCGGTTGTGGAACAGTATGATGAAATCAAATCATTCTTAAATATTGATCAGCGGCTCAAATGGTATTTTAATATTGACTTAGCGAATGAAATTGTGAGCTTATTGACGCCATTCAAAGAAGCGACTGAATCATTGGAAGTGGACTCACATCCAACGGCGTGTAAAATACTTTTGTGGTGGGACTATCTTGTGAAACATTTGGAGGAAACAAATTTTATTAAAACTCCAGTAAAAAAACTAGTTTGCATTGTCAAGAAATTCTTTGATTTGAAATTTGAAATTACTATGGACAATAAGATAGCCTGTTTTTTGGACCCGAGGTATCGCTTTTTGAAGATGTTGTCAGACGCTGAACGGAACGAGGTTTACAAAGAAATTAAAAGTCAATTGCAAGAAATACCTCAAACGGAAGCTAGTAGTCGCCCACCACCTTTGAATAAAAACCGATTTTCTATTTACGAAGAGAATCAAGACGATGCTAGAAGTGCAGATGAGTTTGAAGTTTACATGCAAAGTGCTACTTATTCAGAATATTTAAGTTCTGAGGAAAATAAGAAACATTTGGTCGAATTATTCTGGAGGACCAACAAAGAAAAATTTCCGAACTTATACCAAATAGCTAAGAGAAGACTGCATGTCCCTGCTTCCAGCAGTCCAAGTGAAACTGTTTTTAGTTGCGCTGGACGAACTTATAACAATACAAGCACTAACTTGAGGCCTAAAAATTTAGACGATCTCCTCTTTTTGCAAAAAAACCTGCAAGTTTCGACTCATCAGGGTACGTTTTTGATTTTTATTTCTTAAAATAATATTCATCTCGTTGCCTAATCGCTAACTAAGAAATACCTAATATTTATAGAATCACGAATATTTCCCCAAACCAGTACCTAACAGATTCAAACGAAATTATTCGCTAACTTCGCAAAATATTCCCTGCATATATAGTGATTGGGATAAATGGCGATTAAAAGATGGAATTCATAAACTAAGTAGAGGGCGCTTGTTCATAGTTATTTAATTAGCCAAACTGACCAAAAAATATTTTCAAAAATAGTTACAACTAATGCGAAATATAAAACAAAAATTTAGTGGAAGTCGTCTATATCTTCAAATAATTTTTTGAAAAGAATTTTGTTACTCACCAGATTCATTGTATCCATATGCTTTGTTTTGACTCATATTCCCTTACAAATTTTTACAACAATCAAACTCTTCACTTGTTGATGCCAGTTGATGCCATTGTTTAAAAATTTAGAGTGAAACCACAAAAACTTAAAAATGTTAAGCTCTAGAATATTTTTGCATTAAATAATAGTAGACAATAATTTTATTAACATTCGAAATATGTTTTCGTCATTACAGGGTGACCATTAACCCGAGAGCATCAGTTGATTCCAGATTAATCTCAAAATATTGATGATGCTTGAAATTACTTTAAATATTGATTTTAATGAAATTTTGTGTTACTGTTGAATAAAACATGTTTTGTGTGCGTACATGTCTACAGTTTAATTTCAAAAGAAAAATCATTTTTGTGAGGGTTCGTCAATTACTTTTTTACGAAAGCCACAACTACAGACAACCAATTTATATTTTACACGTTCTACACATTCACACGTTTCATCACTTTCAGCTGTTTTTGCCATTGTCATAGCAATAAAAAAACAGCTGAAAGTGATGAAACGAGTGAATATGTAAAATGTGTAAAATATAAATTTATTTGTCGTCTGTATTCGCAGATGATTTTTTTCAGTGAAAATTCGTCACGGATTAATCCATCAAAATCCACCAAAACCATCCGACCGATCCGATCCGAACCGTCCAGACTCGAGTCTTATAAACCATCTAACCATACAAAACCAGTCCAGTCCGTCGTTGCTTATGTCCATACGAAACGGTTACCTTAACTTCATTTCAGGTATTCCCGGTCCCAATGAAAGTTCCCAAAATTACCCCAGTCCGTCCTAAACCGTTTTGGACTGAACCGTTCAAAACAAATACTCCATTTCCAAAAATACTTTTACTGTCCGTACCGGCTATTGATAGATTAATCTGTCCTTGAACCGACTGGACGTATCCGTAACTACAAAGTCCAAATTTCAATTTGATAAATCCACGGATTGCAGGTTCCTGTGTCATAGGAAGAAAATGTTTTTTTCTCCATGAAAATATACGCCAAAGGATAACACTGACCTTGATATATGACGCTAATGACGTACAGCTGACGGAAGCTTAAATGGTGTGGCAACGCCTTAAAAGTTCCATCCATGAAAAATGCGATATGATTCATCGAGTTCACAACTTTTAGTACCGTTTCTGATATAAATACCAAATTTCTTTCGCCTTCCTTGGATGTCCAGATTCCTCGGTAATAAGGCAAATTTCGATGATCCTTCGTAAAAGTTTGTGAATATTTTTCATCCTGAATGTATTTTTCGAACTCCTCGATCGACGATGGTAGCAATGGGACATATTTTCGTTGATGTCGATAGATCAGATTTTCCTTCGATTTCAGAGATGGAATGTTTGTTGTGTCGATAACGTTCAGAAGATCTGTTTTTGTTTTTGAGTAAAGCTGTCGGGGAGATGAGAATGGATCCAGTTCTATGTTTACTTTAAGCTTTTTGTCAAACACTTGTTTGTCTAACAAACTTTTTTCCGGCGGGTGATTATGTTCAATCGTCATCTCGGGATCGTCAAAGTTGCTGTCACGGACTGTCACGCGAGCGGGACTACAATGCTTGATGTTATTTTTGCAGCGTAAATATAAAACAGAGTCGCGACCGCTATTCTTTGTATACAAGTAACTTCTCGAATCGCTGTAGTTATTAGATCCAAGTGGCCGGATGCGAAAGTCAACATCAACATTTATTTGTTGTGATTGATCTGGCTCGAAATTCGACCAATCTGAATCACTTTGAGAGTCCTCCGTGTCAAAATGTAAGATATTTTCAGCTTGATCAACCTAAAAATGAAAAGAAAATTGGTAAAATTATTAAATTATTATCGAAGTAAATTGATTTCCTGTTATCATATTACAAAACGATATCTGCGAAAAGACTTTTGTCCATTTCGCATTCGTAGCACAATATCGTTCGTACAGCAGTGTGTTGACCCTCACTAAAACTTAAAATTTTCTGATTCCAACGCATTCGGTCAGAACTCCGCTAGCTCGCTGCAGCCATGTGCTTTCGGAAATGCGTCCCAAAAAGAATTAGCAAAAACACTTGGTACAGGGTACGAAGAAAGTTCATTTTACCCAGTGCTAGCTGTATCAGGTCTAGACTAAAACCCGGTTGGTTATAATCCGGATGAACAAAATTCGGACCGACAATCCGAACGATGACAATATAGTGCAGATAGTATCCTGCACCCCCCATACCCCCGGGCCTGCGGCGAGCTATGCGACGCCCTGCAAGTAGTCTTTTTATGATACTTTTAAACACCGTCCGAATAATCAAAGTATTATTAAGAGAGTATTTACACAATGTGCAAATAACCAAAATAAAGAAGAGACTATTTTAGGGGATAATAGGGTGGCTTTCGCGCTCCTCGTTAGCGTAATGGTTAACACGTCTGCTTGCTACTATGAGATTGGGTTGCCAGTGTTCCAGTGTTATAGAATTTTTTAACCCCCCCCCC
>CM055406.1:94066593-94076973 GCA_029228625.1 Pseudolycoriella hygida
TTCACATAGAAAAAGTGTTCAAAACGTTCTAAAGTTCCATATTAAACTCAACATTTTCGCGCTTTCTTTGGTAATCCCCACCCCCCCCCCCCTTCCATAAAGTACACCGTCACTTGTGAACAGCTTCTTTTCGCATATCCAGCTGCAGATCATGTTTCAGGGCAGTTATACAGACTTTTTCAGCTGAAAGTAGTCAAGAAAAAGTGTAAAAAATTGACCTTTCTTACAAAAGTTGCTCCAGACCGGTGTAACAGCCTTATGTTTTCACATAAAATGACTAATAACTCAGGAGTGGGGGAAGGCTCCAAGGAATTCAATGATGAAAAACCTTTGTATCATTGGGGCTTACCATCCCATAAAAGTTCATTTGATTTCATTTCGTTTTACACGAGCTATAGCCAAAAAACCATTTTACCACCCCCTGACATGCACTTACTTAGAGCACCATAACTCCTCCAAAATATCAAATTTTCCAAAAATGAGAAACAACTTTTCTTAGAATAAAACAAGGAATCGAATGGCACATTCATCGGGAAAAAGTAGGACATGTTGTCCCAAAATCGTTCGAAGTTTTCGCAAAATCACTCTTAATGGGTTGTGAAGACAGATTATTATTATTAAGAAGAGATATAATTTTTGTGAGCCAATTGTGTCCAAGTTATTTTGAGAGTTAGTATTTATGAGAGACATTAATGCGAAGAAAATATCTCTGAATTGTGGATCAACCGGACGTTAAGTGACACGTAAACACTCAATGGCTAATTACATCGGTACCGTAACCTGGATAACGTATTTCATCTCTCTCACTCTTGCAATGTGATCATGGCCCCACGGTAGTAAGGTGTCGTGACGCAAGTTTTACACGCCAAAAAATTTTCAAGAAATTTTTTCGTAGACTGAGGAACATATATACAGGAACTTTTTGACTTCGCCCCCTAGCGAATTTTATGCCGAAGTGCCATTTTACTCAATAAAATCGGTTCAGTCGTTCCGGAGATATGAATTAAAAATTTTGCTATTTTGTATGGAAATGGACTCAAATCGAATATTTTTAACTAGTCAATTTGGCAAACCTTTCTTTCTTTATTGCAATTTAACTTTCTTTCTTTCTTTCTTTCTTTCTTTCTTTCTTTCTTTCTTTCTTTCTTTCTTTCTTTCTTTCTTTCTTTCTTTCTTTCTTTCTTTCTTTGTTTGTGGCAATTTTTGGCAGGATGACCCAGATCTCCTGAACGATGAGAGTTAGAAAGTTGGTTCCAAAGCGAAGTTGTAGAGAATTAAATTTAAGCGAACACGTGTTTCAGGGTTTTGGAGAAATATGGCCCAATCCTGGTATATGGCCACTTCCATAATTGGGCAGGATGGCACAGATCTCCAGAACCATGAGAGTTAGAAAGTTGGTTCCAAATGCGAAGTTGTAGAGAATCAAATTTGAGCGAATACATGTTTCAGGGTTTTAGGGAAATATGACTCAATCCTGGTATATGGTCACTTCCATAATTAGGCAGGATGAACCAAATTTTTTGAACTCAACGTAATTTTGTTTAAAAATTTTTGTTGCGAATCGAAGCTTAATACGTCAATCCCTCTGATTTCAGAACTTTTGTAACTGGAAGAAAATAGTTTTACTTTAGATGATTAATGCGTCACACTTTTCTGATTTCACAGCTTTTGTAAGCAGACATAAAGACTTGCGTCACACCTCCTCTGTAAGAGGTTTCCCAAAATTTATATTAACATGAGACAAAATACACTCGTTCTCAGGTTACAAGACATCTACTTTGAAAACTTTGTGAATTTGCTTACGTTCACCAATGTATTCAATACAAACTGGTAACTTTTTTATAAAAGTGAACGAAAATACATTTGTGTACACTCAGTTTCTGTAGCGTTTACATAGTTTACAACGGTAGAATGGTACGTGGAATGAGCCATAGTCAAAAATATAAATTCGTTAAAGTTCGCAAAAAATTCTTCTGAAGTATTTTCTCATTTGATTAAAAAAATACGTCACAAATGCCGGACCCTCTCAACGTAATAATTTTTTTCAGCTTTCAAATTTCACTACCCAAAAATTAAGCTTTGCTCGATGTTTGTAGTACGGGTAGCCAAATTTTTGCGTGTAAAATTTGAAAGCGCAAAAAAATTATTACGTTGAGAGGGTTGCCTGCAGTTTGAATGGGGAGGAGCTGCAGCAGATTTCTGAATTCAAGTACTTAGGAACCATTTTTTCAGAGGATGGCAAGTTAGGGAATTTGAGGAAAGAAGGAAAATGGGAAACGCGGTAGCCAGTCAATTGAGGTCGCACGTGTTAAACAAAAAGGAATTGAGTGGCGGAACAAAGTTAGCTATCCACATCAATGTTCTATTCTGTATTCCGTATGGTAGTGAGAGTTGGGTGTAATGCGGATATCTCGTGCATGACCTGAAGGTTTCTGATATGAGGGCTGTTAGGAATATAGCGAAAGTTAATAGGAGGAAGCAGTGGGATATCACATTAGGAACGACGACATTAGGGAAAAATTGAGCGTTTCGTCAATGGAAGAGGAGGCAAGAGCTGGTCGTGTGCGCTGGTTTGATCAAGCCATGTCTCTAGTCAAATTTTATTTACTGGGACAAAATATAACGTCGTCCATTATTGTTTTGTATGTGTTGACACCGTTGACACTGAAACTATCCTCTTATGAAAAATGTTTTAAGATGAGTATAAAGACTTGGAATTAAGCCGAATTTGATGTTTCGTTTATGCAATGGTTTAACGTGATGCACTGAACAATTGAAATTGAAACCTCTTCAATTTTTTGTTTTAAATATTTTTCAGTATCTCTACAATTCTTCGGAGCGTTTTTAGCACGCAAAATGTTCTTCTAATAAAAGCCTTTTTAAACTTTAGGCTACAACTTTAGGTCAACAGCGATTTTATGAATTCATATTTAGAGACCGTTTATGTTAACCTAATGAATGTAATAGTATATTATAATACAAGGGGTATAATCAAGTAATTATAGTCGACGTTGGCAAAAGTTCGAGGGGCGTCAGCTCCGAGAATTTTTACCCACCGAGACTATAATTATGCGATTGTTCCCCTTGTATTATACGATAGTTTATCACATTTGAGCCTATAATTGCCAATTATGTACAAAAAAAAACAACAAAATTAACATAAATCAAAAATTTCGTATGAAAACACTTATAGAATTTGTTGCAAAAAATTTCGTCTAGATTGATTTTTCGATTTAGTATGCGGTTTTCATATTAACACACGTTTCATTCTCATTTTTTAAAGAACCAGGTTATAATAGCGTCATTACAACCCTACTTTCAACAAGAAAGTCGACTATAATAGGCCGATTATAGCCCTATTATTAGGGTAATAATTGGCTTATTATAAGCTCGAATGTGATAAAGAGATTTTTACTCTACTTAATCAAAGAACATTTTGCACTAAAGTGTCGCAAAGCATCTCAGACGAATTTGATAAAAAAGACTCTTTGATTAAGTGGAATAAAAATCTCTTTACATTCATTAAGTTAACATAGACGGGCTCCAAAGTTGAATTCATAAAATTGCTGTTGACCTAACGTTGGTGGCCTAAAGTTTGAAAAGGTTTTTATTAGAAGATCATTTTCCGTGCTAAAAACGCTCCGAAGGATTGCAGAGATACTGAATAATATTTAAAACAAAAAATGGAAGAGGTCTGTTTCCATTGCAATTTTTCAGTGCATCGCATTCAGCTTAATAAAATCGTTTCCACAGTTTATGGAACGATTCCTATTATTTAACAGATGTTGTTGAGTGTTTAAAACGACTTCCGTTGAAAAATCGTTAATGTTCTCTCTTTGCCAGGGAAATTTCTAGAAATTTGTTCTAGCAAATTGAGGAAACGGAGAATTCTCAACAGGACCTTGTTTTTAAAGCTCAGATAGACTAAACAGAAGCGTTTAAAACGACTTCCGTTGAAAAATTGTTAATGTTGTCTCTTTGTCAGGGAAATTTCTACTCGAAAATACACGATAGTTGGTGGTTTTTTATGAATAATTCGCTAATTATGATGTTTCTTTGGTGATAAGTCAAGAAATGTTTAGACCCGTACGAAGAACGAAGTTCTTCGAAAAAGGGGTCTTATCCGTTTACCACGTCGTTTGTAACCACCCCAATTTCGACCCGGGAGTTGGTTACTTTTTCGTTTTTGGGGTATAAATAAGAGAAAAATGTAATAAAAATGTTGTCCGCTCTTACTTGAGTAAAACTTGATTGATTTTGAAAAACTTTTTTTCCCTGAAAGGTAATCGAAATAGCTTTTACGGGATTGAATCTGGGCACTGTCGGGATAAGGACCGCTGAGCTAGGGCCGTTTAAGTGGTTTTTGGTCTTTTGTACATAACTCGCGTAAATCTTATCCGATTTTCAAAAACTTTTCTTTTCCTGAAAGATAATCGCCAAATTGATTACGGGATTGAATTTGGGCAATTTTGGTTTTCGAAGGTTCGTGGAGCTTTTTCACTTATATCTCTGCGAAATTAAAGCGGAAATCGCTCTTCAATGTTTTGAATGAAAGATGGGGACATAAAAAAATCACGAAAATTAAATTAGTGAAAATCTGTTGAATGGTTCGGGCTGAAGAGTCTTCAGTGTGTGCCCAACTCAAGCGACCCCACATACGATATTTGGTGATTTTTCGTGAATATTTCTTTAATTATGAGGTTTGTTGTGCGGTTTTGCAGAGAAAATAGGTGCGAACATTTTAGTTCATGGCAATATGGAACAGGGGCCTCTCTTAAATGCTCTAGGTCGGTTCTGAGATAAACCCTAGTGAAATTTTTTTATATTTCGAGATTTTTTTAAGGATTTAGGGAGATTTTTGCGCTGTTTCTTCGGACGGGTTTTTCCAATTTAAATCTTTTTGCAACAATTATTCTGTTTACCACATCTATTCTGATGCGTACGGGTCCCCTGCATTATGTTTATATAGGAAATGATAATTTTCTTAACGTCATATCTCCGGATTCACTGAACCGATTTTAATGAGTGCAAAGACGCTTCGCCTCAGAATTTTCCGTAGAACAAAAAATTAAAAAAACATTTTTTCGTAGACTGCGGAACCAAATATACAGATAAGTTTTGATTTCCTCGACTTGCGACGTACATACCGGAAAATATTTTTCCTGGATTCTACGGAAAATTCTAAGGCGAAGTGTCTTTTCTTTCACTAAAATTGGTTCAGTGGATCCGGAGATATATGACCTCTAGAAAATGATGATTTCCTATACAAAAAGTGCATTTTCAAAGAAGCCAAAGTTAATGAAAACATATGCAAAGGACCCATACGTATCAGAATAGAAGCGGCAAACAGAATAGATGTTGCAAAAATAATCGAACATATCTACTGCCTGAACTCTTAAGTAGATGTAATTAAATCCTCACTAAATTGGACTGGAAATTGCCGAAAGGGCAATATTGAAAAACCCGTACTTCCATGGTCAAAAAAGTTCGCCTCTTCTTTCTCTTCAACACTGCACGAAAAACGTAATCATTAAAGGAATATTCACGAAAAACCACCAAACATCGTTTAGGGTCGCATAGCGTGAGTTTGGCCCACACTAAGGACACTAGAGCCCGAACCATTCAACAGATTTCCACTAATTTAATTTTTAGGATTTTCTGATGTCCACATTTTTCATTCAAAACCTTGAAGAGCGATTTCCGTTCTAATTTCCCTGAGATATCAGTGAAAAAGTTCCACCAGCCTTAAAAAAAGCACGTTTTTGACCACTTTTTCGACCTTCAAAACTTCAAAAGTTTTTGACCGATTTTGTCCAAATTCAATTCCGTAATCAATTTTTTGATTTTTTTTCAGGAATTGCAAAGTTTTTGAAAATCGGATAAGATTAGCGATAGCGTAGTGGTTAACACGTCTGCTTGCTACTATGAGATCGAGTTGCCAGTGCGTTGGTTCGAAACTCAGCCGCAGACAGATTTGTTCCGATTGTTAGATTTGTAAACAAAACAAAGCTAATTGAATCGGTGCAAGTCATGTGAAGTTGAGTGTAGCGCCATCGTACGGCTTACCGGTGAAAGGCATTGTTGGGAGGTGCCGGTATTCTACTCCTACTAGTTTCGTTCCTAGTACATCTCATGGATGGTACTGGGTTTGTCGCACAGCTTACCACTGGCACAGTAAAAACTTTCCGGTAATGAAAGGATCTCAAATAGTAGAACCACAAAAAGTAGCGAAACTAGTAAATAATGATCTAGCCCCTAACCCTTCATGGGTTGTTAAGGCAGATTATTATTATTATTATTACCCGATTTTTGTGGAAAAAACACGTTTGGCCCTAGTAGAGACTCAGTTTTAGGGCTCTGGCTGGGTCCGAAAGCTCAAAATTAAAAAAGTTTCTTCCATAAAAGGTACCTTTCCAACAAAAAAAAAATGTTTATCGAAATCATAAAAAAATTACTCAGGTTACCCGGGTACCCGGGACAAACGTCGTGGTACACGCATAAGACTAAACATTCTACGTTAGTAACTGGTTTCCATTGGCACTTGTATGATGACTTTTTTGGCCCCCGGTCGAAAACGCTTCGATAACTTTTCTTGAAATTTTGCAGGGATCTTCGGCTGGGCATTCTACGCCATATGAGACTACCCTCGGGCTCGTTTCGGCGCTAGGGCTCTTAGAAGGTGCCATATAAAACCCAAAAGTATGTGTTAGTGTGTGTAATGTGTATGAGACAATGTTGGCTGTTCGAGATAGATGTTTTGTGTCAAAGCAAAAGTTGTTGGGTTGGGTGTGTAGTGTATCGTGATGACCGCCAAAATGGCGGAAAATAGGCTGAAGCAAAACACTTTTGATATGTTGTACAATAAGTTGAGGGGATCATTTTCATCTATGGTCCTCGTTCCTTCTTCCAAAACAACTGATATCAATTTGAATCCCGGACCCCCCAGTGTTATAGTTTTTCTACGCTTTCAGCATTTAAACTACGCAAAAATTTGATTTCCTGAACAAAAACACGCTATACATCCCATAAATTGTTGCGATGTGAAAGCTGAAAGCGTAGAAAAACTATAACACTGGGGGATCCGGCATTTGTGTCGATTTGTGTCGCATTTTTTTAATCAAATGTGAAAATATTTTTTTTGCGTTTCAAAGCGTTCTGCGTCACCCATATTGATGTCAGTTGTTTTGGAAGAAGGGACGAGGACTTGCGTCACGTTTCCCTTTTAAAAAGGGTTTTTGTTGTGATTAAATCGATTCCCCTATCGTTCTAAGAATACACTATCACTCATCGCTTTCGTAACTATTAAAATTTTTTCTCACCATTTCGCAAAGATTTGCTTTATCAAAACTTGTATTGCTTGGCACGCCGTGACTCTCCGTCAAACCGTTAAACTCGTTGATTTCCTTTTATAAACATATATATTAATCGACTTTCTTAATTTCTCTCAAAAGTATACTCACATCAATTTCAAGAAGGTTCAGAGAACATAGAGTTTGACTTCCATCGTCTGAAATACTGTTAAATTCTGTGCTGCAACCGCTGTAACTTTGCTCCGGCCATTTTGAGTCGATATTAACTTCCATAGATTGAATCTAAACGGAAAGAAGATATAAAATATTGAAAGTATTTCATGCAACATTTTTGACGACAGCCAACTGACCTTTATAAGTACAAAACCTTTTTGCACCCTAATATTTGTTGTATGAGAATTCCAAAAAAGATTTCAACGCCAAAGTGGGTAAAGAGGAAGCGTTCAGACCAACAATTGCATGATGAAACGAACGACAACGGACAGCGTATGATTTATTTCGCGGCTGAAAGAAACCTCGTAGTGAAAAGTAGCTTCAATCAACATAAAAGCAGACATCTAGCTACCTGGAAACACTCCAATGACAACTTGTCACTCAATCAAATCGACCACTTATTGATTAGCGGAAGACACCTCACTGATGTAATTGACGTCCAAACATGAATATTCACGAAAAACCGCTAAATATCTTGTAGGGTCACGTAGCGTGAATTGGGCCCACACAAAAGGCTCTACAGCCCGAACCGTTCAACAGATTTTCACCAGTTTAATTTTTGTGGTTTTTTGATGTTCATATATTTTATTTTAAACCTTCAAGAGTGATTTCGGTTCTAGTTTCACAGAGATACGAGGCAAAAAGTTTCACCAGCCTTCAGAAAACAACGTTTTTGATCACTTTTTTGATATTTTTGAGAGTTCGCAACCGATCATGGTCCTTAGATGACGAATCAGCAATAAAAACAATGTCCGTCCGTCCATCAACACGATAACTCGAGTAAAACTCAACCGATTTTCAAAAACTTTTTTTTCCCTGAAAGATAATCGAAAAATCTTTTATGGGATCGAATCTATGCACTGTCGGCCTAATGGCCACCAAGCTAGGGCCGTTTAAGTGATTTTTGGTCTTTTGTACATAACTCGAGTAAATTTTTTCTGATTTTCAAATTTTCTTTTTTGTTTGAAAGACCTGGGCATAGCCGTCAATTTATGGAAGAACTCAGGCAAATCTTTTCCGATTTTCGTAAATTTTTTTTGTTTGAAAGACCTGAGCATAGCCAACAATTTATGGAAAAATTTTTTTTGAATTTGAGTCCATGGACTTTAGCTGTGACACTAAAAACGAGTCTCTGATAGGGCTTTATGTGTTTTTTGTACGTAACTCGAGTAAATTTTTTCCGATTTGCAAAATTTGTTTTTTGTTTGAAAGATCTAGGCATGACCGATAGTTCATAAAAGAAACTTTTGCCTGTACTTAGGGCTCAAGTGGGCCATGTCGTTTCTAAGGTCGGCCCTAACCAAAAAACAAATTGCTATGTTGCAGAGGAAATTGAGGGTAACATTTTTGGCTATGGAATTGTGTGCCCGAGGCCTCTACTTAGGGCCCTAGGACGGTACTAAGGTCGACCCATGCCCAAAAAAGGTTTTTACTATGTTGTAGAAAAAATTGAGCAGAACATTTTTCTATATTTGGGGGTCAATTTTGTGCTTTCGGAAAGGTTTTTGAACACCGTTTCTTCGGGCGGGTTTTTCAATATTGCCCTATCGGAAATTTCCAATACAACTTAATGCGGACGCAATTTCATACACTAAAGAGTTAAGGCAATATTTACTTAAATACGTTCGAGTCTCTTCGTAACATCAACTCTGTGTGCCGTATCTATTCTGATACGTACGGGTCCCTTCATATGTTTTCAATTGCCTTTCAGGAAAAAAAATATTTTAAAAATCGGATAAGATTTATTCGATTTATGTAGAAAAAACACGTTTGGCTCTAATAGAAACTCAGTTTTAGGGTCGTGGCTGAGTCCACAGACTCAAAATCAAAAATTGTTCTTCTATAAAATGTCGGGCATACCTCAATCTTTCAAACAAAAAAAAGTTTTTGAAAATCGGATAAGATTTACGCGAGTTATGTACAAAAGACCAAAAACCACTTAAATGGCTCTACCTCAGCGGTCCTTTGCCCGACAGTACCCAGATTCATTCCCATAAAAGCTTTTTCGATTAACTTTTTGGGAATAGAAAGCTTTTCAAAATCGGTCAAGTTTTACTCATGTTAGAGCGGTGACAGATGGACGGACCGACGGACAAAATTTTTATAGCATTTTTCTCTTATTTAGTCCCCAAAAAGAAAAAGTAACCAACTCTCGGGTCGAAATTGGGGTGGTTACAAACGTCGTGGTAAACGCATAAGACCCCTTTTCGAAGGACTTCGTTCTTCGTAAGAGTCTAAAAACTAGTTGGGCCTTAGTCGGTAAGCCTTTTTAGGGCCCTAGTTAGGTCCAGCAGCCCAAAGTAAAAAAATGTTCTTCCAAAAATTGTTAAGCATTCCCAGACCTTTTGATTAAAAAAAAAATTATGAAAATCGGAAAAGATTTACTCAAATTTTGCACAAAAAACACGTATTGCCCTAGCAGAGACTCGTTTTTTGTGCCCTAGCTTAGTCCAAGGGCTCGAAAACAATTTTGAAAATCAGTCAAGTTTTACTCGAGTTATCGTGTTGACGGACAGACGGACGGACAAAATTATTTGTGTATATTCGGCATCTAGAGACCATGATCGATGCTCCTCCCAACTCCCGGGTCGAAATTCGACTGGTTACAAACATCGTGGTAAACGTAATAGACCCCTTTTCGAAGCACTGCGTTCTTCGTACGGGTCTAAAAATTGTCTTCTACAAAATGACTAACTTGTCGAGCCAGATCGTAGCCCAAAAGGCCTGGCTTCAAGCGGAAATACACGTTTGACAAACTTCATATTTGATTGATTTTTCAAATGCACTGAGGTTCGGATTTCATGTATTTTGTGTTTTGTTTCATCCAACGAGAGTCATCCATCTGTACGAAAGTCTT
>CM055406.1:94077473-94093378 GCA_029228625.1 Pseudolycoriella hygida
AGCGAATATTAGCATCTTTATCATATTTGCTTCATAAGAGAAAGAGAGTAAAAAGAGGACAAAAAATAATCGCGAGCGAAAATCGCAAATCGCGAGCGATTATTTTTTGTCCTCTTTTTACTCTCTTTCTCTTATGAAGCAAATATGATAAAGATGCTAATATTCGCTGCGATATTCTGGCAATATAATCGTACCTTTAGTTTGTGGCAATTTTTTTTGACGTTGTGAGGTTTTCAAAGTTTCATGAAATGTATTCCGTATATCTAGAACTATGAGAGTTAGACAGTTGGTTCCAAAAGCGAAGTTGTAGAGAATTAAATTTAAGCGAATACGTGTTTCAGGGTTTTGGGGAAATATGGCCCAATCCTGGTATATGGCCGCTTCCATAATTAGGCAGGATTACCCAGATCTCCAGAACTGTGAGAGTTAGAAAGTTGGTTCCAAAGGCGAAGTTATAGAGAATTGAATTTAAGCGAAAACGTGTTTCAGGGTTTTGGGGAAATATGGCCCAATCCTGGTATATGGTCACTTCCAGATTCCAGAGGGATGATTCTTACCTCTAGAACTATGGCAGCTAGAAAGTTGCTTACAAACTTACAAAAGTACTGATATCTGCAAAAAAACCTCTTACAGAGGAGGTGTGACGCAAGTCTTTATGTCTGCTTACAAAAGCTGTGAAATCAGAAAAGTGTGACGCATTAATTATCTTAGGTAAAACTATTTTCTTCCAGTTACAAAAGTTCTGAAATCGGAGGGGGGTGACGCATTAAGCTTGGATTCGCAACAAACATTTTGAAACAAAATTATGTTGAGTTCAAAAAATTGCGTCACAAATGCCAGACCCACCAGCGGAATAATTTTTCAACACTCAGTTTTTAGACGCAAAAATTAAAATTTACCCTAAACGATGTAATAAGAAATAAAAGTCAAATTTTCGCAGCGTAGAAACTGAAAGTACAGAAAAATTGTTTCGTCGTTGGGTCTGGCATTTGTGACGCAATTTTTTGAACTCAACATAATTTTGTTTAAAAATGTTTGTTGCGAATCCAAGCTTAATGCGTCACCGCCCTCCGATTTCAGAACTTTTGTAACTGGAAGAAAATAGTTTTACCTAAGATAATTAATGCGTCACACTTTTCTGATTTCACAGCTTTTGTAAGCAGACATAAAGACTTGCGTCACACCTCCTCTGTAAGAGGTTTTTTTGCGGATGTCAGTTACCCATCATTTTTCTTATATTTTAGTGATCAACTCTTCATTTTTAGCGACCATTTCTTCATTTTTTGTGATCAATTCTTATTTTCCTTTTACAAAATGTTATTAAATAGGGATCATTTTCAATACATGCCTATTAAAATGTTCCTAAGGCGGTTAAAACGACTTGCTTACGCATTGATCTTAGATAGATCTTTTTCACTTTACTTCATTGTCGATTCGAAGGTGAAACAATCGCACTCTCTCAGTACTAGATGCATAGTTTGAAATTTCTTTCGGTGTAGTTTTCCTAATAGTTCGTCGATACCGCATAGAAACGAAGAGTTTCTTTTTACATTTATAAATCGACTTGCGAATTGGTCGTTTTAATTCAATTTTATTAATCTAACATTGGTAGCCTGGTACCCTTATTCGTACTGCTAACCCTAGTCGTGGAGGTTCCCCTGCCCTGGTCGTACTGGTACTGCGAACATTACTGTTTTTTACAGCAAAAAATTTTTCAGAGGAGCGATTAGGCATGGCTGATTTTTACTTTGATTATCAAATATCGATAAATATTGAGTATCGATTATCGATATTTCTTTTTGATAATGATATTTGAATGTCATTGTCGAAATATCGATAATTATCAAAATATCAAAAATTATCAAAATATCAAATGCAGAAAATTGTTAAGTTTTTATAAGCAACAGATTTTCCGCGAAAGATTTAGGTCTAACGTTTGGAAAACTTCAGTCTGACATTAAAACAGCGCATTTTTCCATTTTTTTTAGTTTTCCGAGCTCACGTGCTTTTCAGTTACTCATCGCGTCATGGATTTTTCTGATGCTAATGGCCATGGTTGTGGCGCCAGACAAAAAGAAAATTGGCACTTTCTTGGCTTAATGACGCCATGACGTACGACTGCTATCATTCGATGGCCACATTCCCAAGTGACTCAGAAAAACATCGCCAGACGGAATTCGTTAGGAATGTGAGCCGCCAGACAAAAATAAAACTCAAAAACGGCCATTTCTTGCCACGGCTTCAAACTCGTGACAAACTCCCGAACGAACGAGAAAAATGACTAACAGACAAAAATGTTGGGAGCTCAAGGGATTCAGAAAACCATCGCCAGACCAAATTCGCTCAGAAATGTGAGCCGCCAGGCAAAAATAAAACTAAAAAACTTCAGTCTGACATTAAAACAGCGTATTTTTCCACTTTTCTTAATTTTCTGATATTTTGATACTTTGATATTTTGATAAATATCGATATTTGCTGAAATATCGATAATGACTTTGATTATCAAATATCGATATATTTCTTTTGGTAATCATTATCGAAGAGTCCCAATCCTAGGAGCGATTTCTCTATTATTGACACACTCCAACTTGTTGCATTTTTGATATGGGGCAAATAAATGTGGGTTGGTCTATATAATCAGTTTTTGAGCAAATTTCAAGAATTGATCAGCTTGCTGGAAATTTGTCAAAACTATGTCTTATAGCTTAAAAGAGTCACACACAGTCACCTACTTTGAGCTTTGACCCATAATTATTTATATTTTTTTGTGCTAGAGCCGACCTATAGACCGAGCCAGAGCTGTAGCTTGGACCCATCTATACTTATGTAGGCAAGAATGTTCCGCTGAGTTTTCTTTACATCAAAGCAAACACATATTTTATAGGGTCGACCTTTGGGGCAGCCTATTCGCTAGGGACAGGCATTGGATCGGTACATGCAGGACAACAAAATTTCCCCCTATTTTCTCTTCAACGCAACACAAAAATCTCATCATTAAAGAAATATCCATGAAAAACCATCAAGTCACGTGGCGCGAGTTAGGCCCATAAAATGGTCCCTACCAGCCAGAACTACTTAGCCGATTTTCACCAATTTTTTTTTATTTTACTTAAGTCCATATATGGACTACATATGGTTGTCAAATGGTGTGTTATGCGATTGTGGAAAACCTATTGCAACGAAAGCAGGAGAAGAAACGACTCGGAAACGGATAAAGGGTATGAGATTAGGAACATGGAATGTCAGATGTCAGATTCTCAGAATTGGAGGATTAACGAAATTGACAAATGAACCGAAGAAGGCCAAAATTGACTTTCAGCTATTCAAGACTCACAAATTTCGCGCTATAATGGCTACATCACCTTTCATACCAGCAAAAGTCGAGACCATGCACTTGGTACTGCCTTCCTGGTAGCTAGAAAATTTGAACACCTGGTTCTAAACTTCCGAAAGGTCAACGAGTGATTATGCGTGGTACGAATTAAAGGCCATTAAAGGCTAGTTAATGTACACGCGCCACATATTATGAACTGCTCGCAAATATCTACGATGAACTACCGGCACACGACATCAAAATCCTTTTGGGAGATTTCAACGCCAAAGTGGGTAAAGAGGAAGTGTTCAGACCAATAATTGGAAGATACAGTCTGCATGATGAAACGAATGAAAACGGACAGCGCATGATCTATTTCGCGGCTGAAAGAAACCTTGTAGTGAAAAGTACCTTCCACCAACATAAAATCAGACATCTAGCTAACTGAAAGCACCCCAATGACAACTTGTCACCTAATCAAATCGACCACCTATTGATTAGCGGAAGACACCTCACTGATGTAATTGACGTCAAAACATGTTGGAGAGCAAATGTCGACTCTGATCAATATCTTGTGGTGTCAACACTGCGATCACATCTTGCCCGGTTTCATAATGGCCAACGAGAAACTGTGAGGCGTTTTGAAGTGGACAAACTAAGAGATCCACACAGATAGCGGCGACATATGCTGAAAACATTAGCACGAAGCTTCAACAAGCTCAATCAGATGATGCTCCTCTCGACTGGCAACCGGTGAGTGAAATAATCAAACAAGAAGCGACCAACACCTTAGGATATCAGAGCCCTAATGACTTCAATACCTGGTTTGATGCGGAGTGTGCTGATGTTACAGAACGTAAAAACGCTGCGCGATTAAGAAAGGAAACTGCAAGAACGAGAGAACAGAAAGTGACTGCAGATGCGAGATATAAAGAACTGAGAAAGGAGGAAGAGAGAGCTCAAAGATAGGGCGCTACTTCAGCTAGAGAGACTGTGTAGCGCAAATGAGTCACGAAAGTTCTAAAAACGTATAAACAATCAAAGGAAAGGATTCAACCCCTGAATAATCATCTGCAAAACAGTAAACGGAACATTGCTTACTGCAAACCATGATGTCTTGGAGAGATTCAAAGAGCATTTTGATGCATTGTACAACGGGGATGATGATATGACCGATGATAGCGATGTTTGCTTTCTTGTCGACGACAGTCGTATCGTAGCAGCGCCAACAATAGAGTCTCAGCAGCAATTACCTCACTCAAGGACAACAAAGCTTCCGGTCCCGATAATATTCCAGCGGAACTGCTGAAGATGGATGGTGAGGAATTGTCAAAATTGATGTATGATTTAGTAAAACGAATATGGAACACAGAAAACTTGCCTGGCGAGTGGTTAGAGGGTGCCATTTTACCTCTACACAAGAAAGGTGATAAAGCCGAATGCGAAAACTACCGTGGAATTGCCTTGCTGAACACGGCTTACAAAGTTTTTGCTCGAGTGCTATTCGAAGAACTAAATCCACGGGCTGAGAGTGTCATTGGGGGCTATCAAGGCGGATTCAGATGAGATCGCTCAACAACTGACCAAATATTCACCCTTCTTTTAAGTCCGGACGTATATCATCCTTTCATCGACTTCAAACAAGCTTACGACAGGACCAAGCGTATGGAATTGTATGAGGCAATGAAGGAGCTAGGCTTTAAAACAAAGTATATTCGTCTTGTGAAAGTGACATTGGATGGCAGCAGATGTCGTGTCAAGGTGCAAAACGACATGTCAGATGTGTTTACGGTTAAAGAAAGGTTGAAGCAGGGAGACGCGCTATCCTGCTTACTCTTTAACTGGCTTTGGTGAATGGAACAGTTCAAGTTCTAGGCTTTGCAGACGACTTGGATCTGCCACTGGCTATGATAAAATGAAGTCAGTAACTATGTATCTTGCCTGAGCTGGCTGTAATCACAACATACTTTACACACACATGTAAATATTGCAGTTTTGTGAGGCAAAAATACCTTTTTACTTGATCATTTTTGAATATTTGCGAGTTCCTTGAGTTTGATTCACAAGATTCAACATTCAACAAAAAAGATACTTGCCGCAACTGATGCATGACACATTTGGTATCATTAGAAAGCTTAGACTATAGGAAACATTCTCACCGATGAGCTAGAGAAGTGTGCAAAGCTTCCCGATGGTGGTCTTTTACACAAAAATAAACTATAAAAAAAATTTTACCAGAAAATTTATTTCACTAAAAGTAGTTTCAAACTCGTAGGGGACCCCTCTTTCACAATCAGCAATAAAATTTGATGGGCGGCGACTTTTCAGTATAACTTCGTTCAAGCTCACCTTGTAGCACTAGACTGCAGAATGTCACGTCAATAATCGACTCTCGCCCAGAACCACATTGAGTCTAGCTAGCGCTTCTTCTACTACCCCACTCAACTAACCATGCGTTAAAGTCGCCTCCAATATGAACTGAGTTGAGTCCCGTTAGTTCTATTGTGAGTAAGTCTAACATTCGTTCGAACTGCACAATCGTCCATCTTGGTGGTGCATAGCAGCTGGCAATATACACTCCGTCCATTTTTGCTATCACGAATCCTTCGTGAGCGTCTGACACAACTTCTTGGATGGGGTAATTGTCCGTCGTCAATATTGGTGCCATCTCGGCTCTGTCAGCAGCCCAGTTACCGTTGTTTCTATAAATACGGTACGGGTCTGGAATAATTGCTACGTCACATTTTTGTTCCACTGAGGTTTGCCAAAGAAGTTGTTGTGCCATGTCACAATGCTTAAGATGTATTTGCATCACTTCCATTCTTGTCCTGTTTTAGATTTAAGCGCCTGTTTAAAGACTGGGCATCTCGCTCCACCAGTCACGTGGTCACTTTCTGACGTGCACAGCAGACATTTTGGCGGGTTCGTGCAATCTCTTGCTAGGTAGTTCTGTCTCCCACATCTCCTACACAGGTTGGATCTATCCTCTCCCCTATAGTTCCTTGCCTGGTGTCCAAAGTTCATGCACTTGAAGCACCTTTCTAACTGCTGGGTTTCCCTTATCGGGCATACGGTCCAGCCCACCTTTATCTTGCCGATTTTCGAAGTCTTAATCGCTGCGTACACTGGGAGTTTTATTTCCGCCGTTTGGAGCTCGTCTCTCGTTTTCCTCATACGTATCGTCATTGACTCCATCTCGTCATTTATATTACCTTGCTCTTTCAGAGCTTTTCAAAGGTCTTCGCTTGTCGTGATCTCGTCCATATATCTACATTCAATCGTGGGACATCGCTCTCACTTTTGCTGATTCGCACAGTGGTCTCTTGACTAGATTTTATAATCTACACTTTTAATCTCTGGGCCCTTCTTAAGTACTAATAACATTTCACCCTTCTGCGTTCGTCTTATTCTCGAGACGTTTTCGCCCAGGTCCTTGAGAGTTTGGTCGTCCTTTATTTTTTGAGGATTTCAGCATACGTTATTCCTTCTTATGCCGCCTCTATCAGAGCATCAGCTTTCGGTCTCAGTCTTTTGAGCTTCGGTTTCTCGTTTTTCTCCTTCCTTTTGTTTCTCACCTCTCTCCACTCATCAAGACTAGGCTTCGGTGTTTGTGTATCTGGTCGTCTTGTGGTCTTTTCGTTATTTTTCTTGCCGTTTTTGCTCCTATTCGCTGCGTTTGTTGCTTTGGGCGTAACCTCCGGCGTTTGCTTTCTCTTTGACGAGAGTGGGATAGCTAGCACTTCGACATATTTGTCTGTTTTCTCCTTCTTGTCAGCTGTTTCCGCCTTCCGCGTCCACGACTTGAGGTCCTGTTGCAAATCACTTAAGCAGGCCCTAATACTGATCACCATCCTCTTTATGTCCTTATGCACGTTATTCTTGTCTTCAATAAATTCCAATTCCAAGCTCAAATTTTATCAGCTCCAGTATCGTGGTCTCTTATTTTTTTAAGCATTTCAGCATATGTTATTCCTTTTTCCGCCGCCACCATCAGACCATCACCTTTCGGTCTCAGCCTTTTAAGCTTCGGCTTCTCTTTCTTCCCCTTCTTTTCGTTTCTCACCTCTTTCCACTCATTAAAACTAGGCTTCGGTGTTTGTGTATCTGGTCTACTTGTGGTCTTTTCGTTATTTTTCTTGTCGCTTTTGCTCCTTTTCGCAGCGTTTCTTGGTGTGGGCGTAACATCCGCTGTTTATTTTCTTTTTGACGAGAATGGGGTGCTAGAGCACTTTGATCGCTTTGTCTATTTTCTTGTTCTTGTCAGCTGTTTCTGCTTTCCGCGTCCACGACTTGAGATCATGTTTCAGTTCGTTTAGGCAGATTCTAATGTTAATTGCCATTCTCTTTAAGTCCATATGAACGTTATTCTTGCCTTGAATAAATTCGTGCGGCTCTTTTGTCGTTTTTTCGGATTGCTCCAATTTTGTCAGCTTTGGTTTGCCGGTATCGTTGGCCTGAAGCGCATTTGCTCTTTTCTCGCTTGTTCTCACGGGCGACATCGCCATCTTCGCGCTTCTTGCGAACACGACGTATATGTTAACCTCCGATTAATTTATCCGCTGATCCACTGATTCAGTCTGCTGGTTTTTGCTGTCATACCTCAGTGTACCTCACTGCACCTCATCACACTTCACTGTCTTTCACTGTACCTTGGTGGACCTCACTCCACCAACAAGATGCAATAAGGTGCACAAAGGTACAGTACGGTGCACCAAGGTGCAGTAAAGTGCACCAAGGTGCAGTAAGGTGTAGTGAGGTTAAGTGAGGTGTAGTGAAGTATAGTGAGGTGTACTGAGGTGTAGTGTAGTGAAGTGCACTGAGGTGTAGCGAGTTGCAGTGAGGTGTAGTGCATTGAGTTGCAGCAGGGTGCAGTGAGGTTAAGTGAGGTGCAGTGACATTTTAGATTTTATATTATAGATGAAGGAACCCGTGCGTATCAGAATAGAGATGCGGCAAATAGAATTGGTGTTACAAAAAGACTCGAACGTAACTCCACATTAAATTGGAAATTGCCGATAGGGCAATATCCTATCCGAAGAAACGCTGTAAACAAACCTTTCCGAATGCACAAAATTGACCCACAAATAGACAAAAATGTTTCCCTCAATTTTCTCTGCAAAATAGCAAGAAAAAATTTTTTTTGGTTAGGGCCGACCTTAGGACAGACCTGAGGCCCACTTCAGCCCTAAGCACAGGCACAAGGTCCAACTTTGTTTTTGAATATAATTCGGTACTCGACTAATTGAAAGAGAATCAACGAAATCAGTTAGGATTTATCCAACTTATGTAAGCAAACACGTTGGGCCCTAATAGAAACTCAGTTTTAGGGTCCTGACTGAGTCCAAGAGTTTCTTATCAAAAAATTTTCTTCCATAAAACGGAAGACAGTCCTAGACCTTTCGATCAAAAAAAAATTGAAAATCGGAAGAGATTTACTCGAGTTATGTACAAAAAACACGTATGGCCCTAGCATAGACTCGTTCTTAGCGGCCGAGCCAAGTCCAAGGACTCAATTCCGAAAAAAATTCTTCCATAAATTGTCGATCATGCCCAGATCTTTCAAACAAAAAAAAATTATGAAAATCGGAAATTGACTCGGTTTTAGTGCCCTAGCTAAGTCCAAGGACTCAAATTTAAAAAAGTTTCTTCCATAAATTGTTGGTCATACCTAGATCTTTCAAACAAAAAAAGTTTTTGAAAATCGGAAAAGACCAAAAACTACTTAAAGGGCTCTAGCTCGACGGCCTTTGGGCCGACAGTGCCCAGATTCAATCCCATAAAAGATATTTCGATTGCCTTTCAGGGAAAAAAAAGTTTTTGAAAATCGGTTGAGTGTTACTCAAGTTATCGCGGTGACGGACTGACGGGCATTTTTTTATTGCTGATTCGTTATCTAAGGACCATGATCGATGCTCCCCCTACTCCTCGGTCGAAATTGGTGTGGTTAAAAACGTCGTCGTAAACGCATAAGACCTCTTTTCGAAGAACTGAAATTAAAATCAACGAAGAGAGCAGAACTCTGCAAAATACTGGGGACAATGGCGACATAAATCTAAAATTTTAATTGAATTCGAGAAATACCTCATTTTTCCCTTCACGTCCTATAGAGCAAATGACTTGTTAGAGCCGTACAAAGTGTGTAACCAGTCGAATTTGTCGGTCAACAATTTCCCAAGACATGGTGTACAAAACCTTTGCGATTCCGAGGCCTTGGTCACCGTCCCCATACTTTCACGAGAAAAAATGTTCCCTTCATTTTTTTGGGTCTCTGAGAAGAGACCCCAAATATTATCTTGATTCTGCTAGACCTTCTATTACCTCTGAAATAGAAAAAGACATTGGATGGAAAAAACATAATTTATTGGGCTTGCCAAATGCTTATCTTTGCACTCAGAATCACTTTTTTGACTACCGTTTAGGTAGGATCTGATCCATAGTCGATGCTCCTCCCTAAACTTTAGTCCGAATTACAACATTACAACATTACAATTTCGAAATCGTTTGAGTGGTTCGGGCTGTTGGTTTCATATTGATGGCCTATATCGTGCTACTCGTCCGTTTGGGCGGTTGGATGGGATTTTCGGACGGCCGATATTCCTTTTTTGCAATTTTCAATCCAATTGGACGTTGTCAGTAATTTAGTGAAATTTCATTACATTTCCTCGATACTCCTTGCGACGGACGTAGACAAACGCTTTAAAGGGAATCGTAACTTATGTTCTAGAAATTGAAAATCAAGCTACTTTGTGTCTTGTGACTCGATAGCGTCCGAAACTCCAGGGAAACCTTTTGGTACAATTTCGAAGTCTTCTAAAATTTTATCGAAATCAAACGAACGCCGGTTTGGTTGTTCGAAACATAAGTACGTCAATTGGCGAAGCCAAAAATAAAAAAACGTTAGGTTTTTCAGTAGAAATAATGTTCATTGGCTCCCTACCCTTGCGCTGTATACGCTGTCAAAGAAACTCATTCAAAATTAAAAATCATCTTAGAAATCTCTTATCTCATTCAGCAAACTTAAAGCATCGCATCGTATCGTTCAAAATGAGAACGTAGTCCGTATCCCTATTTCCTGCAAAACAAGGACAACATTTTTGTATCTCCACAACGAAAATATTTTTAAATTTTAAATTGTTTGTGACCGTTTCTCATTTAGTTGAATCTATGTGTTTCAGTATTAGATATTTGATCAGATGCGACATGAACGATTATGTTATTTGCTCATTCTGGCGAAAAACAATATTTTCCTCCAACTCATCTCAAGGCAAATAGTTATATCTGTAAAATGCTAACAAATTTCGGGTATAAAAGGCCCGAAAAAATCGATTCATTATCAGTTTGATTGGATCATTAAATCCTACCTTCATCAGAATGAAAGTGTTCGCCGTTCTTATTGTGGCGCTTATCGCAACAGGAGTAAGTGAAACATTATATTCAACCTGATTGGCTAATCTTGACAATTTGTTGTTATTTAGGCTATCAATGCGTCTCCATGTGGTGGCTGTAGCGGTATTGGTGGTGGACTTCTAAGTGGTGGTGGTGGTGGTTGTGGTGGTGGTGGTGGTGGTGGTTGTGGTGGTGGTGGTGGTGGTGGACTTCTAGGTGGTGGTGGTGGTGGACTTCTAGGTGGTGGACTTCTAGGTGGTGGACTTGTTGGTGGAATTCTAGGTGGTGGTGGTGGAGGTGGTGGTGGTGGACTTGTTGGTGATCTTGTAAACACTGCTACAGGCATCACTAACACTGTTGTAACAAGCGTCACTGAAACTGTTGTTGGACCACTTCTTGCACAACTTGTTGATAGCTGTACCAAACTTTTGGCGGGCTTATCTGGTCCTATACTTTCCACAGTTACAGGAACACTCAAGAGCTTCGTGGGTGTCGTAGGCGGTTTGGTAAATGTAGGCGGAGGATGTGGTGCACCAGAATCTAATGTACTTCCAAATGTCGGGAATATACTTGAATTTGCCTTAAGTGGTCTTGTTGGAGGTGGACATACAAACTACAACAATTTCTCAAATATTATCATTGAACTCGTAAACCAGCTCGTACCAGCTCTTGGATCCAAATTGAGTGGAGTTCTGTCGTCAACGTTTTTACAATTACGAAACCTCGTTGTTCAACTCCTTTCAGAAGCAAAGAAAATAGTTGCAGGAACCGAACAAGCTTTAGCACAATTAAAGGCTATCGTCGAGCAAATCGCTCGATGCTTTGCTACAATTATGCACATACTACCCAAAATATTGCAACATTTAAGCACAACTGTAATCAACCTTTCTAGCCAAGTTACTAGCCAAGTTACCCAAGTTACTAGCGAACTTTTTAGCCAACTTAACCAAATTATTGTTAGCATACCCGCTGTGGTAAGCGCTGTTGGTCAGGGTCTGCAAATTATATCAGCTCAAGTCCAAGGAGCCTTACAAAATGTTTCAAAAGCTGCTTTCGATGTTGTAAACAAATTGACTAATACTGTGGGTGACTGTGTGGCCAAAATTAATGTAGTCCTTTCCAGTGTCGTAAACCAAATCAATAATGTAGTATCAGATTTGACCAATACTGTTGGAGGACTCGTCAGTCAAATCGGACCCATCACAACACAATGTCTTGGAAATATTGGTTCTACTTTTGGCCTTATCAACCCGGTTGTAGACACTGTTGTTAGCACACTTGGTGGCGCACTTACTGGCTGTACCAATGTACTTGGTACAGTAGTTAACTCAGGCATTGGCGTCGTTCCAAACTTACTTTCTCTTGTTCAGTCATTAGCTGGTGGAGGCGGAAGTAGTGGAGGTTCATGCGGTGGAGGTGGAGCACTACCAATCGGAGGTGGAGGTGTAATCCCATGTGGACAAGGTCCAGTTGTAAGTCCACCATGCGTTATTCAACCAATTCAGCGACCACCATGCCCATGCTCATGTGGTAAATAATCAGCTAAATTGTTACTTTGCATTGACGAAAATGGACTTAGTACGTAAGCGCATTTAAAAAAAAACCCAAAAAAAAATTAAATGAAAATACAATTTATCTGTCAATTATTTGACAATAAATTACAAAGGCTTTTTAATTGACTTCGATGTCAAGTTCTGCTGGCGAAGATACTGAAAACCTTCAGCTAAACTCAATTCTATTGAAATGCATTTTGAGGTGAGTAGTATCGACTGGTACATAGCGAGCAATTTCCGGGGCAGTTACAGTTTCCAATACAGAAACCATCAGTCAAAACTATTTCGCCACGCTGACGACTGTTTACGGTTTCTTTGTCGTTACTTTGAGGAAAGGGGGAAAATGGGTTATCCGGTGGACAGTCAGTTGATGTCACACGTGATCAACGATAAGAAATTGGGCAGCGCCACAAATTCAGCAATTCACAGGTCAAGCGTCAGACTAACGATTTTGCATGGTGGCAAAGCTTGGAGATTTCTCTTCGACGAAAGTTAATCGTCGAGAGCAATACACACGGAAGCGAAAATTCAATGGTTTTGTCGGTGGAAAAAGCGGCAAGGGTTAATCGTCTGCGCTGGTTTGGGCGATAAGCCAAAGATGATGTTGGCTGCAGAGAGTTTTCGGGTATTCCGCACCCCTGACATATCAATTCTCACTGCCACACCGTACACGATCCCAAGATTGACGTGTGAATTGTAAACGTTATGGCACTGCACAATTTCTTCTTTATCACATAACCAGCAACTGACTTTCCGTCAAATTTGCCTCTCACTTTAGTTTCTCCTCTGGCATCTGCAGAAAAATGGTTCTTAAAGGCAGAAACTTATATCTGTTGCCTCCCCAAAATGCGAAGTAAATCTTCTCGGGATTTGCCAACATGATTGACCTTTGTGTTCCATACTCTTCTCCATCTAAAACGACCTGCATGCGAGACTTACGCTGTCTTAGAATCAGGTGCTTCGCGCTTGTCAAAGTTTTCATAATTACCTCGCCATCTGGCGATGACATCTTCAAAGTCTGAAATCTACATGCCCAGAATATCCTCTAAATTGAAACATATGTAAGAGACCCGTACGCATCAAAAGAGACTCGATCGTACTAAGTAAATATTGCATAGCTCTTAAGTGTACGAAATTACGTCCACATTAAGTTGGATTGGAAATTGCCGAAAGGGTAGTATTGAAAAACCGTCCGATGCAACGTTGTAAAAAAAACCTTCCAAAACCCCAAAATGGACCACCAAATAGACAAAAATGTTCACCTCAATTTTCTCTCTTTTAGTCTAGTGCCGACCTAGGATACTAAGGAGAGGCCTCGGACACAAACTTTCATGGACCACGGATGCGTTTACCACGACGTTTGTAACTAGTTGAATTTCGACCCGGGAGTTGGTTACTTATTCTCTTCGTGGTCTAAATAAGAGAAAATGAAAAACAAATTCTGTCCGCCAGTTCTTCACCGCGATAACTCGAGTAAAACTTGGCCAATTTTCAAAAACTTTTTTTCCTGAAAGATAATTGAAGAAACGATAACGTTATTGAATTTGGGCAAAATCGGCTAAGAACTTTTGAACTTACGGTCGAAAAGTGCTCAAAAACGTGGTTTTTGAGGGTTGGTGAGCTTTTTGACTTATATCTCGGCGAAATTAAAACGGACGTCGCCCTTGAAAGTTATAAATAAAAGATATAGACATCAGAAAATCACGGACGGGTCCCTCGCAAACGTTTTAATATCAAATAAGTGTTAATTGTTTGCTTTTGATAATTTCTTTAATCAGCCGGTGCGGTGAAGGGAAATAAATTAGCATAACTTTAATTTTTGTAAAGAATTATTTTTGCATTTCCTCTAATTTCTTGTTGGCCGATATCAATGCCATTGCTTTGGCAATACATTTGGCTCTTTCGAACTGAAACTCTTGCTCCGATTTATCGTTTTTCTCCTTAATAACTTTCAATTTCTCCTGCTGGTTCTTACGAACTGTTTGTTTGCGTTTTATTGAAGCGACTTCCTTACTAATTTTGCACTTCTGAACGCCGGTAGTTGTGTATGAAATTCAATTTGACTCTCTTGAACTGAAAGCAATTGTGTGCTTCATTCCAGTAATGGGACAAATAGTCGAAAATATTGACTGTAACGGATTTGGTCCTAGATGTTATTTTATGAAACCGAATCACTCGTTGTCGAGTCTTTGATGATGATAGCGGAAAAACCACACCTTATCCTATTCCTCCTTTCGTATAGTTAAAACATAAGCAAAGACCCGTACGTATAGATGATGCAAACGGAAGAGATGTGACAAACCGAACAGATTTTGCAAATAAGTGCGAACGAATCAAAATTACAAATTGTTGCAGTTTTCAAAACTATCAAAATTCGAGCTACCCACAGAAATTACCCAAGATACTGTGGAACACCTTTCCGAAGTACGGCAATTGTAAAAGTGGATATATTTCGGGATTACGTCGTTTTTCCCTACATACACATTACTTTTGCGCTGGACTAAACTATTTTAATGACAACAATAAGTAGCACCAAAAATGCACGACAAATTACAGAAAGTATAACAAAATTACACACGAAACTTACATTCTCCTCAAAAAATTATTTTGAAGTTTAGCGCCTGATCACCAGCTGATGGCGAAAAAGGTTCATCTGTCGGTGACCACGAGGTGTCACTTATTAAGTTTATTGCATATAAATAAAATAAATTGATCATTTTACATTATTTTTACACTTATTCATCCAATATTCATAAATAATTCATAATAATTGCCGAAGAAGAAACAATCGATCCAAAAAATCGGTGTACATTTTTATAGCAAGTGACACCTCGTGGTCGGTGACACTGTTATAAATTTCTTTTACAACATATCAATAGGTGGCACTGTTTTCGGCGAAATTCGAAATGTATTTTTTGGCTCATCCCACGTAAAAATCTACCGTTGTAAATAATGTAAATGCTACAGAAACTGAGTGTACACAAATGTATTTTCGTTCACTTTATTGAAAAAGACACCAGTTTGTATGGTTTCAGGCCTCTGAGGGGGTGTCAGGATCAGATTTTCTGCCTCAGGCAGACTATCGAAAAGCTTTATGAAAAGAACAGGGACTTGTATCTATGCTTCATCGACTTGGAGAAGGCATTCGACCGGGTACCAAGGCAGAAGTTGTTCGGGGTTCTTAGCGACTACGGTATCAATGGGGGCTTACTGCGTGCCATTAAGAGTATTTACTCAGAAAGCAGGGCAGCGGTAAGGATAGACGGCGAAATTAGCGAGTCTTTCGAGGTTAAAGAGGGCGTTCGTCAGGGTTGTTGTCTTTCCCCGCTAATGTTCATAATTTTCATGGATAAAATCATCAAGCAGGCGAACTTGCAGGGAAATGTCAAGGTGGGTGAGGTAATAATGAAAATTCTGGCCTATGCGGATGACTTGATTCTGTTGGCAGATAGTACCGCGGAGTTACAGGGTGGGATTGACTGCCTGCATGCTGCATGTGAGGAGTATGGGATGAAGATAAGTGTAGGGAAAACTAAGGTTATGCATATAGGCAAATCTCGGAAGGAGATAGCTTGCAATTTAAATGGGGAGGAGCTGGAGCAGGTTTCTGAATTCAAGTACTTAGGAACCATTTTTTCAGCGGATGGCAAGTT
>CM055406.1:94093398-94104385 GCA_029228625.1 Pseudolycoriella hygida
GGATCGTGGGTGCACAGGTCCCGGGTGTTAGGCCAAGGGGTAGACCAAGGAGAAGGTTTATAGATTCAATTAAATCAGATTTAGAAGTTAGGGGACTGTCTCTGGGCGAACAAACCATCTCCTTGGCAGGCGATAGAAGGGCATGGAGGACGATAGTTCACCATTCTGGGGTTGTGACATAAAGACCTCACACCGGAGGGTAATAATGGTCTATAAAGTTTGATGATGATGATGATGACCAGTTTGTATGAAAAACATTGGTTAACGCAATCAAATTCACAAACTTTACAGAGTCACCTAGTCACCTAGTCTGCCGTAATTTGCATAAAAAACTTAGTGAATACTTTTTGAGAGAGAAAATATATGAAATTCTCTCTCAAAAAGTGATCAATAAGTTTCTTATGCAAATTAGGGCAGTAGTGAACGACTGTGTTTTGTCGGATTTTGTTAATATAATTCATATTAGGCGTGTTCGTTTATATGATTGATTCACTTCAGAATCTACTACACTTTTTTATTTCATCTGCTACATTTTCTCCATTTTGATTCAGTTCAAAGTGAATCACATATATATCAGATCTGCCCTAATTTGCATAAGAAACTTATTGATCACTTTTTGAGAGAGAATTTCATATATTTTCTCTCTCAAAAAGTATTCACTAAGTTTTTTATGCAAATTACGGCAGAGATGTTGTTACTTTGAAGCGAATCAAAATCACTTGAGTTCGAATTTCAGGAAATACTGTCGTCAAAAAGTGATAAAACCATTAAAAGTGTGCTTCGCGTGTTTTGAATATATCCTTTTCCGAGTTTTCTTGTAAATCGATTAAGGCAATTTCAGCTTTTTTAAATTATTGGACCCGTACGAAGTACAAAGGTCCTATACGTTTACTAGAAACGATTTTATTGTAACATGGGGTAGGTCGGGGTGGGAATTGGCGGAATACATTTATTATCGTCGAAATATGACAAATCAGGAATTAAAAAATTGTTTATCTGTCTGTGCGTTCGTCCGTCCGTCTCCACTTTTTTTTTCTAAACGGCTGAACCGATCACCCTAAACTTTTTTTCTCTGAAAGGTACATGCCTCCCATGATTCAAGTTCAAAGATGAGCAATATCGGTCAAGTTGTTCCGGAGCTATGGTCGAAGAAGTGTCCAAAAACGTGGATTTTCGAAGGTCGGTGAAACTTTTTCGTAAATATCTCGGTAAGAATAGCACGGAAATTGTTCAGTTTGGTGTCAAATTAAAGCGTTTGATTGCACAAAACTGGAAAAATATTTTTTTGGAAATCGGCTCAGTGGTCTGGGCACTGGTATCCATGGAGTGAGCAAAATTCAGTTTCTCGGCCATATAAGTTATTAGATGGTTTTTCATCAATATTTGCTTAACTATGCAACACAAAGATTTAGTTTCAAAGAGCGAAGTCGTAGAGAATCAAATTTTAGCGAACACTTGTCTCAGGGTTTTGGGGAAATATGGCCAATTTTAGGGATATGTTTACTTCCAGAATTGGTATGGGATGACTCTTATCTCTAGAACTATGGTAGTTAAAAAGTTGCTTGGAAAGGCAAAGTTGTAGAGACTAAAATTTTAGAGAGGAGACAAAGCTTTTTTCATTGATCTTGTAGGTAATGAGATGTACTTTGGGAGGGTTCTTGACATTACCCTGGGTAATTTCTGTGGGTCGTCGGAATGCTGATAGTTATAAAAAAATTGATACATTGATTTTTTTGCTCATTTTGAAAACTTTGCAATATCTCATGCCCGCAGCGGTAGCGGAGGGCGTGACGCAGTTCCCACACCCAAAAAAAAACGTCCACAAACCCAAAAAACTCCATACAAAAACCTTTGGGACAAGGAGCCATATATAGGCGAACTTTTGAGTTTTTTTCTCTCGCCCCCCTTCCCCTCCAAATTAAAAAAAAAACTACGTCGCAGCAGCTTTCAAACAAGCCCTCACTCATCAAAATCGGTTGAAAATTGGCTGAGATATCGAGATTTGAAAATGACACTTTTGTATGGAGAAATAATTTTTCTATTGTTCTCATCATTATGGAAACTTTTTTTCTGATCTGTCGGTTTCTATGTATCTATGTATCTATCTATCTATCTATCTATCTATCTATCTATCTATTAATAATTTTCGATCTCGAGAACTAGACAGCCGATCTTCTTGAAATTTTCAGGAAACGTCAGTCTCGGCCCCAAATGAAAAATTTCATATGCCGCTTTTCCGGGAAAATTCTGGAAAAGCCGTGGCATGGAAAAAAGTGGTCAATTTTGAGGGTTTTTTAGGTAATGCTCGGAGTTTTCGAATTTTAGCTCCGGAGTGACAATAGCTAGAGAGTTGGTTTCTTCGGGAAAGTTATAGAGTTTGGTCAGTAGAATTTTTTGGGATCATAAGAAAATGGCGCAAGCGTCTAGCGGCGCCATCTTGGATTTTACGTTTATGCTGCGGTTTTCGAATTTTAGCTCCGCAATGACACTACTTAGAGAGATGGTTTCTTCTTGAAAGTTATAGAGTTTCACCAGGAGAAATTTTTTGGTATCATTAGAAAATGGCTGCCAGCTGCCATAGCGGCGCCATCTTGGATTTTCGTTTATGCTTTTTCGGTTTTCGAATTTTAGCTCCGCAATGACACTTCTTAGAGAGATGGTTTCTTCTTGAAAGTTATAGAGTTTCACCAGGAGAAATTTTTTGGTATCACTAGAAAATGGCTTCCAGCTGCCATAGCGGCGCCATCTTGGATTTTCGTTTATGCTTTTTCGGTTTTCGAATTTTAACTCCGGAATGACACTATCTAGAGAGATGGTTTCTTCTAGAAAGTAATAGAGTTTCATCAGGAGAATTTTTTGAGGTTGTAAGAAAATGGCTGCCAGCTGTCATAGAGGCGCCATCTTGGATTTTCGTTTATGCTTTTTCGGTTTTCGAATTTTAGCTCCGGAATGACACTACTTAGAGAGACGGTTTCTTCTAGAAAGTTATAGAGTTTCATCAGGAGAATTTTTTGGTATCATTAGAAAATGGCTGCCAGCTGTCATAGTGGCGCCATCTTGGATTTTCGTTTATGCTTTCTCGGTTTTCGAATTTTAGCTCCGGAATGACAGTACTGAGAGAGATGGTTTCTTCTAGAAAGTTATAGATATTCATCAGGACAATTTTTTGGTATCATTAGAAAATGGCTGCCAGCTGTGAAAGTTGAAAATTGAAAGTTGAAAAATTATTCCGCTGGTGTGCCCGGCATTTATGACGCAATTTTTTTAACACAACGTAATTTTGTTTTAAAAAAAGCGCTGTAATTTTTTCAGGAAATTTAAACTTTGAACACAAGATTCCATTCAAACCAACTTCTGCGTATTATCAGCGACAGCGTCACCTTAAGCGATATCATTAATTTTGGAAGCGGACTTTCGGACTGCGTCACACTTTACCTTTTAAGAGGTTTTTGTTGTAATATCAGCAGTTTTAGAAGTTTTTTGTTTTGTTTTGGTTTCTTGACCATTTCATTTGAACACCTCCGATTTTGACCAACTTCTGCACCTCGGCGACCCCACTTTCTATTCATCAAAATGATGCGTAAGTCAATATCTATCGATTTCGACGAAAAAAAATTTTTGGCGAAAACTTTCGCCTCAATTTTGACCAACTTCCACGCCTCGGCGACCCCACTTTCTATTCATGAAAATGAAGCCCAAATTAATATCTATCGATTCCGACGAAAAAAATTTTTTGGAGAAAACTTTCGCCTCGATTTTGACCAACTTCCGCGCCTCGGCAAACCCACTTACTATTCATCAAAAAAATTCTCCTCATTCTCTCTCCAAATTCTCTTCCCGAAGAAACCAACTATCTAGCTATTCTAATTTAGAAGATAGCAAAAAATTCAAAATGGCGTCACTTTGACATCTGGCAGCCATTTTCTAATGATACCAAAAAATTCTCCGGATGAAACTCTATAACTTTCTAGAAGAAACCAACTCTCTAAGTGTTATCATTCCGGAGCTAAAATTCGAAAACGAAAACCCAAAGAAGCCTAACTCTATAACTTTCCCGAAGAAACCAACTCTCTAAGTATTGTCATTCCGAAGCTAAAATTCGAAAACCAAAAAAAAACCCTAATTTATTGCTTGGGTCCTACGATGTCGTCTTGTTAACCGAGACTTGGCTGAAGGATGATCTCTATGATTCGGAATTCTTTAACAACCAATATGTAGTGTTTAGGGTGGATCGGAATCGGGAATTAACAGGTATGTCAAAGGGAGGTGGGTGTCTAATAGTCATAAAAAGTGAACTAGCCTCGACACGGGTTAGAGAGTGGGAACTAACTAAAGAAAATATTTGGATATCAATTATACATGAAAATGGTTATAAAACTCATCTCAACGTGAGATACGTTGAGGGTGAAAGTCAGTTGCCAGATTACGAAGTTCATTTTAATGAAATAGGTGATATTGTTACTTCTTCTCACTGTAAAGATCACTTTCTCTTGTTTGGAGATTACAATCTCATTGACAGCATTATTTGGTATACTGATGATGAGAGATGTGTACCGTTTATTAATGATACAAGCGATTTTGATAAGCGTATCTCTCACGAAATGCTCAACTTAAATGCTCTGTGTAACTTGAGTCAGAAGAATGGGGTACTAAATAAACTGGGAAAACACTGGATTTGGTACTTACAGATATTGATATGAATAAAGTGGAAGTCACCAGATGTAATGATCCGTTAGTGGATGAAGATGGTCATCATCCATCACTGAGTGTCACTGTAGATTTAAGTCCAGTTAAATACATAGCTGAGAAAAGGTCGCCTAAGACGAATTTTTTTAAGGCGAATTACCCAACTCTCAACGAAAAATTGTCGAATGTTGAATGGGAAATTGAGCTAAGTGGTCTAAGCGTAAATAGTGCTGTAAATAGATTCTATGAGATACTTGCATTGTTTATAGATGATATTCCTAAAGTCCATTGTCTGAAGAGTTTACTTTTCTCCTAAGCTTATTAAACTCATAAAAAAGAAAGCTAATGCAAAGGCAAAGAGGAATGTAAATGACAATGAATTTAACAAAAATCGGTTCTCAAAACTGCGTAAACAAGTGAAAAACGAGATTAAGTTATGCTTTAAAAATTACGTTTATGATTGTGAAAGTAAGATTAAAAATAACACTAAATGCTTCTTCGCGTTTACTAAATCATTAAGAAAGACAAACTCGCTAATGAATAGCATGACGTTGGATGATAAAACTAGCAGTGATAAGACCACAAAATGTGATTTTTTTGCTAACTTTTTCACCTCTGTTTATCAGACTGACGTTGATGGAGATGAGGTTGAGGGGTTAAATCTCGATTCCTCTGACCACGCAGAAGGAGTGGATATTGCATTTTCAATATCGGATGTTCAGGAGGTACTCAGAGAGTTTGACTCAAACAAAGTTGCGAGCCCTGATGCAATTCCGATGACCTTTTATAAGAATCTAGCGGATTCATTGTCACTTCCGCTTTCTATTTTATTTAATCTGTCACTTAAAGATTGTGTGTTCCCTGACAAATGGAAATTAGGCTTCGTATCACCGATCTATAAGGATGGAGATAAACAAAATGTTAAGAATTATAGAGCAGTGTCTATATTATGTGCCATCTCTAAGATTTTTGAGAAACTAATGTTCAATGTACTGTTCGACAGAGTTAAAGACAAAATATATCCCTCGCAACACGGTTTTTTTTTCAAAAAGGTCAACGCAATCGAATTTAATGGAATTTGTCACAGCAGTATCCCAATCAATGGCAAATGGTGGACAAGTTGACGTGTTGTATACAGATTTTGCAAAAGCGTTTGATCGTATAATTCATAGTCGACTATTAATTAAACTGGTACAGTTTGGCTTCAACAACTCGCTGATTCAATGGTTTAACTCTTATCTTAAAAATCGATCGCAAGTTGTAGTGATAGGTAGCGGCCGATCAAAGCAAATTACACCGACGTCAGGCGTTCCACAAGGGTCAATACTGGGACCGTTCCTTTTCATACTGTACATAAACGATCTTTTGGCGGCACTTAGTAACACATTTGCTTTCGCTGATGACCTAAAGCTACTTAAAAATATTACATCCATAGAAGATGGACAATTGTTTCAGCTGGAAATTGATCGTCTTTCCGAGTGGTGTTCTGAAAACAAGCTTGGATTAAATGTTAAGAAATACGCCGTTATGTCCATTACTCGCAAAGCACAATGTAATACAGTCAATTATCAGTACCGAATTGGAAACGAGGAAGTACCTAGAGTAGTGTCTAAACGGAATCTGGGAGTCATTATTGATAACAAGCTTTCATTCAATGAACACATTAATGAAATGACAAGGAAAGCTTATCAAATGCTCGACTTTATCTTTAGATGTGGGAAGTTTTTCAAGAAAACTGAGAGCATGTCATCTCTTTACAATACACTGGTGAGAAGTCGTCTTGACTATTGTGCTGCTGTTTGGAACCCGATCTATGAAAAACATAAAAACATCATAGAGAGAGTTCAAAGAAAGTATACCAGAATGTTCTTCTATAAATTTAACCTGGAAAAAGCGGAATATGATGATCGTCTTGTAAGATTGAATTTGACATCGCTGAGAATCAGAAGGATGTTTAATTATGAAGTTATTCTTTACAAAATATTGCATGGTCACATGGACACTAAACTGAAATACTCTATTAGATATTACAACCATGGTAGAGTTACTAGAAGGAATATACCAGTTTTCTACACTCCGACGTATTCGAGTAACATCATGCAAAACGAACCGATAAATAGGATGCAAGATCAACACGGTAAGTACTTTTCCGGATGTGACATTTTTGGTGAGTCAATCAAGGCGTTCAAGAGATCAGTGTTGAAAATCAGGCTGTAATTATGGTGAATGGTCTCAATAAGGTGTTCTATTGTCATGCAAATCGGAAGTAATTATAATTATGGCTAAGAGTTGAGAATTGAAGACCGCAAAAAAACCTCTTACAGAGGAGGTGTGACGCAAGTCTTTATGCCTGCTTACAAAAGCTGTGAAATCAGAAAAGTGTGACGCATTAATCAACTAAGGTAAAACTATTTTTTTCCAGTTACAAAAGTTCTGAAATCAGAGGGGGGTGACGCATTAAGCTTCGATTCGCAACAAAAATTTTTAAACAAAATTATGTTGAGTTCAAAAAATTGCGTCACAAATGCCAGACGACGAAACAATTTTTCTGTACTTTCAGTTTTTACGCTGCGAAAATTTGACTTTTATTTCTTATTACATCGTTTAGGGTAAATTTTAATTTTTGCGTCTAAAAACTGAGTGTTGAAAAATTATTCCGCTGGTGGGTCTGGCATTTTGAAATGAGCTATTTTCCCTTGGCTCGACAGGGAAAACTATTTGCCTCACTCCGTAAATTTACACTCATGCATGCGCATATGAAAAATAGAACAAAAGATCAAATTGAACGCACTTTACATCTAAATCATTCATTAATGAAATTCACATAACTCTCCTTTCTTTATTTCTTAATGTTCCACTTCTTTTTTAAATAATACCTTTGTCTAACTCACGCTCTTACTTCCGATCTGGGGGTGGTTAACATCTGCTAATCATCTGAGGGTCCATGCGCTATCATCTTCTTATACGTAAATTCGTCTTTCCATCTGGGCGGCTTCTCAATGTGCCAGCAGGGGTAAAGAATTGATGTTCTCGATAAATGAAACGCGTGACTTTTCTTTGTATAATTCGTTATAAACTTTACTGAGTTCAATTCTCACAAACTGATTTAAATTACTTTCTGTTTCGTTATAATACTAAATTTGATAAAATGGCAATAATTTGTAACGATTTGCAACGACTTGTTAACAAAAGTGATGATGAAAGAATGTCCCCGAAGCTCTTCTAGCTCTAATAAAAAGTAAAGGTGAACAAAGAAAGTTCTGGCGCTAATAACTTCGTTAAATTTAAACTTGTTATTTCAGTGTTGGGATATCCTGTCGAAGTGGCAAGTTCGAATAACGATTGAGCGACATACAGATGTCGTCGGGCGTTAATTGGATTATTTGAATTATGGAAATTAGAGAACTCAATTTGAATTTTATTCTGTTTATCATTCTCTTTATTTTTGAATTTAAATGGAACGTATGATGCAATCCGTCACATTACAATTTGTGACGCAATTTTATGAACTCAACATAATTTTGTTTAAAAATTTTTGTTGCGAATCGAAGCTTAATGCGTCACCCCACTCTGATTTCAGAACTTTTGTAACTGGAAGAAAATAGTTTTACCTTAGTTGATTAATGCGTCACACTTTTCTGATTTCACAGCTTTTGTAAGCAGGCATAAAGACTTGCGTCACACCTCCTCTGTAAGAGGTTTTTTTGCGGATATTAGTACTATTGTAAGTTTGTAAACAACTTTCTAGCTGCCATAGTTCTAGAGGTATGAATCATCCCTCTGGAATCTGGAAGTGGCGTTATCCCGGGATTAGGCCACATTTTCCCAAAACCATGAAACACGTGTACGCTAAAACTTTATTCTCTACAACTTCGCCTTTGGAACAAACTTTATAACTCTCATAGTTCTGGGGATTTGGGTCATCCTGCCTAATTATGGATGTGGCCATATACCAGGATTGGGCCATATTTCCCCAAAACCCTGAAACACGTGTTCGCTTAAATTCAATTCTCTATAACTTCGCCTTTGGAACCAACTTTCTAACTCTCATAGTTCTGGAGATCTGGGTCATCCTGCCCAATTAATAAAGGCTCAATTGCGTCAATTGCGTTGGTCATCGCAACATGTTTTAATATGATGGTTGACATTTCCGAATATCCATCTGAGCTTCTAAAAGGGCGGTTAAAGCTGATCCATAAATCTGGGAGCTTCGACATCGACAACTTTCGTGGATTGACGCTGTTACCATCTATATCGAAGGTATTTGAAGAAATTCTGCTGCGGCAGCTGCTTTCGTACTTTGAAAGCTTGAACCTATTCGTTGGTAACCAATTTGGATTTTTGAAAAACTCAAGCTGCGAAAGTGCTGCTCTCCAGTTTATCGATTTCATCAAATCAAATTTCAAGAAGAAATTTGTTGTGGCAATGTTTATCGACCTCAAAAAAGCATTCGACACTGTAGACCCCAAACGACTGGCGAGAAAACTGAAGCGATTGGGCCTGTCAAATTCTGCGGTGAAGCTCATGTCCAGCTACCTCCAAAATCGACAAACAGCAACAACGATCGGTAAAAACACCAGCAACCTCAAGCACATTAACTTGGGCGTTGCTCAAGGCTCTAAGCTGGGTCCACTGCATTTCATCATTTACATCAACGATATGCTCCAGTTAAATTTTATTGGCCAGCTGGTGCTGTACGCTGATGACGCAGCTCTCGTCTATGCATTTGAATCTCAGCAAGACATACAACGCGCCATGCAACATGATGCCGATTTACTGCACGAGTGGCTTTGCAAAAATGTTCTGTCTGTTAATGCAGTGAAGACATGTTATGTCACGTTCGGACGAGCGAAGAATATAGGTGATCTCAAAATTGTGGTTGATGGGGTCGAAATCGATCGCGTAAACAAATACAAGTACCTTGGACTTGTCATCGATGAGGACTTAAATTTTCAAGGACACGTTGATCACATCAAAAAACAAGTGGCTCCCTTCATTTCATTGATGTGGCGTAAAGGAAAGTACATTCCTGTCGAAAAACGAAAGCAGCTATACTTTGGGTACGTTCAGAGCCATTTGTCATATATGCTGCCGATTTATAGTGACTGTGCCGGATTCAAGCTCAAAGAACTCCAAACTCTTCAGAACAAATGCATCAAAGCAGTGTACCGTCTGGACAGGTATACGTCAACAACTTACCTGTACAGCACTGGCTTACTGCCAATAGCAGAGCTAGCAAAATTTAAGAGGGTAGTCTGCATTTTTAAAATGTTACACTCACTGACCAAAAACAATTTCCAATTCACAACCAACTCCAACGTCCACGGTCGCACGACAAGAAGAAACTCTCAACTTCATATTTTCAATCAGCGATCTGTGAACAACTCGACGAATGCCGCATTAGCCACGGCAATTAGTGAATACAACTCGTTGGATAGTGAAACTCGACATTTGACACGCCTAAGAGCATTTAAGATTAGAGTTAAGCTGAAAATCATGCAAACCAGTGCCAAATTTTCGGCGATATCTCCTTTCTTTTTTATTAACTGAACCGACTGTGAACTGCTGTGCAATATTCTAGTTTATCCTATTATTTATAAACTTGACCTGTGATATTTTACGCTTTTTTTTACTTGTTTTTTGTATTTTATTGTGTGTGAATATGTCACTAAAATGTACCTATAGATGTACCCGAAAATCTATGTGTTAAAGTCAAACGTTCAAACTTTAATTTAAACAAAAATACTGACGAAAAGAAAACTATAAAACTAAAACTTGAACTATACTAAAACCAAAATTAAACAGACAAACAAACAAAATATTAATAAAATGAATCTTAAATCTAAAGACACCTAAATAAAACAAGCCTAACAAAAAAACCTAAAATTCAAAACTCAACTCTGATTTTTATATTGTATTCCGCACATTATTTATAAGGAATGATAATAAATGACTTATTAAAAAAAAAAAAAATTATGGGAGTGGCCATATACCAGGATTGGGCCATATTTCCTCAAAACCCTGAAACACGTGTTCGCTTAAATTTAATTCTCTATAACATCGCCTTTGGAACCAACTTTCTAACTCTCATAGTTCTAGAGATTTGGTTCATACTGCCTAATTATGGGAGTGGCCATATACCAGGATTGGGCCATATTTCCCCAAAACCCTGAAACACGTGTTCGCTTAAATTTAATTCTCTACAACTTCGCCTTTGGAACCAACTTTCTAACTCTCATAATTCTAGAGATTTGGTTCATCCTGCCTAATTATGGAAGTGGCCATATACCAGGATTGGGCC
>CM055406.1:94104885-94153142 GCA_029228625.1 Pseudolycoriella hygida
ACCGATTTTGATGAGTGAGGGCTTGTTGGAAAGCTGCTGCGACGTAGTTTTTTTAAAAATAATTTGGAGGGGGAGGGGGGCGAGGGGAAAAAACTCAAAAGTTCGCCTATATATGGCTCCTTGTCCCAAAGGTTTTTATATGGAGTTTTTTGGGTTTGTGGACGTTTTTTTGGGTGTGGGGACTGCGTCACGCTCTCCGCTACAGCTCCGAGCATGATAGATAGAACATAGATAGATAGATAAATAGATAGATAGCCGAGGGCGACATTACCGGCGCTGTTCGTGTACTTTCTTTACAAGAGGGAATGGCAGATTACACTCAAGAAACCATAAACAAATTGAAAGACAAACATCCGGACGAAGCGAACCCACCCGCCAATTCTGCCAACGAAACTGACGCTCATTTCGAAACAACGAGCGAGGAAATTACAAACTCCATCAAGCACTTCCCGATCAGCTCATCAGGTGGTATTGACGGTTTGAGGCCTCGCCATCTGAAAGACTTAACCTCGTTCACATGCGGCGACGCCTCCAAAAACTTAGCAGAGGCTACCAGCAAACTAGTAAATTTGATTCGCTCCGGGAAAATGTGTACTCAAATTTGTCCAGTTTTTTATGGAGCTGCATTAATCGCCCTGGCAAAACAAAATGGTGATATCAGGCCAATCGCAATTGGTCTTGCTTGGAGAAGGTTAGCAGGAAAAGTTGGAATTTTTTCAATTAAGGATTCCATTACCAACCTCCTGAAACCGATACAGACTGGTGTTGGAATCAAAGGAGGGGCCGAAGCGGTTGTACACGCGGTGCGGACGTTCATTGAGTCCAAGCACAGCTCCCCCACGTTCCTACTGAAATTCGACTTCAGGAACGCGTTTAACGAACTATTCCGCAAATTGCTACTACAGTTAATCAAGGAATATGTTCCATCTCTTCACCCAATGTTACTTCAAGCTTACAGCTTACAGAAAAGACAGGAGTTCTTTGGAGACACAATAATCGATTCGAAAAGGGGGACACAGCAAGGCGACCCTTGTGCATCTGTAGCCTTTTGCCTGGCCATCATGAAACTTACTCACTCGCTACAGTCCCGTTTGAATGCGTGGTTTGCTGACGACGGTACCATCGGAGACGATATACAAACTGTCCTAGACGATGTGGCCAAAGTTTTGGCCTTCTCCGACAAGTCAGGTTTGTTATTAAATTCATCCAAATGCGAGGTGTACTTCATCAACACGCCTACTGATGTACAACTATCGAAAAACTGAACAATTTGTTGCCTGGAATCAAAGTACTTGACGAAATTTTAGCCCAATTACTTGGGTCTCCATTAACGATCCAGGGCATCCCAAATTCTCTGTCCAAGGTTCTTCACAACGTTAAAACATTATGTAAACGTCTGACGTTGCTGGACGTTCATGTAGCTCTTCGGTTGCTTCGCAGCTCATTATTTCAGCACAGATTAAGATGCAGCCCGACTTTCATTCATCCACACCAGTTGGCCGAAATAGACAACTTCTACCGTCTCACTGTCGAAACAATCACTAACAACGCTTTAAATGATAGAGCCTGGACCCAGGCATCGTTGCCATTGAGATTAGCTGGCTTGGGCATCAGAAGATTGGTCGATTTGGCACACCCAGCGTACTTCGCATCTGTTTATCAATCCAATGAGTTGTCGAAATAGATCCTTTCCAAATTCAATTTGAACATTGTGAGCACTCAATTTACCACCCTAGCCAATGCTTACCCACCCAATTTGGTTCCGTTGAATGCGACCGATAAAGTTTGCCAATCTTCATGGGACTTGTTGCGTGCGAATCATCTTTTCAATGAGCTTTTATCTTCCAGCGACTTAACCGATAGAGCCAGACTTCTTGCGTCATCAACAAAAACTTCTTCAAAGTGGCTGCAAGCATTACCGTCTCATCAGTTGGGTCTGCTGCTAGACAACGACGCAGCAAGAATAGCTGTTGCTCTTCGTTTGGGAAGCAAGGTTTGCGAACCACACATTTGCGTTTGTGGAAGCCTGGTCAATTCTAACGGCCACCATGGGCTATCTTGCAACAAAATGATCGGGAAATACGCCAGACACGCCGAAATAAACAACCTCCGGGCTTGTCTCGACTGGACGGTAAACGACCTGATGACTTGACCTGCTACCCGTAGAGCAGAGGAAGATCCTTGATATGGGACTCGACAGTAGTGGACACAGTGGCACCATCCTACATTAAACTAACAGCCACTAAATGGGGTGCTGCGGCTGATTTAGCAGAGCGCGACAAGCACAATCATTACACTGCCCTTAAGCGCCGATACCACTTCACGCCTATTGCATTCGAATCATTGGGGTCAGTCGGACCAGGAACCGAATTATTCCTATCAAAATTGGGCAAACTAATGAAACGCAAGACTGGCGAACCGCGAAGCTTGGATTTCTTGCTCTAACGTATTTCCATTGCCATCCAGAGGGGCAATGCAATAAGCATCCGCAATACTTTTAGTGATAGTAGCGATAAAAACTTTTTCTTGTGATACCTGCCACGATGTTGTGATATTGTTGTGACAAATTTCTTCTTCCATTTTTATATATGTTTTAATTTTGCTTTTTTGTTAGTTAGTTAGTTGAAAAGATCTTGGGTTTACAGGCGGTTAATTCCACCTTTCCCCAAGCTAATTTTGATAATAAATATACATGAATTCAAAAAAAAAAAAAAATAGATTGATAGAAACCGACAGATCAGAAAAAAAGTTTCCATAATGATGAGAACAATAGAAAAATTAATTCTCCATACAAAAGTGTCATTTTCAAACCTCGATATCTCAGCCAATTTTCAACCGATTTTGATGAGTGAGTGCTCGTTTGAAAGCTGCTGCGACGTAGTTTTTTTTTTAAATTTGGAGGGGGAGAGGCGAGGGGAAAAAACTCAAAAGTTTGCCAATATATGGCTCATTGTAGCAAATGTTTTTGTATGGAGTTTTTTGGATTTGTGGACGTTTTTTTTGGGGTGTGGGGACTGCGTCACGCCCTCCGCTACCGCTGCATCTACATTTTTGACAACATCGACAAATTGCGTTGCATGACCGAATCGAGTTAAAAATCGATTGTTTCTTTTTCGGCAGTAATGAATTATGAATGAATATTGGATGAATAAGTGGCAGTGGCAGTACCGTATATGAACTGCTTCTCCAGACGCAGGCAAAAATTTTGGACTGGTTTGCCTCGTTCTTTAGGTAATTCAAAGAACGGCCTAGCAGCCGCACGAGAAATTTTTCGATTGTAGGACTTATTATAAATAGGAATGTTGGTAATTGATTCCCACACCCAAAAAAAAAAAACGTCCACAAATCCAAAAAACTCCATACAAAAACCTTTTGGACAAGGAGCCATATATACGCAAATTTTTGAGTTTTTTCCCCTCGCTCTCCTCCCCCTCTTAATTGTTTTTAAACAAAACTACATCCCGGCAGCTTTCCAACGAGCTCATACTCATCAAAATCGGTTGAAAATTGGCTGAGATATCGAGGTTTGAAAATGACATTTTTGTATGGAGAGTCGATTTTTCTATTATTCTCATCATTATGGAAACTTTTTTTCTGATCTGTCGTTTTCTATGTTTGTTCTATCTAGGTTTTTTTTCGTGGACCAATGAGATTTTATTGAAACTACAAATGACATAAAAAAAATACAGATAAGAAATCTCGCTGAGAGTTTCACTATCGGGAATCGTCCCTAAAACGCTTGCAGCATTGCCCCTCTGAATTTCGATTCCTATCTTTTGAACGAGGAAAGCCTTTGATCGGAGGTCACCAGAGTTGAAATTAACCTATTTCATCCACCAGACGTCTCGCACCGTCGCTGAAAGGACCAAATGTCTCGACCGCGAACCCGACGAATTCGTAGCTGGTTGTGATTGATTTATACAAATCGATTTTTCTCTTCTCAGAGAGATTTGCCGTTACTGCCAGCTTCTGACCGGATCGTTTTACGTATGATGGAGCCATTGTGTCAACGCAGGTTGCGTCCCAAACCAGTGATCGATCCCTTTTCCATGAAAAGATCGTCGTCCCGTCCGCTTTTTTCCCGTCTTCACGCACCAAGTCCTGAGGTTCCATAATCGCAGAGAAACCGGTCGTGTCCATAATCGCAGAGAAACCAGTCGTGTTAAGTGCTCGTTTGAGTATTGCGTTGAGCGCTGCGTGCCGACCATACCGCCCGGTGTTTTTATCGCAAGAAAGACCGTGAATTGCATTTGTGTACATCGGCATTCGAATTGTTTGCAAATTGAGCCACCGACTCTCAACGAAATTGCTATGCGAAGGGAAGTGTTGTATAATAACGTTCCTAGTTTTTCGAAGGCAGGGCATGCAACCATGCCCCTGATTCCGGTCGAGAAAGCGCAAGCATTCGCGCCTTAGCTTCGTCTGTAGTTCTAGGGATCTTTGCTAATTTTCCCTGTATGATCGGTTCATCCCAACTCGATTGCTTTTCGGGGTGCTCGAGAGGTATGTCCGACAACGTTAGCGATTTTCACTCCATAATTGCTTCATCCAAGTGCGCGATCTCGACGTCGTTATTATTTAGGATTGATCCGACTAGAGACATCGTACTGTAGATGGATGACAAAAATGAGGGAAGTGCCATGTCTTCACACGAACGAATACCGATTCCGCCTAGTTTTACTGGTACGGAAAATTGAAGTCTTCTTTAAATTTTATGTTTAAAATCTCCTCCAATGTTTTTCTGATTTTCATGTCCATGCCGACCATTAGATTTTTAAATTTGAATAACGGCGTGCAGCGAAGGACATATGACATTCGTGGTATCCATAGGCTTCGTTGGAGGAGAAAAAGCGCCACGTGTGGATTAATATCTTCGAGCCTGTCCAAAAAGAAATCCATCGGTTCCCGTTTGGAGGCGAATTCCGTTTCTATTGCTGCTTCCGACATGGGGGCTCCCAAAAACTAAAATTGGATTCCGACATGAAAATGATTCCCGGCATTATTGTCCTCAATTCCGTTTTGATTTCGCGTCCTCTTTCAGTTGAGACGTGAGGCAAAATGAGAACTTCACATTTTGAAAAGTTCAGCTCAAGGCCCAGCTAACGGAATTTTGCTTGAAGAGCTTTCAGATCGCTTATAACTGTTTCGGCTTTTCCACCCAGAGTGCCATAATCTAAATACCAGAGGTTCGAATCGGCGGCTAGCGAGTGAATTCATTATGTCATTGATGGCAAGACTGAAAATGACAATTCCGAGAGGATCCCCTTGTTGGCATTAGGTTGCAGACAGAATGACAGAATTATTGTAAAATAAGTAGGTTGGCGAAGCATAACATTGAAATATGTACCATCCATTTAGGTAATTTCTCCACAACGTTCTTTAAGAAAGAAATTCTGTCTAATGTATTAAAAGCGTTACTCACGTCAACTTTGATGATAATTTCTGCAGCTTTATTTGTGTTGATGAATGAACGCAGAGAGTGAATAGCTGCTCCGGCGCCACCTCCGACGCCGCAACCTAATTGTTTTGGTTTTAGGGTTGGAACCAGTTTCTCTGACACGTTTGTGCAGCACAATTTTGAAATAAGTCGACGATCTATGTTCTATCTTTCTATCTATGGACAGCCGATCTTCCTGAAATTTTCAGGGAACGTCAGTCTCGGCCCCAAATTAAAAATTTCATATGTCGCTTTTCCGGGAAAATTCTGGAAAAGCCGTTGCATGTGGAAAAGTGGTCAATTTTGAGGGTTTTTTAGGTAATGCACGGAGTTTTCGAATTTTAGCTCCGGAGTGACAATAGCTAGTGAGTTGGTTTCTTCGGGAAAGTTATAGAGTTTGGTCAGGAGAATTTTTTGGGATCTTAAGAAAATGGCTGCCAGCAGTCAAACCGGCGCCATCTTGAATTTTCCCAAGCAATAAATAAGGGTTTTTTTGGTTTTCGAATTTTAGCTTAACGTAATAATTTTTCCACACTTTCAGTTTTCACATGCAAAATTTTCTCAAAAACTAAGTTAATAAAGTTAGTTGGTTACATTTTAGAAGAGTTTGAAAAATTAATTTTGAACTCAGTAAAAAAGTTAGCCTCAAAAGTCAGGCATCAGTAAGGTCAAACTTTTGCTATGTAAAAACTGAAAGCACAGAAAAATGATTTCGTCGAAAAATTAATTTTGAACTCAGCAAAAAAGTTAGTCTCAAAAGTCAGGCATCAATAAGGTCAAATTTTTGCTATGTAAAAACTGAAAGCACAGAGAAATTATTTCGTCGTTGGCTCTAACATTCGTGACGCAATTTCAAACATTTGAATTTTTTAAAAAGTTTTTTTTTGCATCGTCATTTCTTGCGTACTTTCAGCGTAAGCGTCACCTCCACTGATATCATTAGTTTTGGAAGTGGACATTAGGGACTGCGTCACACTTTACCTCTGAAGAGGTTTTTGTTGTGATTTCAAATTTGCTGTAGGATCAGAATATCAGAAAAGTCAGCAACCTGTAAAAATTTGTGTCTTTTCATACGAAAGAAGGTCTTATAAATAAAAATACATGAGTTCCGATTTTAATATCAATTTAACATTATTCAACCAATTCCTTCTCAATCAACTCAATAAGACGTCTTGATACTCTCAACACATTGTTTTGAAAGATAGTCACAGAAATATTTCCATAAAATGACTGATTATTTTCAAATACGCGTTTGTCAACAGGTCGAGGAAATAATGCGCCGACACTATTCCAATAGTACCAACTTCCTTTACGGACTGCACTGAAGTAAATGACTAGGCGAAAGCTTGATCATTGAATGTTTTTCCTCTTATAAGGCGAAAACTGTACATCAACCTTATATATTCTTGTCCACTCAATGCAGCATGCATCTTGTAATATATAGAGAGTTGAATTTGATGGTTTGCTCAATGCAACAGTAACAGTCTCCCTTAAAGGTAATTTTTAATTTCATTTATTATCATCTCTTTATCAATGCGTGTGAGATACAATCATGGAGTTACATTAAAATCACATAGTTTCAAATTAGACTAAAAAAAAACGTATATCTTATGGATGTAAGTTTATAAAGTTTATAGCTAGTTACACAGTCACGGACAACTATCAAGTTAATAGTGAGACAGCTATCAAGTTGATAGTCAGACAGCTATCAAGTTGATAGTCAGACAACTGTCAAGTTGATAGTCAATGCAACAGTAACAGTCTCCCTTAAAGGTATTTTTTAATTTCATTTATTATCATCTCTTTATCAATGCGTGTGAGATACAATCATGGAGTTACATTAAATCACATAGTTTCAAATTAGACTAAAAAAAAAACGTGTCTCTTATGGATGTAAGTTTATAAAGTTTATAGCTAGTTACACAGTCACGAACAACTATCAAGTTAATAGTGAGACAGCTATCAAGTTGATAGTCAGACAGCTATCAAGTTGATAGTCAGACAACTGTCAAGTTGATAGTCAGACAACTATCAGTTGAAAGTCAGACAACTATCAAGTTGATAGTCAGACAACTATCAAGTTGATAGTTAGACAACTATCAAGTTGATAGTTGGACAACTATCAAGTTGATAGTTAGACAACCATCAAGTTGATAGTTATACAGCTATCAAGTTGATAGTTGGACAACTATTAAGTCGATAGTTGAACAACTATCAAGTTGATAGTTGGACAACCATCAAGTTTATTGTTAGACAACTATCAAGTTGACAGTTGGACAACTATCAAGTTGATAGATAGATAACTATCAAGTTGATAGTTAGACAACTATCAAGTTGATAGTTGGACAACTATCAAGTTGATAGTTAGACAACTATCAAGTTGATAGTTAGACAACTATCAAGTTGATAGTTAGACAACTATCAAGTTGATAGATAGATAACTATCAAGTTGATAGTTAGACAACTATCAAGCTGATAGTTGGACAACTATCAAGTTGATACTTAGATAAGTATCAAGTTGACAATTCTCTCAAAGGAATTTTGACAGTGATGTAGTTATAGCAATGTTGATCTTACATCTGTAATTTTTCGACGGGTTGAAACTCTCACACATACAAAATAATCGTTATAAGAATCGGTACAAGATTCCTGAGGAACTATGAGTTCTATTTTATGCAAAATATTCGATTAGAGATTATATTTTGTATGCGTGAGACTTACAACCGGTTGACAAATTACGAATTCAATATCAGCATTGCTATTGTTATCTCACTGTCATAATCGACGATGGACCTGATTACTGACCTGAACCTGATTTTGAGATTCATGTTCGACCTGAATGTAACCTGAAATCTGAAAAATTTGATCAGGTTGACCTGAAATCCACAGGTTATTTTAAGAAAATATAATTAAAACAACTGGATTGTAACTGTATCGAGCTTTTTTGAAAAAAATTGAATTGAAGATTGAAGTAATGTTCGATCAGCTCTAAATGCTCTCGCTGCAAAATAGCCTAAATCCAAAATTTCTTACGTAACGACGTAAGGATGTAACGCCTTAAGTTCCTTAGTACTTTATTTTGGTACAAGGTTTGCTACTACCTTTATAGTTGACTCAATTACTTCCAAATACTTGAAAATGTTGGGTACAAACCCAGTTCCATACTTACTTTTTGTATGAAAGCTTGCACATCTTCAGGTACATGGTACAACGTTTTTAGTTTCATTGAAAACTTTGTACCTGCTCGTTTCGACGTTTCCTTGCTATAACGAGTATTGTAATGATAATGAAGTTAGCAAAGTAGCAGCAAATTTATTTTTAACAACGAACTTAATTATTTTAGTGCTTACAGAAAACGAAGCAAAGTCGAAGTGGCAAATTAAAGAAAAACCTCTTCGCTCCGACCGACGGCTCGCCTGGACTTATTGATAGCTACCGAAACGCCCAGTAATGTCGTTTCTGGCAGCCGGACTTTTCGGCGCCTGTTTTACCGTTTACAGTTGGTACAGAACTCGCTATAACAAAGAAACGTCGTACGGAGCAGATACAAGGTTTTCTATGAAACTGAAAACCTTGTACCAAGTTAGTAAACAACTCGTTAAACAACTCGTTATAGCAAGTAAACGTCGTACTGAGCAGGTAGAAGGTTTTCTATGAAACTATCGAGCATTTTCATATATTTGGAAATGATTGAGTCAACTATGAAGGTAGTATCAAACCTAGAACTTAAGTACTTACTGAAAAAATTTTGGAATTGTGCTACTCACTGTCTTATTGATTCTATTATTTGACCCAAACAAAAAATTATTTATCTTACAAATCCGTGCGAATAGTACATTGAATTGAAATTCAAATCATGAAATCTATTTGCGTCTTTTGACATGTCACGCATTCAAACGATTTCAGGTCAAACAGGTTGATCATGTTCAGTTCAGGTTCGACCTGATATCATCAGGTCAGATTCAGGCTGAGGAAATGTCGACCTGAACCTGACCCGAAAACTTCACATTTGAATTTTTTAAAAAGTTTTTTTTTTGCATCGTCATTTCTTGCGTATTTTCAGCGTAAGCGTCACCTCCACTGATATCATTAGTTTTGGAAGTGGACATTAGGGACTGCGTCACACTTTACCTTTTAAGAGGTTTTTGTTGTGATATCAGTAGTTTTGGAAGTTTTTTGTTTTGTTTGGGTTTCTTGACCATTTCATTTGAACACCTATGAATGACGTCGAGGTCAATATCTATCGATTCCGGCGAAAAAAAATTTTTGGCGAAAACTTTCGCCTCAATTTTGACCAACTTCCGCGCCTCAGCGACCCCACTTTCTATTCATCAAAATGATGCCCAAGTCAATATCTATCGATTCCGACGAAAACAATTTTTTGGCGAAAACTTTCGCCTCGATTTTGACCAACTTTCGCGCCTCGGCGACCCCACTTTTTCTATTCATCAAAATGATGCCCAAGTCAATATCTATCGATTCCGACGAAAAAAATTTTTTGGCGAAAACTTTCGCCTCGATTTTGACCAACTTCCGGGCCTCGGCAAACCCACTTTCTATTCATCAAAAAAATTCTCCTCATTCTCTCTCCAAATTCTCTTCCCGAAGAAACCAACTATCTAGCTATTCTAATTTAGAAGATAGCAAAAAATTCAAAATGCCGAGACTGACGTTCCCTGAAAATTTCAAGAAGATCGGCTGTCTAGTTCTCGAGATCGAAAATTATTAATAGATAGAACATAGATAGATAGAAACCGACAGATCAGAAAAAAGTTTCCATAATGATGAATTATTTCTCCATACAAAAGTGTCATTTTCAAATCTCGATATCTCAGCCAATTTTCAACCGATGAGTGAGGGCTTGTTTGAAAGCTGCTGCGACGTAGTTTTTTTTAAATAATTTGGAGGGGGAGGGGGGCGAGGGGAAAAAACTCAAAAGTTCGCCTATGTATGGCTCCTTGTCCCAAAGGTTTTTGTATGGAGTTTTTTGGGTTTGTGGACGTTTTTTTTTGGGTGTAGGGACTGCGTCACGCCCTCCGCTACCGCTGCGGGCTTGATCCTTGTACCAAAGGTTTTTGTATGTAGTTTTTTGGGTTTGTGGACGTTTTTTTTGGGTGTGGGGACTGCAAACGCCCTCCGCTACCGCTGCGGGCATGATCATAATTTGATAGTTGACAGTTTTATAGTAGATAGTAGATTATGGTTGATTGCTGATAATTTAGACTATTGAATGATTAGTCAACGATCAGGTTGATAGTCAACTACCAACTATGAAGTCGATAGTCAACTATCAAGATGAGAGTGAACTATCAAGTTGATAGTCAACCATCAAGATGATGGGCAACTATCAAGCTGACAGCTAACTATCAAGTTGATAGTCAACTATAAAACTGATAGCCAACTATCAAGTTGTCAAAAATATGAGCTATAAATAAGAAACCTCGACAAATTACTTCATCATTTATTACGCATATTTCGATCAGAATCCATATCCGGCATTATTATCAACAATGAAGTTGATAGTCATCTATCAAGCTTATAGTCAACTAGCTTATAGCAACTAGCACAACCTGATAGTTGACTAACTATAAACTTGATCTCTGACTAACTAGCAACTTGATAGTTGTTAAGTCGACTAACTAAAATCGTGATAGTTTGTTTGTATTTTGCATTGCATAGTTGACTAACTATCAACTTGATTGTTGACTATCAGCTTGATTTCTGACTATCAGCTTGATTGTTGACTAACTATGAACTTGATAGAACTTAATAGATTGACTTAACTTTGTATCAAGTTATCCATCAAAAGTTGATAAACTGTCGATAGTCTTACGAGTGCGACGTTTGCACTTGCCCAGTTTAATTATATGTCCTCAAGTAGAAAATAACTATCAAAGCGGATGGTCAACGATCAAGTTGGATAGTACACAAAAATAATGGTTTTCCAAACAAACATTGAGGAAGTATCGTTGGAAAAACTAATTAAAAACTTTTACGAGTGCGAAGTTTGCTGGGCGAGTGAAGCGAGGTCCGTAATCGCACGAGTTTAATTATTTGTTCACGAATACAAAATAACTATAAATTTGGATAGTAAATGTTCATAATCGATGATCAACTATCAAAGTGGACAGTACACAAAAACAATTGTTTTGTAGACAAAAATTTTAAAGAAAGCATTGTAGTATCCAGTTTCGTTGGAAAAAGCAATAAAAAACTTTTACAGTGAAATACGGTCGTGTGCTTATAAATTTACTTGTTATCAAGTTTCGGCTGTTTCTCGAATTGAGCCGAATTCCAAACACTTATGGAGGATTACTAAATTGTTGAAGAACAAATGTACTAAAATTCCCCCGTTGAAAGACCCACAAGGCCGTATCCTTCTGACAGATGCCGAAAAAGCCGAAGATATTGGTTCAGAATTTGAAAGGGCCCACTACACGACCTTCTTTGATCGTAGTAAAATTCGAAAACTCAAAGTCTAATTTATACCTCGATTGATGGCGTCACTTTGGAAGATTTTTGAAAATCCCAAAAATTTCTCCCGATCAAACTCTATAACTTTCCCTAAGAAACCAACTCTCTAAGTAGAGTCATTCCGAAGCTAAAATTCGAAAACCAAAAAAAACCTAATTTATTGCTTGGGAAAATTCCAGATGGCGCCGGTTTGACTGCTGGCAGACATTTTCTTAAGATCCCAAAAAATTTTCCTGACCAAACTCTATAACTTTCCCGAAGAAACCAACTCTCTAGCTATTGTCACTCTGGAGCTAAAATTCGAAAACTCCGAGCATTACCTAAAAAACCCTCAAAATTGACCATTTTTCCACATGCCACGGCTTTTCCAGAATTTTCCCGGAAAAGCGGCATATGAAATTTTTCATTTGGGGCCGTGACTAACGTTCACTGAAAATTTCAGGAAGATCGGCTGTCTAGTTCTCGAGATCGAAAATTGTTAATAGATCTATCTATAGATAGATACACTTACGGAAATATATTTTTGCATCAAATAGCATTTTGTACTTCTGCGCAAGTTTTTGCAATGTTAAAAAGCTGCGCAAAAGTACAAAATTCTATTTGATGCAAAAATATATTTCCGTAAGTGTAGAAACCGACAGATCAGAAAAAAGTTTCCATAATGATGAGAACAATAGAAAAATTTATTCTCCATACAAAAATGTCATTTTCAAACCTCGATATCTCAGCCAATTTTCAACCGATTTTGATGAGTGAGGGCTCGTAAATCTGCTGCGACGTTGTTTGTGGACGTTTTTTTTTTGGTGTGGGGACTGCGTCACGCCCTCCGCTACCGCTGCGGGCATGATAAGAGGGACCAGTTTTTCGTGCTTATTCCTATTATGTTCGCGTTGTGAAAATTTGATATAGTAGAAATAGTGAAATAATGCATTGACGAGAATTTCTTTATGATTTTCTTTTAAGCTAGAGAATAACTTATGCGAGCGTAGCGAGCGAGAAAATTTTATTGAATAAAACGAACTATGCTGGAAGCAATTAATTTTCGATAAGAGGAAAACACACTAAAAATAGTGCCAAGCGCCCGCAGGTGACGTTTTTTTTCAAATTGCAATACTTTGTGTATAAGATGAGGGAATCGCGAGCGCAGCGAGCGACAAATTCTTGCTGAGTGAGCCAATTTTAGGTACAGAAATTGGGTTTTGTTGAAAAGATCGTTTTTTTCTTTTTTTCGCTTTGAAATAAATTTAAAAAACACAAAATTGAGTTTACGACAATAGAAGATTGTATTTTAATAAGAGTCTTCCATAAAAAAACCGTGGGACTATTCCGGATCGCTGTAGGCGTCGCGTTGCCCAACTACTGAATATTGAGAATCATTGTAAAGCGCCGCAGGTGAAATTTTTTTAGTAAAAAATGAGTGGAACATTTTTTGCAAGTTGAAAATGAGTGCGGTGCACTGGGGTGGATTTTTATAAAGTGGGTGGATTGGGGTGGGACTGGGGTAGATTTTTCCTCCGAGCTTGTATGTTATAAAAGGCCCTGCATGGAGATGTCTCCATATGAATTTTAAATCTTATTATATGGCTACTGTCACTGCCACCATGCCAAGACAACTATGAAATGAAAATATTCAATCTCATTTGTTTTACTTGGTATTTAATTGATTGAAATATAGTTTAAAAAATAAATTGAACAGCGTTCTTGTAGTAGGGTATGCTTCTCTTCATTATAACGAAAAAGTAAAAAATCAGTAAAGGGTCTGACCCACCCAAAAGGTGGGACCTAGTATTTTTATATGTTTTAACTATCTAATGAAATACTAAGTAAATACATGACGCAAATTATAATTTATTAGATGAACTCCTTCAAAGTGAATCTTCACAATAGAGTTCATAAAATGCATTGTAACGAAGCAATTGAAAATAAAAATATCTATCTATCTATCTATCACTTATATATCTGCGAAATTAGAGCGGAAATCGCTCTTTAAGGTTTTAAATAAAAGATATGGACATCAGAAAATCACGAAAATTAAATTAGTCAATCTGTTGAGTGGTTCGGGCTGTAGAGTCCACAGTATGGGCCCAACTCACGCTACGTGATCCTATATGATATTTGGTGGTTTTTTGTGAATATTTCTGTAACGAAGAGATTTTTTGTGCAGTGTTGCAGAGAAAAAAGAGGCGAACTTTTTTGTTCATGGAAGTATAGATCAGAGGCCTCTCCTAAGTGCTCTAGGTTGGTTCTAAGATCGGACCTAGTGTATTTTTTTATTTTTTCCATTTTTTTTAATTTTGGGCTTTTTTAAGAAGTGGAGATTGGAGTCAAGCGCAAACAAGCGCGAGCTGTTTCTATTTACCATATCTCAGTGATTTATAAAATGTCAAAAGCAAGAGGGAATAAAAACACAAGGGCCCATAATGACGACCCTGCTCTTCTCACCCCAATACCACATGTGAATTAACACTCTAAGATTTCAGGAGAGTACCGTTCGGTAGACCCACACTCTACAACCCCTTTAATTGAATCTCATACTATGAATATTGTTTGACGGAGCTAGAAAGGACACATAGCATCTAAGCTTTCAGCCAGGGTACTGCTGTTCCGATAGCCACAGTTTTAGCTTTTTCTGAAACGAAAGTGGGTTTAGGGTTGTGAGGCACGCCGTGCGAGAACAGCACAGAGCGCTATCAGATATAGTTAGAGCACCTTTCCCTAACTTCATTCGTGTTGAAGCATATTAGAGTTGTTTACGATTTCTGGTTCCATACCTATGAAAGGTTGTTTTGAATTGAATCGCACTGCAAGACTGTCCACAGATCGAGTTATGCATGAAGCTACAAATGCTCTGTTTATAAAGGCCATTGATGTTCGAGACTCCGGGGCACTGTACTGTGAATAGATCAACAGTGGGGTGACGCTTGCAAACATGTTTTAAACGGCGGGGGGAAAAATCGCCCAGTTGAATATCGTCAGGGACATTATTTCACGGACGATATTAAACGCGGACGTTATTATCCTCCGCGTTTTTACGGAGGTTAATATCGTCCGTGAACGCGGACGACATTATCCTCCGTAGAAACGCGGACGATAATAACGCCCGTGCGCGCGGACGTTATTATCCTCGATGTTTTCTCTGAGGATGATTCCGTCCGTTATTTGTATCCATGGACGTATAAGACGAATATCTCTGCTCTTACTATTTTTTGTGAAGAAATTTCTGGAAGTTCTGGGTCGGTATAACCAAAAAATGTTTTTTGCGATATTGTGAAACAAATTAAGGTTTTATAACCTTTTTGCCCATGCTATTGAAGAAGTTGGGATCCTAGTGACAATTTGTAAGAGGAAAAGTTTCTGAGTTTTGTTACCCATCTAGGTTTTCGTGACATTTCATAAAAGGGAGATTTCGCTACTTTTGTTAATGACCTAGGTTTTCGTGATATTTCGTAGAAGGAAAAGTTTCTTAGCTTCGTTAGCTACCTTTTTTTTGTAACATTTTGTAAAAGGAAAAGCTCACAAGTTTCACTAGCCGCATGTTTTTGTGACGTTTGATTAAAGCGCAAATTACCTAATTTCGTTAGCCACCTAGTTTTGTGACATTTCGTAAAAGGAAAAGTTCCTTAGCCTCGTTAGCCACTCAGTTTTCGTGACATTTCGTAGAAGGACAAGTTTCTTAGCTTCGTTAGCTACCTTTTTTTTGTAACATTTTGTAAAAGGAAAAGCTCACAAGTTTCGTTAGCCGCATGTTTTTGTGACGTTTGATTAATACGCAAATTACCTAATAATAGGAGGATAATAGAGAGTTTGGGCAAAGCTACATATAGCGGAATTTATAACTTATATCATATAAAAATTTTTTGTATAAATTCGATTTGCGAAATTTCTGACATTTTTCCGAGGTTTTTACGAAAAATTTGTATATGTTATAATTTATAAATTTCGCTATATGTAGCTTTGCCCAAACTCTCTAATAACGTCCGCACAAATTACGGAGGTAAATAACGTCCGTTTAAATTACGGAGGTTAATATCGTCCGCGTCCGCGGACGTTATTATCGTCCGCGTTTTTACGGAGCATAATATTGTCCGCGCCCACGGACGTTATTATCATCCGCGTTTTTACGGAGGATAATATCGTCCGCGCCCACAAATAACGGACGGAATCATCCTCAGAGAAAACATCGAGGATAATAACGTCCGCGCGCACGGGCGTTATTATCGTCCGCGTTTCTACGGAGGATAATGTCGTCCGCGTTCACGGACGATATTAACCTCCGTAAAAACGCGGAGGATAATAACGTCCGCGTTTAATATCGTCCGTGAAATAATGTCCCTGACGATATTCAACTGGGCGATTTTTCCCCTCGCCGTTTAAAACATGTTTGCAAGCGTCACCCCACTGTTGATCTATTCACAGTACAGTGCCCCGGAGTCTCGAACATCAATGGCCTTTATAAACAGAGCATTTGTAGCTTCATGCATAACTCGATCTGTGGACAGTCTTGCAGTGCGATTCAATTCAAAACAACCTTTCATAGGTATGGAACCAGAAATCGTAAACAACTCTAATATGCTTCAACACGAATGAAGTTAGGGAAAGGTGCTCTAACTATATCTGATAGCGCTCTGTGCTGTTCTCGCACGGCGTGCCTCACAACCCTAAACCCACTTTCGTTTCAGAAAAAGCTAAAACTGTGGCTATCGGAACAGCAGTACCCTGGCTGAAAGCTTAGATGCTATGTGTCCTTTCTAGCTCCGTCAAACAATATTCATAGTATGAGATTCAATTAAAGGGGTTGTAGAGTGTGGGTCTACCGAACGGTACTCTCCTGAAATCTTAGAGTGTTAATTCACATGTGGTATTGGGGTGAGAAGAGCAGGGTCGTCATTATGGGCCCTTGTGTTTTTATTCCCTCTTGCTTTTGACATTTTATAAATCACTGAGATATGGTAAATAGAAACAGCTCGCGCTTGTTTGCGCTTGACTCCAATCTCCACTTCTTAAAAAAGCCCAAAATTAAAAAAAATGGAAAAAATAAAAAAATACACTAGGTCCGATCTTAGAACCAACCTAGAGCACTTAGGAGAGGCCTCTGATCTATACTTCCATGAACAAAAAAGTTCGCCTCTTTTTTCTCTGCAACACTGCACAAAAAATCTCTTCGTTACAGAAATATTCACAAAAAACCACCAAATATCATATAGGATCACGTAGCGTGAGTTGGGCCCATACTGTGGACTCTACAGCCCGAACCACTCAACAGATTGACTAATTTAATTTTCGTGATTTTCTGATGTCCATATCTTTTATTTAAAACCTTAAAGAGCGATTTCCGCTCTAATTTCGCAGATATATAAGTGATAGATAGATAGATAGATATTTTTATTTTCAATTGCTTCGTTACAATGCATTTTATGAACTCTATTGTGAAGATTCACTTTGAAGGAGTTCATCTAATAAATTATAATTTGCGTCATGTATTTACTTAGTATTTCATTAGATAGTTAAAACATATAAAAATACTAGGTCCCACCTTTTGGGTGGGTCAGACCCTTTACTGATTTTTTACTTTTTCGTTATAATGAAGAGAAGCATACCCTACTACAAGAACGCTGTTCAATTTATTTTTTAAACTATATTTCAATCAATTAAATACCAAGTAAAACAAATGAGATTGAATATTTTCATTTCATAGTTGTCTTGGCATGGTGGCAGTGACAGTAGCCATATAATAAGATTTAAAATTCATATGGAGACATCTCCATGCAGGGCCTTTTATAACATACAAGCTCGGAGGAAAAATCTACCCCAGTCCCACCCCAATCCACCCCACTTTATAAAAATCCACCCCAGTGCACCGCACTCATTTTCAACTTGCAAAAAATGTTCCACTCATTTTTTACTAAAAAAATTTCACCTGCGGCGCTTTACAATGATTCTCAATATTCAGTAGTTGGGCAACGCGACGCCTACAGCGATCCGGAATAGTCCCACGGTTTTTTTATGGAAGACTCTTATTAAAATACAATCTTCTATTGTCGTAAACTCAATTTTGTGTTTTTTAAATTTATTTCAAAGCGAAAAAAAGAAAAAAACGATCTTTTCAACAAAACCCAATTTCTGTACCTAAAATTGGCTCACTCAGCAAGAATTTGTCGCTCGCTGCGCTCGCGATTCCCTCATCTTATACACAAAGTATTGCAATTTGAAAAAAAACGTCACCTGCGGGCGCTTGGCACTATTTTTAGTGTGTTTTCCTCTTATCGAAAATTAATTGCTTCCAGCATAGTTCGTTTTATTCAATAAAATTTTCTCGCTCGCTACGCTCGCATAAGTTATTCTCTAGCTTAAAAGAAAATCATAAAGAAATTCTCGTCAATGCATTATTTCACTATTTCTACTATATCAAATTTTCACAACGCGAACATAATAGGAATAAGCACGAAAAACTGGTCCCTCTTATCATGCCCGCAGCGGTAGCGGAGGGCGTGACGCAGTCCCCACACCAAAAAAAAAACGTCCACAAACAACGTCGCAGCAGATTTACGAGCCCTCACTCATCAAAATCGGTTGAAAATTGGCTGAGATATCGAGGTTTGAAAATGACATTTTTGTATGGAGAATAAATTTTTCTATTGTTCTCATCATTATGGAAACTTTTTTCTGATCTGTCGGTTTCTACACTTACGGAAATATATTTTTGCATCAAATAGAATTTTGTACTTTTGCGCAGCTTTTTAACATTGCAAAAACTTAGAGAGTTTGGGCAAAGCTACATATAGCGGAATTTATAACTTATATCATATAAAAATTTTTTGTATAAATTCGATTTGCGAAATTTCTGACATTTTTCCGAGGTTTTTACGAAAAATTTGTATATGTTATAATTTATAAATTTCGCTATATGTAGCTTTGCCCAAACTCTATAATAACGTCCGCACAAATTACGGAGGTAAATAACGTCCGTTTAAATTACGGAGGTTAATATCGTCCGCGTCCGCGGACGTTATTATCGTCCGCGTTTTTACGGAGCATAATATTGTCCGCGCCCACGGACGTTATTATCATCCGCGTTTTTACGGAGGATAATATCGTCCGCGCCCACGGACGTTATTATCCTCCGTAAAAACGCGGACGATAATAACGTCCGTGGGCGCGGACGTTAATATCCTCCGCGAAAACACGGAGGATAATAACGTCCGCGGACGCGGACGATATTAACCTCCGTAAAAACGTGGAGGATAATAACGTCCGCAGACGCGGATGATATTATCGTCCGCGTTTAATATCGTCCGTGAAATAATGTTCCGGACGATATTCAACTGGGCGATTTTTCCCGTCACCGTTTTAAACACCTTTTTTGCAATGTCTGCAGGGGTGTGAAGGGGATGTGGACGGCGAATCTGATGAAGGTTGTAGAAAGATCTTTAGCTCCGTAGTCGCATAAAGCGCCGCGACCACATAAGGCGCCGCGGGCACATAAAGCGCCGCGGGCACATAAAGCGCCGCGGGCACATAAAGCGCCGCGGGCACATAAAGCGCCGCGGGCACATAAAGCGCTGCGGGCACATAAAGCGCTGCAGGCACATAAAGCATCGCAGACTAATAATTAGCGGGGGTCCAGGGGGCTGCTATTATAAAAACATAATTCTGTTAATCGCATCACAGCTTTTTGCACGTTCTCGCTAATTGCTTTCGAGTGCCCTCACACTCACCCGCTCCAACGCCTGCGAATGCGTATCCACTAGTGGCTGCCAGGATCTAACTCTGGGGGTTTGCTCGGAGAAAAAAGTCTTATGATTTTTATGAGCAACATTTTCACAAAAGAAAATGTTTTCATCCTATTTTATCCAGAGGAGTTAGGTAGCGAAAACTATTCAAATTTGGGGGTTTGGTAAATTTTTTGGTATTAAAGTGGTGCTGTTGTGTGGAGTGGAATGCGCTTTCGAATATCAATCGATAGTTAGGTTCAGTGCAAAAAAATTGCCGAATAATGTTGGTTGAAAAATGAAAAATTTCGATACGATTTGTCGCCAACGAACGGGAGCAGTTCTTCGGCTATATCTCGGTCAGCACTCAGCAGTGGTCGGCAGGTGTCAAATGAAAGATGTCGATCCCATAGAGCCTAGGTAGGTTAGGTACGCCTAGCGAACAAACTCATTGAATCAAAGACTGCGCAGTCTCAGAATTCGTACTTTGCAAGACAAATTGGTTATTTTTAGAGCGTTTTCTGAAGTTAAACTTTTTACGATTTTTTGGGATTATTTAGGATTATTTGGGATTATTTGGATTATTTGGGATTATTTGGGATTATTGGGATTATTTGGCATTATTTGGATTATTTGGGATTATAACATGGGGTAGATCGTGGTGGGAGGGAGGGGGATGCATCTATTATCGTGTAGAGATGACGAATTAGCAATAAAAAAAATGTCCGTCTGTCCGTCCGTCTGTCCGTCTTCACTTTTTTTTCCAAACGACTTAACCGATCAGCCTAAACTTTTTTTCCCTGAAAGGTACATGTCTCCCATGATTCAAGTTCGAAGATGAGCAAAATGGATCAAGTGGTTCCGGAGATATGGTCGAGGAAGTGACCAAAAACATGATTTTTCGAAGGTCGGTGAAGCTTTTTCGCAAATATCTCAGCAAGTATAGCACGGAAATTCCTCATTTTGTTGTCAAATGATAGCATTTGATGTCACAAAGCTGGGAAAAATTTTTTGTGGGAATCGGTACAGGGGTCTGGGCACTGGGATCAATGGAATGGACGAAATTGAGATTCTTGGCCATATACGAAAACAGCTTTTCGTCTATATTTCCTTAACTAAGCAATATGGAGATTCACTGTCAAAGGAAAAGTTGTAGAGAATTAAATTTAAGCGAAAACGTGTTTCTGGGTTTTGGGGAAATATGACCCAATCCTGGTATATGGCCACTTCCATAATTGGGCAGGTTGACCCGAATCTCTAGAACTATGAGAGTTAGAAAGTTGGTTCCAAAGGCGAAGTTATAGAGAATTGAATTTAAGCGAACACGTGTTTCAGGGTTTTGGTGAAATATGGCCCAATCCTGGTATATTGGCACTTCCATAATTGGGCAGGATGACCCAGATCTCCAGAACTATGAGTTAGAAAGTTGGTTCCAAAGGCGAAGTTACAGAGAGTTAAATTTAAGCGAATACGTGTTTCGGGTTTTGGTGAAATAGCCCAATCCTGGTATGGCCACTTCCATAATTGGGCAGGATGACCCAGATCTCCGAATATGAGAGTTAGAAGTTGGTTCCAAAGGCGAAGTTATAGAGAATTAAATTTAAGCGAACACGTGTTTCAGGGTTTTGGTGAAATATGGCCCAATCCTGGTATATTGGCACTTCCATAATTGGGCAGGATGACCGAGATCTCCAGAACTATGAGAGTTAGAAAGTTGGTTCCAAAGACGAAGTTATAGAGAATTAAATTTAAGCGAACAAATGTTTCAGGGTTTTGGGGAAATATGGTCCAATCCTGGTATATGGCCACTTCCATAATTGGGCAATATGACCGAGATCTCCAGAACTATGAGAGTTAGAAAATTGGTTCCAAATCGAACAAGCTAAATGGAGACTTCGCCGAATTTTTTGAATAAAAAAACCTACAAAAAAAATGAACAAAGGGTTGAATGGGCATATAATAAAATGCTAGGTAATACCACTGCTTCGACTCCGCATGAATCACTTAATGCTAATAATACAACGGAAATAGTTAAAGCCTCCAAAAGCGCTAAGAAATCATTCATTATTCGCCTACCGAGAATTGGGAGCAGAACACCATACCTAATGCGACTTTTCGACGATTTATCAAACTCCGGTGCTGTACGCTTAGGGTCAGGCGAAATAATGAAGGCTGTCAATTTAGTTTTACAAGCACGAAAGGCTATGGATGAAGGAAAATCTGTGCTTGAGACTTTATAAAACGGGTCTAGTTTTACACATCAAAAATTAAAAAATGTGTAGTATAACCACTAGTTGTAGCTTATTACAAAAGTAATTCAAAACTTTACACGCTACTAGATGACTCATATAAAAAGTAAAGTGATGTACGGGGTTTGGTCATTCACAAATTAGCCCCTGGTTGAAAGAAGTTGAAAATAAAGGCAGCAGTCAACAGTGTTACACAGAGCAAATCAAAATGGTTTTTCATAACTTCTTTGTGCTTCCTGGAAATGACTTACATAGTGAGACTCCTACAGATTCTGATGTCTATATCGCCCAACAACATGACTTAGAATATGAAAACGCCGTTGATGAATCAGATATACACAGGGCCGACCGCAAAGCCATTCAGGCATTTGTTATCGACAGTATTAAAAATGAAAATTGGCATTCCGTAATTGGCGCTCTTTGTCTAGCTTCTAAACATTTATTTGAACTAATATGCTGCAAATTTTTCTACCCCGACCTTCGCAACAAGCCTGGTTTAAATGCGAACAACGAACCGTAAGAAACATATATTTTTACTAAGTACATGAAAATTCATGTTTTTGGAAAAATTCTTCTACTTGAACAATGATACTAATGGGTGGTACCGACTCTAAAAGTTTGAATATCGAATATCGAGTTTGGATTTACTATAGCAACACTGCAACGCTCTTTTAGTACGATTAGGAGCATTTTGCTGATTTTTGTGCATGTCATTGAATCAATCTTGAGCAAAATCATACACTTTGAAGCGTGGTGTGATGCCCTTGTCGCACCCACCAGGACAAATTTAGATAGTAAACCCCGTCGCTGCTTATGTACATAAGCATACATCACTTATCATCATGTTTAACGGTGATACAAAAATATGAATTAGCGATCAATATTAGCATACCTTACCTAAATACAGTCGTTTACAGTAAAATAATAGTTTCTTGGACAGCTCAGTAAGATCCTTTCAACATATCCATAATACCGAATTACTAATTATAAACGTCTAATGTCCGTCTGTTCATGTGCCTATGTGTCTATTTATGTAGTAGTAGTAGTAGTGGTTTATTTGTCATATATATGTGTAAGGCAATGCCTTTTTGATTACATACATTCCGCGATCATACAAGTAATTATTCAGTAGAAAATTATATAAAAATAAAATTGCACATGAAGTAGAAAAATTAAAAGTAATAAGAAAAAGAGAAGAAAAAAAAAAACTCAGGGAAGTGGAACAAAATCGATCCGACGTGAATCACAAGAACTCAGTAGTGCAGTTGTATAGTTGTATTGCCTGTGATATAGAGAGTGAGCGGTGATGTGGAATGAAAATGAGCATGTGAGGTGAGGGTGAACAGGGTGAGTAATTATGACAGGGCTCTATTCACTGGTGGCTACCAGGCCATAGCGATCCCTGCATGCACGCTTAAAGCCAGTTAACGAAACGACACTCTTGATGCGACTAGGCAATGCGTTATATTTCGAGACTCCTCGCACAAAAAACGAGCGGTTCGTAATATCCCTATCATTGCGAGGCAATTTTAAGTTCAACGTCCTAGATGAGTGTCCGAATTCCAAATTTTCGAACAGATAGCGTGACGATGATCTTGTGCAGAAACGACGAAGTAAGGTAATCGTAGTATGTGAAGAGATCACGCCCAAGCAGCAGGTTTACATGATCAGAGACAGAGTCATAGCGCCCAATCCCATAAACGAATCGAACACATGCGTTGAATGATTTAGCCAGCACACTTTTCGCTGAGGATGAGAGCTCCCCCAACACAGGACAGCAATACCCAAAATGGGGCAACAAGAGAGACTTCACAAGAAGCCTCCGCGTTTCACGGGGAAAAAAACGAGATTCTTGCCACATCGACCGAAGGCCAGCAAAATTTTAGCGGAAACCGCATTAACATGGAAGTCCCAGTCTAACCGGGGATCTAGAATTAACCCCAAATCCTTCACAGAAGATGCATACTCGATTGTTACCCCCTCGAAGGTCACTTCCGGAATGTACTTAGCCCATGCACTTGCAGACATAACAATCGCTTTGGTCTTCCCACCATTCAACTTCAGGCCGTTAGACTTCGCCCATTCCGATATTGCTGACAAATCCAACTTCAGTAGGTGCATGTCTGCAAACACACTCCCCTCATTTATCGACTTATAAAGCTGGAAGTCGTCTGCGAATAAGTGGCTCTTGCAGTAATTCAGGTTCCGAGGCAGGTCATTAATAAACATCGAAAAAAGGATAGGACCCAAAACTGATCCTTGAGGAAGACCACAGAGCTGATCGCAAGCAATCGTGACTGGAACCCATTTAAATCCACCAGTATGTGTCTATTTATTTATTCGTCTATAAGTCTGTCTGTCACGATCCCGTTATTTTTGCGTTTAATTGGCGTTTACACTGGCGAAGAAAAAAAAAATGCTTTTTGATATGTTGTCAAGTATGGTGCAAAACGTCGAGAAAACATGTTCCGGGTGGGATATTGTTCTGAAATAAGAGAGTTATGGGTCAAGAAAGGGTGAAAATTGAAAATCGGCCAAAAGTCACTCAAGATGTCGTCTTAGAGATTTGGTCGGCGAAGCAAAGTCTTAGAGTTTTTGATGGCCTACAACTTTGTAGAAGAAAGTTTTTTGATCCGACTTCATGCGGAAGAGGTAGGCAGCGAAAACTGTTAAATTTTTGGGGTTTCCACACTTTGTTGTTAGGGAACTTTTGTTGTTGGACAAAGTAGAGATAAATTTTGAGCATCAATCGATAGTGGAGGTTTGATGCAACAAAATTGCTGAAAAATGTTGGGTGAAAAAGTTTCATACTACAGAGCTGTAGGTCGTTCTTTGGCGAATTTGTCCAGAGCTGGAGCACTTATTAACCTATATCTCGGCCGGTAGTTGCCGGAATGGGGCCAGTGAGGTGTCAAATGAATGGTTTCGACAGTGTGAAGGTAGCGGAACCAATTTTAAGAAAATCGGTTGAGCGGTTCGGTGCCCAGGGTCGGTCAAAGGAGGCAAAAATGGACAAAAATTTGCTCCGCTGCCCGAAAATTACTGAAAAATTAATTTTTAATATGTTGTCGGGTATGGTGCAAAACGTCGAGAAAACATGTTCCGGGGTTAGATATTGTTCTGAAATAAGAGAGTTATGGGTCAAGAAAGGGTGAAAATTGAAAATCGTCCAAAAGTCAGTCAAGATGACGTCTTAGAGATTTGGTCGGGGAAGCAAAGTCTTAGAGTTTTTGATGCCTACAACTTTGTAGAAGAAAACTTTTTGATCCGACTTCATGCGGAGGAGCTAGGCAGCGAAAACTGTTAAAATTTTGGAGTTTCCTCACTTTGTTGTTAGGGAACTTTTGCTGTTGGACAAAGTAGAGATAATTTTTGAGTGCCAATCGATAGTGGAGGCTTGGGGCAATAAATTTGCTGAACAATGTTGGGTGAAAAAGTTTCATACTACCGAGCTATAGGTCGTTCTTTGGCGATTTTATCCAGAGCTGGAGCACTTATTAACCAATATCTCGGCCGGTAGTTGCCGGAATGAGGCCATTGAGGTGTCAAATTAAGGTTTTCGACAGTGTGAAGGTAGCCGAATTGGGTTGAAGCAAATCGGTTGAGCGGTTCGGTGCCCAGGGTCGATCAAAGGAGGCAAAAATGGGCAAAAATTTGCTCCGCTGGCCGAAAATTATTGAAAAAAATTTTTTTATATGTTGTCGGGTATGGTGCAAAACGTCGAGAAAACATGTTACGGGGTGGGATATTGTTCTGAAATAAGGGAGTTATGGGTCAAGAAAGGGTGAAAATTGAAGATCGTCCAAAAGTCAGTCAAGATGACGTCTTAGAGATTTGGTCGGGGAAGCAAAGTCTTAGAGTTTTTGATGGCCTACAACTTTGTAGAAGAAAGTTTTTTGATCCGACTTCATGCGGAGGAGCTAGGCAGCGAAAACTGTTAAAATTTTGGGGTTTCCTCACTTTGTTGTTAGGGAACTTTTGTTGTTGGACAAAGTAGAGATAAATTTAGAGTGCCAATCGATAGTGGAGGCTTGGGGCAACAAATTATGTCAACAATGTTGGGTGAAAAGGTTTCATTCTACAGAGCTATAGGTCGTTCTTTGGCGATTTTATCCAGAGCTGGAGCAATTATTAACCAATATCTCGGGCGGTATTTGCCGGAATGAGGCCATTGAGGTGTCAAATGAAAGGTTTCGACAGTGTAAATGTAGCAGAACCGAATTCAACAAAGTCGGTTGAGCGTTTCGGTGTCCAGGGTCGGTCAAAGGAGGCAAAAATGGACAGAAATTTGCTCCGCTGACCGAAAATTATTGAAAAAAATACTTTTTGATATGTTGTCGGGTATGTTGCAAAACGTCGAGAAAACGTGTTCCGGGGTGGGATATTGTTCTGAAATAAGGGAGTTATGGGTCAAGAAATGGTGAAAATTCAAAATCGTCCAAAAGTCAGTCAAGATGACGTCTTAGATATTTGGTCGGGGAAGCAAAGTCTTAGAGTTTTTGATGGCCTACAACTTTGTAGAAGAAAGTTTTTTGATCCGACTTCATGCGGAGGAGCTAGGCAGCGAAAACTGTTAAAATTTTGGGGTTTCCTCACTTTGTTGTTAGGGAACTTTTGTTGTTGGATAAAGTAGAGATAATTTTTGAGTGCCAATCGATAGTGGAGGTTTGGGGCAACAAATTTGCTGAACAATGTTGGGTGAGAAAGTTTCATATTCCCGAGCTATAGGTCGTTCTTTGGCGGTTTTGTCCAGAGCTGGAGCACTTATTAACCAATATCTCGGCCGGTAGTTGCCGGAATGAGGCCAGTGAGGTGTCAAATGAAAGGTTTCGACAGTGGGAAGGTAGTAGAAGGGGAATTGGGTTGAAGGAAATCGGTTGAGCGGTTCGGTGCGCAGGGTCGATCAAAGGAGGCAAAAATGGACAAAAATTTGCTCCGCTGCCCGAAAATTCCTGAAAAATTAATTTTTGATATGTTGTCGGGTATGGTGCAAAACGTCAAGAAAGGGTGTTCCGGGGTGGGATATTGTTCTGACATAAGGGAGTTATGGGTCAAAAAAGGGCGTAAATTGAAAATTGGCCAAAAGTCAGTCATACATGACGTCTTAGAGATTTGGTCGGGGAAGTGTCAGAGTAGAATGCATAGCAAGTGCAACGCTGAATACGGGGAACTTGAAATACGCACGGAAAGCAGAACTTTATTCACATTAAATAAAAACCGATGTAAACTAAGATGTCTTTCACACATTTTTATCGGGCACAGTTGTAGAAGTTCCAAGAAAGCAAGCTAAGTTAAAATTCTCTTCATTGACTGCATCAATTACAACATTTGTCCCAAAGAATTGAACTATTTGGAATGCATAATCGTATCATACAACAGATATTTCGTATAAAGTAAAAGATTATTTCTCACAAATAATATTTGAAAATATTCTGTGGAATTTATGAAATTGTTCATCAAAAATTATTTTCTTCGCATTTGTGGTAAAAATTCAAAGAAATTGTCCCTCATAAATACCTAATTAAAAAATTCGTTGTGATCGTCAGGATACAGTTTTCTGTTGTTGTGCAGGTGGTTACTGGTTAGTCGTAGATACAATGGATGGTCGGCAAAAAATTGGTATTCTATTGGATTTACACTGGCAAACGTGGCAAAGAAAAGTTGGCGCAAATCAGGGAAACGGTAGGCGGCGCATTTTCCGGTAAAGGATTCCGTAAGTAGCGTAAGCTACTTTGTTTGAAGACCCTGCGACCCTCTGTCTGTCTGTTTGTGCACGAAAAATTTCTACGTGATTATAGTCTCCGGGAGGCACTTCCGCCATAATGTTAATCGGCCACTACTTATACTACTACAATTGTTTATTTCTTCTCTGGCTGTAAATGCATCATACTTAAACAAATTGTCTGCAAAAAGTGGGAAGGTTTCACTTTAGGGAAAAAAATGGACTAAATCTAAGAATTCTTTGGAAGTAATTAAGAAATGTTATTTAGACGTCAAAATAAAAAAAGTAGTTAACAGATTTGGTACTGATGTGTTAACATTTCAAAAATAACACTAGGTCACAAATGAAAATCAAATTGATGTAGCCGCACTACATACCAAAAAACGCGTTTTCCGATTTTTTCCAGAGCAAATATAAACAGATCATATAACTAGAACAATGATTTTAATATATTTTAAATATGATATAAACTTGAGTGTATTATAAATTTAAGTTAATTTTTCAACGCTGCATGATTAGCGATAAAACATTAATTTAAGCAAACAAATTTTTCGTTCATGAATCCCTGGTACATATATGTTACTGTATGTATGTTTTCTAAAGGAATCAAGATAAAATCATTTTTTTGTACTACTGGATAAGCGTAGAAATGACGGTCAAATCCTAAGTTTTCTAGTATTTGGCAACCTATAATAATTGTAGATTTGTCAAAGTATATTATATCTTTGACTAATCCGAATTTCGGAGAATCATCTATCTCCAACCCGATTTGTACAACACAATTGATTTTATCAACACTCCTAACTCCACCCAACTTAATAGTTCAATCTTTGTTAAATCAAAGAAAATATTATATTTTTTAAATATAGAATTAATACCAGCGTTATCAATTTTTCCGAAGATTTGTTCATTTTTGATTCCCTCGAAATTTAAAAGAAACTTGGAAATTTGGTATTCGATTTTCGTTGCAAATGTTGTAAGTAAATTAATACGACATGTAATAACGTTGGCAATATTTTTAAATTTTTTGTGGAAAGCTTCGAATCTCATAGAAGAAATCAAACTTACTGGTCCTATCATATGTAAGATTGTCGGATAATGCACCATAAAATGGTGTTTAGGTTTCAGTGTTTCATGAGGAAAACACTCCAAGTACAGTTCATGATGTTCACTAACTAAATTAATGAGAAGTTCATGAGTTCGGCAATGTATTACTTTAGAAGTGACAATTGTTACAATTTCTCTCAAAACTAGATATAAATTCCACTCAGGGCAGTCACGAGGTACACGATGACCAATTATTCCTGCTAAATTCAAAACCAATGTTTTCATCTCTTCACCTGATACTTGTAAAGACATACTTTGGAGGTTATCCTCCGTAATTGGATAAATTTTTTTTGTTTTTAACAAAAGGACCTTAATTGTGAAGCTTTATGTTGGCATTTAATTCATTCAATGTAAAAACTTGATTATTGATCAACTTAATAATAATGTTGCATAGATCATAGTTGCAGACGCCTTCAAAAATATCATGAACAAGATCATGAAGGATAGCGACACTGAAGTTACAGGTTACATGGAATTTATGAATAAGATGCAAGGCGCATTCCTCATTAATGCCTGTTACCGATATGTTACATTTGCATACGTCTTCACAATAATTTTGGTAGTTTCTGAGAAACTCAGGATCTTCTCTCAATAGTTTTCTCATTTCATCCTTCTTTAATTTACGAAAGCGGCAATAGAAATTAGCATTGAAGCTTTCCGTAAAACCTACAGTATGTTACCTAAGACCTAAATTATCCCCAAGAATAAGAACAACGATGAATTTAACTGTGCGAATTTTACCGTATTTCACATTAATCCCGACCGAGTATAGCTCATTTAGGATTTTAGCAATAGGTTCAAATAATCTCTTATTACCGTATATTTTCCGATCCTCAGAGAAAAATTGACAAAGAAGCAATATAAATTGTAGTTTAGAAATTAAATGATTGGGTAAGGCTGGCATACCTGCGTACACCGAACCAATCTTATATGCTCCTGAGTGTGAACCAACTACATTCTGAGGTTCGAAGTCATCAAAAAATATATTCAAAGGTAAAACAACATGGTTTCGTTCTGTTCTTCCACTTCTACTAGTTTTCGCCACAGAGGTGATTGCACAATATTAGAAATCGAGCCGTTTCTACAATTTTGCTTTTCTTGGATGAATGACACAATCTCATGCATGACATCAGGTAGATTCAAGAACTTTTCAAGAAATTCAATTACATTAAATATTTTCACGATCCGAGGTATCCTTATGAAATTTGGGGACGCCGTTCAAATATTTAAAATCATAGGAAAGCGATAAAATATGATCTTTTGATGCTATATACACACCAGCGGATTGTAAAGCTTTTGTAAGTTTATACTCAGAGTTTATGGATGATGGATCTTGAAAGAATTGGCAAAACTCATTAAAGTTTTAAGAGTCCAGATCACTGCTGCAACTCTTCAAATTAATAACTGCTTTCGAGTAGATTTCGAAATTCTTTTTAACAATTTCCAAACCTTTTTCCGCGAAATCAACTCATCTGATAGTAAATCCACTGCATTTTTCATCATATCTCTTTTTAACTCCGCGATGACTCTTAACGAACCCTCGTCATTACTTTCATTTTCGCATTTTGGTTCACCTTTACTTTCAATGATATTAACGCTTATATCGTTAGTTAACTTATAAATTTCCGATGAACCGATTACACTTGCCTCATGACAAGGAATTGTAGTATATCGAGTAATGTGACTCCTCAAAGATACTCGCTTCGAGTATTTACGTGAACACTTAGGATACGGACATTCCACTTGAAAAACCTTGGAGTGAGAATATTTAATGTGACTCATGAATTCTTGGGTTGACGTTAAATTTTGTTTGCAGATCTTACACGCTAACATCATGTTAATAAAGTATTTCTAACAAGATTTTGTTCAAATTAAGTTAATGAAAATAATATAGTGAATGCAAGGCTCAAATTAATGAAGCAATAAATTAAAAAGTTACTTATTTAAGAAATATTCTAAATCCTGAATAAAAGCAGCAACGTTTGCGACTTGCTTACTACCGGTCACGATGTCATATACTTTTCTTCTATAAATTGCCAAATATGTTTTGTTTCATCTGGATATGGACATTTTAATCCCTATAATGATTTAAACAAGATTTCGAAGCCAATCACTGGACTATTTATGGTATAAGTGCTTCTTCCTATATGAATTTTTGCCGTTGGGTTAGAAAGTTCACCAAAAAAGTACATTCTTGGTTTCATAATTAGGGCATTGTACTTATTGCTTCCATTGAAATCCGAGTTAAATTTATCTGCCTCGTAAGCCGTCTGTGAATAGTGTTGTTTTTAAGCATTGACAGGAAATTACAAATTTTATACCTTAAAATAAGGACAAAATATTTCGGATATTTCAGATTTAGTAAATTTCTTTTTAGGATTAGGCAACAAATGCGGCAATAATAAAATCACGATGACTTGCTGTAACGCTAAGGAAAAACATTTTCAGTAAATGACGAAAGCTAATTTAGTTTTATTCTTTACTTTGAATATCAGCACTTCCTTCTTCTAAGTTTACAGATTGTTCTTTGTATGCCGTAATCAAAGTTTTTAATTCCACTGGTGGTCTTTTCTTTTGAGATGCGAAAGATAATATTTTGGGTGCTATTAATGAAAACTTTGAAGTATTGTGTTTATACTCTTTATCAGCATCCAATATTAACTGTTGAATAGTTTTTATTAAACTAAATAGCATTTCGTCCACAGAAATATTTTCCAAACTTAATAATAACCATTTACACAATGAGACTCGTAAGTTGGTTCTTGAATAATGGAAGGTGGCTATCGTCTCTTTTGTTTGTGGTTTTTCTTTATGACTTGTTCGATATGGGCTTCAAAGGAAGTCTTTATCTCTATGCAGACGATACCGCATTTAAATACTCGGCGGATTCCGTCAGTAATCTGAAAGCTAAGATGCAGAGTGATCTGTTCCTGTTGCACACTTGGTCGCAAAAAAGCTTGATGTTTATCAATGTGTCTAAATCAAACTATGTTCTGTTCAAGCAAGGATCATTGGTTGACTTTGAGTTGACCTATGACGGAGAAACGCTCATCCGTAAGAGAAGCGTGAAGTACCTCGGCCTTTATGTTAATGAAGATTTTACATGGAATGACCATGTTAGTTGCATCATAAAGAAAATTTCGCCGCTTATTGGCGTTATGAAACGTCTGAGGTTTTTCGTACCGAAAGGGGTACTGTACAATTTGTATTTTTCGTACGTGCATTCTCACTTATGCTATTTAAATCCAGTGTGGAACTGCGCACCACAGTGCGTTCTAAATGATCTTCTGCTCCTGCAAAAAAAAGCTCTGCGTAACATGTGGGGGTTAAAATTTAAAGATTCTGCCAAGCCGTATTTCAATAGCTCGATACTTCCGATTGACTACTTTAACGCGTACCAATCAGCAAATCTAGTGTATTCTCTCAAAAATGACCTTCTGAAGAACGAAATGTCGGTGCGAGTGAACTCTGAGGTTCATGATCACTTCACGAGGGGTAGACACCTCCTTCACACTTCCTTTGCTCGTTCTAGTTTCGGACAATTTGCGATTGACATCCGCGCTTTCAATTTTTATAATAGTTTGCCCACTTCCATACGTGAGACGAGAGGAACAATAACCTTTAAACAACGTTTAAAAAGTTATTTACTTGAAATGTTCCATGAATCGTTGGAATATAGACTGAGGTGGTGAAATGTTACAAGACACATCGCTGTTACTAGCTGCTACATTCATGTACATTCTTTTTTTTATTATATACTTTAATTAAGTTTTGATTAATCATTGATTTAATAGATAAAAAAAAATTATATTTGATTTACTGATTTAAATTCTAGTTTTAATTGATTAATTGGGATATTATCTTCTAGTTCGATTTAAAATATTAGTATGGATTTAAGAACAGAGCATGTACAGGCCAAGAGCCTTCAATGTTAAACTTGAAATAAATAAAAAAAAAAAAATTGATGCAGAATAACATTCTGTAGAATGAAAGTGTAAATAGAATTTCTGATTAAAAGTTGAGTTAAAAATAAACGCTCTATTTTTTCAATTGCACCAATTTATTTTAATAATTTTTTACCGACCTAGGTTTCGGTTGTTAAACAACCATCATCGGGGTATTTATTTTAACTGAATTTTCCCTCTATAAAATGTCGCTCTAGGACAGTACCTTCTTTAGAAGACAAGAAACAAAAAACAAAGGACTTACACATACATGTGTCGCTGATAACATATCAGTTCGTCAACTAATTATACTAATTCCCTTGGAAGGAGTTAGGGTCGTGTGTAAAACAAATAGCAATTTCTACTCGCAGTCAAAAAATTCTTCGTTTACGCTGGTGTTAGGTGTGTCTTCTTCTATTTCGATAATGTTCTCGTCGTATTTTCTTTCAATCGTGAATAAATGTAGTAGCGGTGACGTTATGTTCCCATTGTCTTCATTAAGTAGATTTTCATGTTTATGTCTGTGTATGTGGATGGCTTCGTAATATTCAATTTTCCACATGTGATTTATGGGTTGCAAAAGCTTTAACTCACTTATGTTGATACATGGTTCGTCATAAAAATGTGTCGTCCTACTGCAGTTTTCGTTTTCCATTTTGCGGATTTTATGTGTTCATTGAAACGTTCGAACAACTTGCGGATCGTCATCCCAATGTAAAGCCGGTCCGCAGCACGAGCATTGTATGCGGTATATGCCTGATCTATGTACTTTGACCGGTCTGTCTTTTAACGTTCCTAACGCTTGTCTCAAAGAGCCGTCATTTCTATGTACTATACTCATTCCATGTCTTTTGTACGCTGTTTTTGACTTTTTCGTCACTTTCGGGTAAAATCTGATCGCTGCTCGCTTGTCAATTTCTTTAGGAAAGTCGTAGAAAGTTAAGATGAAGAGCGACATTTTATAGAGGGAAAATTCAGTTAAAATAAATACCCCGATGATGGTTGTTTAACAACCGAAACCTAGGTCGGTAAAAAATTATTAAAATAAATTGGTGCAATTGAAAAAATAGAGCGTTTATTTTTAACTCAACTTTTAATATAATTTTGAAATTGCACGGAGTTACGCGCACTCCCAAAATGTGGAAAAAACCCCAAGAGAATTTCTGAAAAATGATTCCTCGATTTTATATGTTCATATGAAGGTAGCAATTCTCAATCCCGAGTCAATCCCGCGTATTGGAAAAAATCAAATTCCAATAAGAAATTCAATAATCTTATTAGGATTCTTTCAGAGGACACTTTCATTCTACAGAATATTATTCTGCACCAATTAATAGTAGATTATGTTTAGGCGACAGAAAATTATATGTTAATCGAGTATATATTACACGTACGAGTTTTGACGAGTATGTGTAATATATAACGAGATTACATATAATTTTCTGTCGCCTATACATATCCTGCTTTATCTTCCAAGAGTCAGTATGTCATACATTGAACCGAGTAACGCCACACATTCGTCGAAAATCGTAAATGTATTAAACAAACTGATAATTCCTTTTCACTACACTCTTATTTTTTTCAAAAAACTATGTATAGAATCAGTTATAGCCATTTTAAATTTACAAAATCAAAAATAAATCATCATCATCACGATTTTTTTTTCGCGAAAAACGGTTTTTATTTCAACAACTTATGAAAGTATGGTTAAACTGATTTTTGTTAATAAATTATGTTCATATGCTTTTTTGTCATTAAAAATAATTCAAGATACACAAATTAGATCACTAAAAAAATCAAAAAAGTTGAATGTATTTGTTTATATTTCTACGTCACTTACACTACAAACACAATATTTTCAATTTCTGCGTAGAGCCACGCACTATGTAATGACTTCCTCTAGACACATGGAACAATACTTTCGTTTATTATAAAAAAATTATTCAATTATTATTGAATGGAATGACATTCAATTTGACGCAAATTGCATCAATTTTTAATGAAAGATACGTAAACATTTCAACTAAAACAAACGTCAAAATGACGAAACCCCCACTTTACATAAGCCAAGTAAATATTTTACTGTCGTGTCTAAAGTAAATATTTTACTGTCCTGTCCCAAGTAAATATTTTATTGCTCAGTAAATATTTTATCGGTCAGCAAATACGTAATATACATTTGTGTGTGTTAGTGCGATGTGTAAAATGTTATTTTGTGATGCTGTGCTTTTGTGTGTATGCCTGTGCTAATTCAAATGCTGGAAATCTTCGCATGTATTCGAATGATGAAAGTTCATTTAAAAGCGTTTGTCTCTCATTGTAACATAAATCCCAGGCAATTTTGATCCGGTCAAAATCTTCATTGGTTTCTAAAACATATTTTAGGGCATCGGACTTTTGCTGTAACACGTTGTTTTCAACAACAAAATTTTCACTTGTTCAGAATAAAAACTTTTAGAAAAAATAGACATATTATCCTGCTATGCTCTTACTTTCGTTATTTAGTGTTTTATCTCTTTTTTTTAAGAGGCTTCTCTTAAGTGAGTCTTTAAATTTTGGTATGCCGAGTATAATTTTCCTTCTGCTGGTGAACTTTTGCAAGCTGGAGTGAAATATGTACCAAGTTTTTCTAACGGAAAGAGCTGAACTATGAGCTCGCTGAGTTTTATAAATTCTGACCGTGATACTCTAGTAATTTTTAAAAATGTAGCTTTATTAAGAAATGTCATGTAGAAATTTAAGTATTAAAACGAACAATACTGCCGTACTTTGTTAAAGGGCATAAAGGTTTTTACTAAAGTAAACCTCAAGAGTCAGCGATTTTGCACGACTTTTTTAGGGCCTATCAGCTAAACGTGACAACAGCGTACAAGGGGAGGGGGGTCGACAAAGTCGAAAAATTTGAGGACATCCTTTGTGTATAACCCCCTAGAAAAGTTAAGGCTTTTTAACAAATTTTTTTTTCTTCTGACGTTTTTTTAAGAATTTTTAAACAATAGACAACTTTCAAAAATTGTTTAATGCTTTTTAACAAAGTACTATAAAGTGTTATATTTGTGTAGCCCATTTAGCACGAGTTTGACAAAAATCTACTTGTGTTATGAGCTGAAGAAGACAAAAAAGTGGAAGGAAACAATGCAACCACTCCAAAAGCAATAATAGCGCTCTCTTTTTTTATCAAAAATGTCATGAAAAAACAGTGGTTTTGTCACCTGAATTGCAAGCGACTAAAAACGGCATTCGAGTGGGCAAAGTGAGCAAATTTTAAATTTTTTTTACGGAGTTCGATAATATCAACGAGGATGAAAAGTCTCAATAAGACATGTTCAGAGAGTCTTGCATTTGTATTTCTTTTATATGCGACGGACGTCACCGAAAATGAGGGCATTTTTTAAAGTTTTTTTTGGATGTCGATTGCATGAAATGACGGCCCTTTCGTTTTGTTTATATCCGGAGTGTACGCTTCGAACTGTCATGAGTTCCACCATTACCATTTATCCTCTACTACGGTTGTGCTTAAAAGCACATGTTTGTATCAATACAAAAATAATTTGCCTTACAGGACGAGAAAACAACGGCTCTCTACCCTCTCTACACATACCGTGCCCACCAAGATTCTTATGCATAGAGAAGGTAATGCAGAACGTCACCGGATCACAGAAAATACAGATCCCCAGTTTCGAGTGAATTCATTTTTGTAATGTTGTCTTGTACACAAGTTATTGCCTATTACGTTGCCAGACCTGCTTTGTTGTATGGAACCGATAGAAACTCGCCACCAAATACAACTTGACGAAACTAAATTCACCCAAAAGTGGGGATCCGCATTACCTTGTATGTTTACATACTTTGGTGCACACAATACACAAGAAATATTCTTCAAGAGTAAGCAAGACTTTTCAAACTTGACTTATCGCCTGTCAAACACTTTTATTTATTGACAATTGAATAGCAATGGGCCGTGGCCTGCTATAAAAAAATTTACAATTGAGATCGGTTTCACGTTTATTGCTAACATTTAATTTCTTTGGATAATAATGAAAACATTGAAAATCAACGACGGTACTTTATAAGTTGTACAATGTAACATTGAAATTAACTTACATGCGCTCAAAATCATTCACCAATATGTGATGCATTATTGCTTTGCCTATGACAATTCGGTCTTGATTTTGCATCGGCCTCGTCTCGCCGGTGAACTTGGTAATTATCCATTTAAGTTCAATATGAGGTATATCGATTATATCCTGCACATTTTATTATGATTTAACAATATTTCTGATTACACAATTTTCTTATTTCTGATTTGTACATTATTTGGACATAAAAAAGTGATGAAGAATTAAAATTATTTCTCAAATGTTCGCACAAACAATGCACTGTATTCTAGTATTGGTTCGACAATTCGTTAAGCTTAGTTACCCTCTATTGTAATAACATTTCAAAACACAAATATTGTTCCTCACACTTTTGTTTTGAAATGTTTTCAAATGGGTTAACGTGTTACATTGGTAGTTTTTTACATAAGTGCTTCCAAATTTTTATTTTAGCATTATATTAGCCAATTTACATTGCTGAAACAAGTATTTGCTATAAACCTTACAAGCAAGGTACTGTAAATTAAACACAATTGAGATAGAAAAAACAAAAATGTTGTAATTAATTAATTAATAATGAGTAATTTTAAAATTATGTAATCAGATATATTCTTACAAAATGTTGTAGACAAGATAACAATAAAACCTAAACTGTTTTGATTGATAATTTCTTCTTTAACTGATTATGCGGATCATTAATCGCTTGCGGGACCAATGTCGAACTCGAAGTCGTATTGAGTGATACAACATTTATTACAGAAAAGTTATCATCAAACACGGGGTCATCAATTCGGTTGTAACTTGAAGATCCACTCAAATCAAGCTCAGTAATATCTTTATCCAGAGCTCTCTCGTTCGATACGATTTCAATGCTTTTTAAATACTTTTTCAATCGGTTTTCAAACATGATACGGTGGATCACATTAGGAATTGCCTCCTTTATTTGATCTGGTTGCAAACTTATCAGACTTTCGAAGTCTATACCTAATAATTTTTATTTAAAAGAAATTAGTTTTAGTATTTACCTAAGAGTAAACATATTTTATTTAGGTAAAGATCTCAATTTTGATAAAAAAAATCGTTCCACGACATTTCAAAATAAATTCGTTTTCTATTTTTCAAATTGAAGTTAAAATTTGTTAGAGACTTGTAGAGTCATAGGATGTCGCAGTTCAGTGCGAAAATTTATTTAAAATCAAAATAACTTTTTCTTGTGTAAAATAGGCTTTGTAAGCTTTTAGACACCAGGTCCTTTAGAACCTAAATTGTACGAGCACAAACCTCAATGTCACTTAAAATATACAAAAAATTGTGAAAATGTTGAAAATCTTTCAATGTCTTTCAAATAATTTTCGAAATTTTCAAAAATTACCAATAATTTTTAAAAATCCGAAATAACTACCTATCGTGGACCCAAGGCATTGAAACACTTTAAAAAACTTTCCCAAATTTAGTTTGCTATGACCCTTTGTACTTGATTTTACAAGTTGGGCGCTTTGCGTTCTTACATTGCAGAAATATAGGCGACTTTGCACCTGTATATATCCTGCTCATGTTTAAACTTAGACTACAACAAAATAGGGGAAAAAGCTTAAAACGATCGGTTCAGTAGTTTCAAGATAAAAAACGGAGACATGCAATTAGAAGGACTGACAAACATATTTTTGTAGCATCTCTAGCCGACAACTTATGTAAGGTAGCAAATCAAGACTTGTACGACCAAAAACAAATCTAAAGATACAAAAAATCGTCATATGTCCAGCGGCATTTGCATACTGGACAACTCACGATTTATTGAACTTATATGAAATTGGACAACACACGATACTCCCGGGTCAACTCACGATTCTTATAAATGGAACGTTTGCATTTTCGAAAATTTATTTTTAAACGATGCAAAAATACAATTAGAACAACAAATTGTTATACGACATGCATCGAAAATTCTATGCTGATTTTATATTTTAGTTTTAAAAGTGCGCTTTCAGTACATTTTCCAATTTTGCGTTTTTTATTAAGCAGCACTTGACCAGCAAAAATAGTCTTTTTCGTGAGAGAATCACTAAAAATTACATGCGAAGAAAAGAGATAGATATAGTCAAGTATAGTAATTTTCGTGTGTGATAAAATCTTTGAAATCAGAAAATAATTAATTAAAAATACAAAACGTCATAATTTTGCCATAGCGTAGAACTCAGAATAATATTTCCTACAAAAAATGTTTTCAAGCAAACGGCTTATTATCAATTTTATTGGAAAAATATCTTCAAAATCAATTTAAGTGATGGCAAGTAGACAAAAGGAAGACATATTTATCGGATGAAAGTGAAAATGTGCTATTTTAGTTTGAAAGTAACCAAAAAAAACACTTCCACAGTTCACACACACTACGCACGGCTAAAGTCAGTCTATTTTTGCTAAATGTTTATTAACACAAAGCGCATAGCAAAACCTTTTACATGTATTACAATTCCGAGTAGTTCTACGAAGTTGAATGTGTTATCATTGGTACGTAAATTCTAACTTTGTGGCAACGTTAAAGATTGGTGACAGGAAAAAGTTTTTTTTTTGTGAAGAAATTTTGTTTTTTTCGACTTTCGCAATACGCAGCACACAAATTAAGACTTCGGATGATGAAAAGTTACACATAGCCGTAAATAACTTACCATCTATGTACTTCATGAGATCCTGCCCAAATATTGAAAGCAAATCAAATTTTTCAGCCATTCTATTTTATATGATTTGAGTAAAACCTGCAAAGTGAAGTCTCACCACAACGATTCAAACGAATACTAGATTTGAACTTCGAATTTTGAAAAACGGTGTACTTAAAACAATGATCACGGACACGGCTTTATGCTAAATATTTCTTCAAAGTAAAGTTGATTGTGATACATTCCAGGTCCCATATATTTTTAATAAGGTATTTATTAGGGTCTTTTATTAGGAATCTTTACCACAGATACAAAGAAAATAATTTTTGATGAACAATTTCATAAATTCCACAGAATATTTTCGAATATTATTTTATTTGTAAGAAATAATCCTTTACTTTATACGAAATATCTGTTGTATGAAACGATTATGCATTCCAAATAGTTCTATTCTTTGGGACAAATGTTGTAATTGATGCAGTCAATGAAGAGAATTTTAACTTAGCTTGCTTTCTTGGAACTTTTACAACTATGCCCGATAAAAATGTGTGAAAGACATTTTAGTTTACATCAGTTTTTCTTTAATGTGAATAAAGTTCTGCTTTCCGTGCGGGGAACGTTGAATACGGGGTAGGTGGAATACGGTGAACGTTGAATATGGTGGAAGTGGAATACGGGGGAAGTGGAATACGGGGAACGTTGCATACGGTGAACGTTGAATACGGGGGAAGTGGAATACGAGGAACGTTCAATACGGTGAACGTGGAATACGGGGGAAGTGGAATACGGGGAACGTTGCATACGGTGAACGTTGCGTACGGTGAACGTGGAATGCAAGGAAAGTGGAATACGGGGAACTTGGAATACGGGGAAAGTTGACTACGGGGAACGTTGCATACGGTGAAAGTTGCATACGGTGAACGTTGCATACGGTGAACGTGCATACGGTGAACGTTGCATACGGTGAACGTTGCATACGGTGAACGTGGAATACAGTGAAAGTGGAATACGGGGAACTTGGAATACGGGGAAAGTTGAATACGGGGAACGTTTCATACGGTGAACATTCAACAGGGGGGGAAGTGGAATACGGGGAACTTGGAATACGGGGAAAGTTGAATGCAGTGAACTTTGCATACGGTGAAGGTGGAATACGGGGGAAATGGGAAACGGTGAACGTTGAATACGGGGGAAGTGGAATACGGGGGAAGTGGAATACGGTGAACGTTGCATACATTCCACGGAGGAAGTGGGATACGGGGGAAGTGGTATAAGGGGACCTTGGAATACGGGGAAAATTGAATATGGTGAACTTTGCATACGGTGAACGTGGAATACGGGGGAAGTGGAATACGGTGGAAGTGGAAAACAGTGAACGTTGAATACGGTGAACTTTGCATACGGTGAACGTGAGATACGGGGGAAGTGGAATACGGCGGAAGTGGAAAACGGTGAACGTTGCATACATTCCACGGAGGAAGTGGGATACGGGGGAAGTTGTATAAGGGGGCTTGGAATACGGGGAAAATTGAATATGGTGAACTTTGCGTACGGTGAACGTGGAATACGGGGGAAGTGGAATACGGAGGAAGTGGAAAACGGTGAACGTTGAATACGGGGGAAGTCGAATACGGTGGAAGCGGAAAACGGTGAACGCGTAATACGGGGGAAGTGGAATATGGGGGAAGTGGAATGCGGGGGAGTGGAATACGAGGAAATAGAATTCGGGGAAAGTTGAATACGGCGAACTTGGAATACGGGGAACTTGGAATGCGGTGAACGTTGAATACGGGGTAAGTGGAATACGGGGAACGTTGATATTTCAACGGAGGAGTGGAGTACGGGGGAAGTGGTATAAGGGGGAAGTGGAGTAATTTTGCGGCAAAGAAAGTATTTTGATTTATAGTACTATTCTTGCCCACTTCGATTTTAGTATTATTAGCGGTAATATCAACGAAGTGGTATAATGACATGAAAAATTACGTATCATTATTTAAAACGAAAAAAAATATGTTTTGGCTCTCTGAATAGACAACACGCGAAAATGATAAAGCCTGCGTAGCCCCTAGGGGCGGGGGTTTCGACTACGTAACCTACCCTTTAATGTTAAAGCGAAAATGATAAAGCCTGCGTAGCCCCTAGGGGCGGGTGTTCGACTAGTGACTGGATATAACAAGAAAATTGGCCTCATATTACCATGGCAGTTGATCTTTTTCTATATGTGTGCATCATTTTACACTTTATATTATACATTTTTGTTAAACATTTTAAAAGGTCTTGTGATTTATTTAAGGTCTTCTATTTGCTTTAAATAAAATCTTAGGCTATATCGCCGAATATTTGAGCCTCACGTGCATTTTTATTTAGAAACTTTGATATGTACTAAATTTGATAACCCTGTACCTGTATGTATGTTATGTGCTATTACTATTATTCTATCGAATCCAAATGCTTTTCTCCTTTTACCATTTACAACTTTCTCATAACATTTTTCCGCCGAAGATGAGTTGGAATTGAGTTGGAAAAAGATCGAAAACGCTATTGAGGGGTAGAATAACGCTGTCGATGATTCGGCAGTCACAAGTAAATCAACATCATCATCAGAAGTTAGCCATTTTTTGGACCCGTACGAAGTACAAAGGTCCTATACGTTTACTACAAACAATTTTATTGTAACATGGGGTAGATCGAGGTGGGAGAGGGGGGATGCATCTATCATCGTCTAGAGATGACGAATCAGCAATAAAAAAAATGTCCGTCTGTCTGTCCGTCCGTCTCCACTTTTTTTTCCAAACGGCTCAACCGATCACCCTAAACTTTTTTTCAAAGGTACATGCCTTCCATGACTCAAGTTCGAAGATGAGCAAAATCGATCAAGTAGTTCCGGAGATATGATCGAGGAAGTGACCAAAAACATGGTTTTTCGAGGGTCGGTGAAGCTTTTTCGCAAATATCTCAGCAAGTATAGCCCGGATATTCCTCATTTTGATGTAAAATGAAAGCATTTGATGTCACGAAACTGGGAAAAAAAATTTGTGGAAATCGCTTCAGGGGTGTGGGCACTGGGACCAATTAAATGGACGAAATTGAGATTCTTGGCCATATACGAAAACAGTTTTTCGTCTATATTTCCTTAACTATGCAATATGGAGATTTACTGTCAAAAGCAAAGTTGTTGAGAATTATATTTAAGCGAACACGTGTTTCAGGGTTTTGGGGAGATATGATCCAATCCTGGTATATGGCCACTTCCATAATTGGGCAGGATGACCCAGATCTCCAGAACTATGAGAGTTAGAAAGTTGGTTCCAAAGGCGAAGTTGTAGAGAATTAAATATAAGCGAACAGGTGTTTCAGGGTTTGGGGGAAATGTGGCCCAATCCTGGTATATGGCCACTTCCATAATTGGGTAGGATGACCCAGATCTCCAGAACTATGACAGTTAGAAAGTTGGTTCCAAAGGCGAAGTTGGAGAGAATTAAATATGAGCGAACACGTGTTTCAGGGTTTTGGGGAAATATGACCCAATGCTGGTATATGGCCACTTCCATAATTGGACAGGACGACCCGGATCTCCAGAACTGTGAAAGTTAGAAAGTTAGTTCCAAAGGTGAAGTTGTAGAAAATTAAATTTAAGTGAACACGTGTTTCAGGGTTTTGGGGAAAAATGACTTAGTCCTTGGATATAAGCTTTTCTAGATTTGAATGGTCTGAGACGTACTTCGGTAGGGCCTTTGACATTACCTTGGGTAATTTCTATGGATCTTTGAAATTCTTACAGTTATAAAAGAACAGAAAACGTTGGATTGTTTGCTTATTGTACGGAAGAATTAGAGCCGATCAATGATTGCCCAGAAGCCACCTGTGAGGAGGCTCATGAAGCGCCTTCCGTTATGTGTGAATGCAAGCTCCAAAATTAGCGATTGTATGGCTGGCGAAACGGATGAGTGCAAAAGCAAAACGGTTGATGATATAAACGATATAAAAATATATAATGATATTAAACGTTCGAGTCCTTTGCCACATCTATTCGTTTGTCACATTATTCTGATACGTACTTGTCTTTGGCTATGTTTTTTATATAAATCACTTACACTCACTCAGTGGGGAAATGCGTTTAATAACTTTTTTATTTTTAAACCTTTTATTTGGTCTGAATTTTTTTTTTTTTTTTTTTAATTTTTTATTAGGTTTTTATAATCAGTTATTTATTTAGTTCACTTTATATATACAGTACACTGCCTCAGACGAAACGGACGCATTTTAAAATGTGTTCAAATTAATTTATCTAATAAATTGTTTTTTTAGAGCAAACATATTTTCAAGTGCGAATAAAATGTATACTCAAATCATAACAATTTAAGGTTTTTTCCCAATTTTTTTTGTAGTAAAATTGCAAATTTCATGTTTTTCTCAACTTTGGTAAAAAATTGTAATCGTTTTTGTTTGAGAATTCTGAGAAATCAAACAAGTGAGATACAATAAATCAATCTGTTGTTTGCCGTGTGATGTAAGCTGTAATTTCAAGTTGATAATAAGTGTTCAAAATGACATTGTGATAAAAAATCATTACATTTTATCACGAGCATATTTGGATTTGGATAAACAGTTATTAAATTTATCAACACAACAATACGAACCTGATTGCTGCAGACATACTTTTTAGCAACGTTTAGGTCAATAACTTTCGAATGGAATGTTCAAATCAACATACATGAAACGACAATGCCTATCAAATTAAGTTGTTTGAAAAAGTATTGTGGCCAGGAAATTAATTGTAATGAACTTAATGCACCATTCATTTTGCTCAAGTTCAATATTTCTAGAGTAATTCTAAACATTTCTATTTCCAAATGAGCTTCTTTACATAAACTTCATGATACTTTAAATTGAAGTATGATGAAGTTTGAATTATTTCAAGATGTAAATCAATTTCATGATGTGATTATATGTTAGTTTTTGGTCAAAACTCCTTTAAAGTGTTACACAGTGGAGGAAACCATTATTCTTGTCAATATTTCACGATGTAAAAATAAATCCATTCATTCATTCATTCATAATTCACAATCAATTTTTCCACTAGTATGTACAATTTAGAAGTTCTTTAACACTTTAAAGAAAAAAGCTCTCAAGAACAGACTGGCAACAATAAAGACTTGAGCATAACAGCGTCAAGCCATCAGTCCTTTTTATACACAAAATACCTTGATAGGGATGATGGAAAACGTAATCATTCCAACGACCATAAGAGTCTTAGAAATTCTACCCAACAACATAAGATACAAAAAGTCACCTGCTAGCCAGACTTTAAAATTATTACAAGCGTACAAAAGATAAGTTATGATTTCCTGTAAATTACACGTGAATTTTGTTTTCCCTTTTAGCGACAGTATTAAAATAGAAAATTGGCATTCCGTAATTGGTGCTCTTTGTCTAGCTTCTAAACATTTATTTGAACTAATATGCTGCAAATTTTTCTACCCCGACCTTCGCAACAAGCCTGGTTTAAATGCGAACAACGAACCGTAAGAAACATATATTTTTACTATTGATTGATTGATTGATTTGATTTATTTTTACATCATGAAATACATTTTAATTATAAATAATACATTACTTCACTGTGTAAACACTTTTAAGAAGTTCTATGTATGAATAAAAAACTTATATTTTATTTTTTATTATCTTGAAATTTTTTATGCCTTTTAATTTTGAGTCTTGAAATATTAATGTCCTGAAATCTTTAAGTGATAAATGGTAGGTCGCCACTGACCAAATTCGAATTTGTCATGCAGCACGTTGCTGAATGTCTAAAAAATTCTTGAAATTGTTTGTGTAGACACTTTTGATTGATTGCGCTAATACACCACCATGTTGTTGTAATACAATTTTTACCAAAAAATTGCGAAAAAAAAAACGAAATATGAACCATGAAATTGTTAGGCCTCGCCATAATACGACGACTAGAGTAGTTATTTGATATGAGGCCTATTTTGTGTTCTTAATTGTAACATATTAGTCCATCCTTTGTAACATAGATACATCGAACACGATATGAAGACGATATGTTGATCTACAAACGTTTAACTATACGAAACTGCATAGGCGATGTTAACATCAACTGCTTCGGTCCGCAAACTTGTTTCTATTGTTTCAAATATAAATTGGATGCCAAATTGTTACAGAGCACGTTGTTTTAACAAATGATTTACAAAAATACATAAAACGAGTTTTGATCATTTAAAGACTTTTGAAATTCGTTTGCTTTATTTTGTTAAAGTATTAACATATATAAGCACTCAACAATTGTAGAATGAATTGTAATTTTTGTAAATAAAATTTCGTTAGACCACTATAAAAAAAAAAAAACAAATTCTCTAATATCGAAGAAGTTACTTGCGTACTGGATAACGATTGAGATTTAAGTCCGTGGTCGACTTTCGCATGTAAATTGGTAACGTTCTGATTAATCAAAGCGAACTGAGTCATAATGCTACTATGGTCGGCCGTGGGCAGCAACCGCTTGAATTCTTCGTAGGAGTTGTTGAGACTAGAAGAGTTTTCGATCAACTGCGTCAACGTAGACAACATATTTGATATAATTACATTGTCATTATGCTCAGGTTCGTTATTTTGTGCAGTATGACCCGCTGCACCAGTATCGTTTGATCTGCGAAGACTTTGCTTGAACTTGGTAACACGATCGATGCATTTCCGGCGCATGAAAACTGCATTCGAGGATGAAAGTAATATAGTGGCATGTTGTGATGATAGTTCGAAGCATTTTGAGTTAAAGCTTTTTTCGCAAAAATAGCAGTGTATCAGCAAGTTTTCTGAATTCCTTGCGACGAAGCAAGCATCACTGTTCATATGATTACTGGCCATGCTGATGGATGACGTATGGTTATTTTGAGCTAGAAGGGCATTTCAGCGGCGGTAGATGTACGTTTTAGCATCCAATTGATGAAATAATATGAAACGATAACAAGCAAAACGAGATTTCGCACAGATTCGGCCCAAAAAGAGAATTAAAATCAATCCCCTACCTGTAAGCAAGTAATCTAACTACGTCAGAAACGTTATACCAAATCAGCGCCACAAAAAGTTACTGCTTATGCAAGAACTAAATAGCTCTGGACTATGCACACTCCCAACACCGAACTGTGATTGAATAGCTCTGGACTATATGCACTCCCAACACCGAACTATGAAAATCCGAAGTGGCGGGATCACGTACACCACCACCAATCGTTATTGGAGCAAAGTTCACGAAAAATTATGTCTTCATCATCATCATCATCATCATCAAACTTTATAGACCGTTAGTACCTTCCGGTGTGAGGTCTTTCTGTCGCAACCCCAGATTGGTGAACTATCGTCCTCCATGCCCTCCTATCGCCCGCCAAGGCGATGGTTTGTTCGCCCAGAGAAAGTCCCCTAACTTCTAAATCTGATTTAATTGAATCGATAAACCTTCTCCTTGGTCTACCCCTTGGCCTAACACCCGGGACTTGTGCATCCAAGATCCTTTTCGGTAGCCTGTTATTACCAATCCTTTGAACGTGCCCGAACCAGCGCAGACGACTGGCCCTTGCCGCCTCTTCCACTGACGAAATCCCTAAATTTTCCCTAATGTCGTCGTTCCTTATATGATTATCCCACTGCTCCCTCCTATTAACCTTCGCTATGAACCCTCATATCAGAAACCTCCAGGTCATGCACGAGATATCCGCAGTCAACCCAACTCTCACTACCATACAGAATCGTCGGCCGGAATATTGACCTGTGAATAGCTAACTTTGTTTCGCTACTTAATTCCCTTTTGTTGAACACGTGCGACCTCAACTGACTGGCCACCGAGTTTCCCATTTTCCTCCTTCCTCAAATTCCCTAACTAACTTGTCATCCTCTGAAAAAAAAAATGGTTCCTAAGTACTTGAATTCAGAAACCTGCTCCAGCTCCTCCCCATTTAAATTGCAAGCTATCTCCTTCCGAGCTTTGCCGACATGCATAACCTTAGTTTTCCCTACACTTATCTTCATCCCCTACTCCTCACATGCAGCATTTAGGCAGTCAATCCCACCCTGCAACTCCGTGGTACTATCTGCCAACAGAATCAAGTCATCCGCGTAGGCCAGGATTTTCATTATTACCTCACCCACCTCGACATTTCCCTGCAAGTTTGCCTGCTTGATGATTTTGTCCATGAAAATTATGAACAGAAGCGGGGAAAGACAACAACCCTGACGAACGCCCTCTTTAACCTCGAAAGACTCGCTAATTTCGCCATCTATTCTCACCGCGGCCCTGCTTTCTGAGTAAATACTCTTAATGGCACGCAGTAAACCCCCATTGATACCGTACTCGCTAAGAATCCCGAATAGCTTCTGCCTTGGTACCCGGTCGAATGCCTTCTCCAAGTCGATGAAGCATAAGTATAAGTCCCTGTTCTTTTCATAAAGCTTTTCGATAGTCTGTCTGAGGCAGAAAATCTGATCCTGACATCCCCTCAGAGGCCTGAAACCACCCTGAATCTCATCCAGTACACCTTCCACTATGTTCCTAACCCGGTCAACAAGTACACCCGTGTACACCTTACCTACCACGCTCAAGAGCGATATCCCCCTGTAGTTACTGCAAACCTTACGGTTGCCCTTCTTATAAATTGGAGCAATAACACCGAAGCTCCAGTCAGCAGGTACTGTTGAAGACCTCATGGCCAAATTGAAAATCCTACAAAGCCATTGGATCCCACCTGATCCGCTATACTTAATAAATTCCGTCCTAATTTCATCCACCCCTGCGGATTTTCCTTCCCTTAAGCTGCCGACCTTTCGGGACACCTCATCCAGTGTAATTTCCT
>CM055406.1:94159546-94171163 GCA_029228625.1 Pseudolycoriella hygida
AAAGAAAGAAAGAAAGAAAGAAACATCGAAAGAAAGAAAGGTTTACCAAATTGACTAGTTAAAAATATTCGATGTGAGTCCATTTCCATACAAAATAGCAAAATTGTTTAATTCATATCTTCGGAACGACTGAACCGATTTTAATGAGTGAAAAGGCACTTCGGCCTAAAATTTTCCGTAGAATCCGGGAAAAATATTTTCCGGGGGGTACGTCGCTCGGGGGGCGGGGGGGGGGGAGTCAAAAAGTTCCTGTATATATGTTCCTTAGTCTACGAAAATATTTCTTGTGAATTTTTTGGCGTGTAAGACTTGCGTCACGGGCGCATTGCTACCGCGCGCCCATGATGTTGCAAAAAGATTCGAACGTATCAAAGTAAATGTTGCCTTAACTCTTGACATTACGTCGACATTAGATTGAATTGGAAATTCCCGAAAGGGCAACAATGAAATACTCGTCCGAAGAAACGGCGCAAAAAACATTTCCAATCCTTAAAAAACCCGAAATTAAAAGAAAAATGGAAAATATTTAAAAAAAAATTTGCACTGGGCATCCATATTTCCATGAGCAAAAAAGTTCGCCTCTTTTTTGTCTGCAACATTGCAAAAAAAAACTTATCATTCAAGAAATATTCAACAAAAACCACCAAATATCGTGTAGGATTGCGTAGCGTGAGTCGGGCCCACACTGAGGACTCTACAGCCCGAACCACTCAACAGCTTTTGACTAATTTAATTTTCATGATTTTCTGATGTCCATATCTTTTCTTTAAAACTTTCAAGAGCGATTTCCGTTCTAATTTCGCAGAGATATAAGTAAAAAAATTCCACCAAACTTCAAAGAACCACGTTTTTACCACTTTATCGACCGTAACTTCGAAAGTTTTCGGTCGATTCTGTCCAAATTCAATTTCGTACAATTTTTGCGATTATCTTTCAGGAAAAAAAAAAGTTTTTGAAAATCGGATAAGATTTACCCGATTTACGTAGAAAAAACACGTTGGGCCCTTAGAGATTCAGTTTTAGGGCCCTGGCTGAGCCCAAAAGCTCAAAATTAAAAAACTTTCTTCCATAAAATGTCAGGCATGCCCAGGCCTTTCAAACAAAAAAAATTTAAGAAAATCGGAAAATTAAATTTCTATTGAGAATAGAACAAAAAAAGAATTAAAAAATAATAATAAATGAATTACTTAACGTATTTGACAGCCAAAAAAAAAGAAATTATAAATTCAGAATTTTTTCGGTTTCTAAAGGAGAGAAAATAACAAATTTCAAAGCCGAAATAAGTTGGGGAAAAACTAGGATTGAACAAATAACGTACACGAAGAAACTATTGACGTGATGTCCAAAAGTGACTATAAATTCTCTTAAACGATAGTTAATAAAAAACTAAAAAAAAAAGCCAGATTGACTTAATAGGAGGTCTGAAGCCCCCCCCCCCCCTTAAGTGCCACAGAAATTATGAATTTTTTAAACATTTAAAGAAAAGCCTGAAACTTAAATTTTCTCATCAAGCGGGAAAGTTGTTCATATTGTTAAAGAAATTATGAATCGCGAGCGAAGCGAGCGAAATTTTTTTCAATAACTTTCGTTTTCGTTGGATTTCAAGCTTTAAAATGGCTCATTTCTCGCCAGAATTACAGAATCTTCGTTCGTAAATTCCCGGTGCCGCCAATCTAGCGAACAGTGCAGTTTTTTTAAGTGCCCCATATAGTGTCCATAGTTACTATGAATATATGGCGCTAAACTTTTCTATATTTACTTAGGTACGTTAGACTCCTTTTGTAACATCTTTTCTGTTTGCCACATCGATTCTGATACTTACGGGTCCCTTCATATGTTTTGAAGATAAAAGAGCGTTTCTATGTTTCAAGGAAAAAATTCTTTCATCTTGTGACATGAGGAAAATTTTCTTCTTAGTCAACTGTTTCTAGTGACATTCTGTATAAGGAAAATTTTCCCCATAGTCAAGTCTTTCTAGTGACATTCTTTGTAAGGAAAATGTTCCTCTTACTTAACTCCTAGTTACATTCTGTATAAGGAAACTTTGAGTGCGTGTCGATGTGAGTCGCCTGTCATCTGAAATGTATTTTATGAAAATCGAAATCCAATGAAATGTGGCGAAACGGACATTATTGTATAGGAGTGAGCAGTGCTCAAACATTATTTTAGGAAAAACAAGTCGGTTTTCTAAAAGGACAAGGCTGTAACTATCAACATTTTTAAAAAACTTATTACACGAAAAGTGGGAAAATAAACTTTTACTGGATTTTAAAATTTTCCTCTAGTTAACTCCTTCTATTGACGTTCTGTATAATGAAAATTTCCCCTTAGTCAACTTCTTCTAGTTACATGCTCTAAAGTGCCATTTTGTAGCGTTTATCCAATTACTCAGCTAGGCGTTATTAGCGCCCAGAGTGCGGGTGTTATTAACGCACCAGGCGTTATTAGCGCCCGGAGTGCGGGCGTTCATAACCCTGAGGCCGGCGTTAATAACACCCCGGGCGTTATTTACGGCGGAGAAATGTCCTGCCACCAATTAAAAGGACATTTTGATTTCTGCAAGTGTAGTAAAAAAAAAGTCGAAAAGAAATCAAAAAAATTGAGTTATGAGCCAATCTAATGACCCCTACCTCCTTGAAAGAAATTTTTACCTGCATTAAAAAATTTTGAAAGACGGTTAAGCAGCCTTAGTTAGGCTCTGTCTATGGATCCTATAGTATAGCCCACTCACACGACCTTCAACAATTTCCATGATTTTTTGCAAAGGTATAAACGGACAAGCAAAGGAATGCTGTTGGCCAATTTTTCGACCGTGTCTTAGAAAGTTTGTGACCGATTTCGCTCATCTTCAAACTTCACCGATCACCTTTCAGGGAGGAAAAAGATTTATAAGGTCGAAATTTGACTGGGTACAAATGTCGTGTGCTCTGTTTACTTCATACAAGCCTAAAAACTCATGTGATGTAGTTGAATGTTTTTGATTTACGACACACACAAAGCTAGATGTGAAGGGGTAATTACTACAAGCCAAGTGCATCCATTTATATGATGTTAAATCGACGTGACTACCCCTCGATGTTTGATGTGTTTAGTACTCGAAATGAAATTAATAATTTAATGAACCAGTTCATAAAAATGGATTAATTTTATTAGCAAATTGATCTATCCCCTCCGAAAATATTTTTCAACCAATAATTCGAATATCTACCATATCTATACAGAATACATACACAACTTGTTGCGTATACATTGAACCCAGCTGGGCCAACAGCTGGTTAGGAAATTAACTGGTAAAAATATAAGATGATCATTGTAACTGAAATTCATGTGAGAAATTATCTATTTTTGTAAAAAAATTTTGTCCAACAAATTTTTGTTTGAGAAAGAATTTTCTTCAAAAAAAATTGTCTTCAATAAAATTTTCAAAAAAAAAATTCTCCACTGAGTTATCCCTTTCGACTACCTTCGGAACATTTCGTGGCACTTTCGGCTACCTTCGAAACACTTCGTGTCACCTTCGGCTACCTTCGGAATACTTCATGTCACCTTCGGCCACCTTCGAAACATTTCGTGTCATCAATTCTTCTCACTGATCTTTATAACTTTGCCGAAGAAACCAACTGTCTAGGTATTCTAATTCAGAATATAGCAAAAAATCCAAGATGGCGTCACTTTGACAGTTGGCCGCCATTTTCTTAAGATGCCAAAAAATTCTCCTGACCAAACTATATAACTTTCTAGAAGAAACCAACTCTCTAAGCATTATCATTCCGAAGCTAAAGAGGCCTATGAAATTTTTCATTTGGGGCCAAGACTGACGTTCCCTGAAAATTTCATGAAAATCGGCTCTCGAGATCAATAGTTATTTGGATCACAAGGGACGAAAGTGAAAAATTTCAACCGTGTGCGAAATTTGCAGCCCGCGCCGAAGGCGGCGGCAATCGCACAGGTTGAAATTTTTTACGTCGTCACATGTGATTCACACAACTTTTCATTGCAACGAATACGAATCTTGTAATTTTCGAATCCCAAATAGACGCGAAAATTAAAAAATGCAACTCGAAACAAAGGTTTACTCATTAATCAATTCAACTAAGGTCAATAATTTATTCATTGGAATTGTTATGATTTAAACATCACTGCAGTAATAGCAGCAACAGCATGTAGAAATTAAAAATATGATGTTTTTCATGCCGGGCGCCTAAATTACAAGAAAAATTCTATAATTTATGCCCAATTCATGAAAAGTTGTATGTGCATTGTGCACCTGCTTAGTTCGCGAAATTGCCTAAAATCAATCGTCCATAGCATGTACACAAATAACCATTGTGATTCTCATGCGAAATGATCCACATCCAAAACTCATGATACACATCCAAAACTAAGTGATTCACATAACAAGAACTACGAGAATATTGCAGTTTTTCCTTACAAAACTAGAAAGACAAAACTAATTTAAAAAAAATAACATTTCCTTTTTCAACAATATCATGTTTAATTCCGCATAAAAAATCTTGGTAGCACCGGCGCACAGATTTGTTACACTTTGATCGAAGTAAACTCAATGAAGTGTCGAAGTTTTTTTGTTGTGTCAGTTATTTTCGCACCTCTGTTTAGAGGACCGAAAAAATTTTCGTCCCTCTGTTTAGAGGACCGAAAAAATTTTCGTCCCTCTGTTTATTTTCGCACCTCTGTTTAGAGGGCCGAAAATACTTTCGCTTCCCATAGCATTCTAAGGCCTACTGAGAGTTGCATTTTTTAATTTTCGCGTCTCATTTGGGAAGAGAAATATACAAGTTTCGTATTCGATGTAATGAAAAGTAGTGTAATTCATATAAGGTCATGACTCGACACATTACTAGAAGGGTTGGTAAAAGAAAGTTGAGTGAAGTTAACACCGATATAGCCCAAATTACAACACCCCATCTTAATCGTGATAAATTCAGGATAAAAAAAAATGTTCAAAGTTCAAAAAAAGAAAAAAAAATATATAAAAATTCATACCAAGTCCCTTTGAACAAAATACATGTTTTTCTTTACCAAGTGATTTTGTTCACAAACCAATTGTCGAATGAAATGATGTCTAAGATCTATGTGTTTTGTTCTAGCTTTGTAACCAGTCGTCGAAACCAAATCGATAGCACTGCTGCTATCACATAAAATTTTCGTAATGTCACAAGAGCCTGCGAAATCGATTTCAACATTTCGTAGCCAAAGTGCTTCTGGTGCAGCTGCCGACGCAGCCATATATTCTGCTTCTGCAGATGAAAGTGCAACGGTTGGTTGCCTTTTGCTATTCCAGGATATAGCACCACCATTTTTAAGGAAAACGTAACCGGTACAGGAGCGTCTGTCATCTTCATCGTTTGTCCAATCAGCATCAGAATAGCCAAATAAAGTCGAACTATCAGACTTTGAAAACATCATTTTTTTGATTTGAAACACTTTATTTACCAAATAGTTACAAAATAACTTGACTGATAAAAACACAATAAAATTAACAAATATGAAATGATAAGTAATTATATTAAGATTCTGAATACATTGCGAAGTAAAACAGATTCATGACATAATACGCAGTCAACTATAGAGTTAAAGTCATAAGTAATAATTTTTGTTTATGATTTGTATTGCTGATCAATTTGATTCAGAAATTTAATTTCTTCTTGTCTCGCTTGGAATTGATCGAATGCTCCAATTTGTTTTGCTTTTTAAATCAATTTATTTGTCCACCTTGCATTCAATTGTCTACCGACAATCATATTCATGGCTAGAACAAAAAATTTTAGCTTGATTTCTTACAAAAACTGTTGGAACAAATCGCTTATCATATAAGCTAGCAGTTATTAAATTTGAAACTTACTGTAAATGATAACAAAATATAAAAACTTTAATTAAAAACTTTTCTGTTGGATTGCACTTTTTGTTTGTTTTGGTTTCTGTTTTCATTAACAATTGTTGCGTCAGGTCAGTTCCCACCAAATAACGTTGATAAGTTCATTTGCTGTTTGCGGTTTACAATACGCCGTTGTTTGCTCTTAAGGATGAGGTTATAGAATCCCGGCGTTACATGTTCACCATCCGATTTAAAGTTTACCGCTTCGTGTTCGTGCATCAAAATCTGATCTGTTTCGTGGATTCTTAGCGTACGTTTGGACTTTACTTTTTTCACCACTTCTTTCGCTTCAAAGTCAAATTGATGATTTGTCGAGTGCGCGTGATATACCAGAGCTGTGGCTTTCGGTTTCTTGTTTATATTGCGTAGATCTTTCATGTGCCCCAGCTTACATCTGTTTCTCAGGGACCACAGGGTGCTTCCAAAATATTTCTTTTTGCAGTGTTTGCACGGTATTCCATACACATGAGCATTCTTCCGGTTTCAGTCTAGTTTTCATGTTCGAAAAAAGCTTACCCACTTTCTCAGGTGGTCTCGGTGCGATTACCAACTCGGGCTTAAACTTTTTGAGTTGTTTCGATATTTGTTCGGTCAACCCTGGAATGTAAGACAGTCCAGCGTATCTTTTCTGTTCTGTTGGTCCTTTGGCTGTCACCGTGGAATTCATTACCGTCGTCGACATTTCGGCCGTGAAGTTTAGAAACGGATAACTTTGCTGGTTCATTGAGTTTTGTTGTTGGTTTCTGTTCCTGTTCGGTGAGTTCCACACTTCATGAATTAATTTTTCGATTTTCTTCTTTGTAAAGTTGTTTTTTGTTAGGATTTTCCGAACAGTTTCTCTATTTTCATTGTGGAATTTCCTGTGGCTCAACGTGAACACTCTCCTTATGAAGCTCTTCGCTACATTGTTGATCATATTCGGTGGATGCTTTGAGTAGAAATTCAGGATTCTGTTTGATGCAATGGGCTTGTGAAACCACTTGGTGATAAGTTTGTCATTGTCGTTTTGCACCGTTATGTCAAGAAACTCGATCAATTTGTTTTCGTCCTCCAGAACCATTGTAAATTGGACGTTGCTATCAAACGAGTTTCACAGCATAACAAATATCTGGCCTTGTACATTGCGATAAGTACAATAAACCTCCAACAGCGTTTTGATAAGGAATTTTGGCCATCTCTTGTTTCTCTGCCGATGTCTTGGGAGACATGTCATTGGTAAGCTTCTTATTCGGATCACATGGAGTTGCAACAGGTTTGCAATCCATCATATTGAATTTTGCCAGCAAATCCAGAATATGTCGTTCTTGATCAACATAAAGTTTTCCACCTCGACGGTCACGAGTGATGCGAATTTGTAAACAAAATTTTGCTTCACCAAAGTCGTTCATCTTAAAACGAGTCTTTAATTCGGATTTCAAGAAACGTCTAGTGTCAGCATCGTTCGAAAAAATCATAAAATCGTCCACGTAGACACCAATAAATGTGCGCATTTCAACATTGAAGTTGTAATATACACACGGGTCAGGTTTTGATTGCGTAAACCCAATGTCTTTCAACGCTGCATCAAACTTCTTATTCCATTGGCGGCTTGCTTGCTTCAAGCCATATATCGACTTCTTGAGACGACAAACTTTGGTTCCAGTAGCAAACTCCTTCGGCTGAACCATAAAAATCTCTTCTTCAACATCTCCTTGAAGAAAAGCTGAGATCGCATCCATTTGATCAATGTCAAGATCGTATTGCACTGCCATGGCCAGCAAATAACGCAAGGAATTATAACGAAGAACTGGCGAATAAGTTTCGTCAAAATAAAAGAAACGTCGTTGTGCGAAGCCTTTGATGACGAGACGAGCTTTGTAACGAATAATAGAATCATCAGCGTCTCGCTTAGTTTTAAAAACCCATTTGCAATCGATGGTGTTCGATTCGGTGGTAGGTCAACAAGTTCCCAAGTATCATTATCCATAAGCGAATTGTATTCGTCGCAAATCGCTGCTCGCCACAAATGACAATCAGGACGACTCAATGCTTCAGCAACAGTTGTTGGGTCTTATAATATATATATGTAATATATATGTAATATGTAACAAAATCGGGATATTGTTTCGGTTTTGGGACTCGCTCCGTTCTACGTAACTGTGGAGCATATTGTAACGATGAGTCCGAGGACGATACCAATTGTTCAGCCATACCAATGTCGTTCTCAATGCATACGACACCTTTCATATCAACATCACTTTGAGCGGATTGAACTGAAGACTCATTTACTTCACAAGACTCAAAGAAAGGCAAGATTCCATCTGAAACTGAAATAGTTTTGTCAAAGTCAGTAGCAAATTTACCTTTGTCTTCCAGAAAGACCACATCTCGGCTCTTGAACAATTTATTTGTATTAGGATCGATAAAGCGATAACCCTTTGTCTCTTGGCTGTAGCCAACAAAAATCAATTCTCGGGATTTGGGGTCCCATTTCTTTCGTATTTGTTTGGGGACGTGTACCATTGCTTTGCATCCGAAAACTCTTAAATGGCTCAAATTAGGAATGCGACCAGACCAAACTTCATTTGGTGTGCGACCATTTAGACCTCGGGATGGCGATCGATTGATTAGATAAACTGCAGTATTTACTGACTCGGCACAAAATTTCTTCGGTAAACCAGCGTCAATCAACATGCACCGTGTCCTCTCAACAATTGTGCGATTGAAACGTTCCGCCAAACCATTTTGTTGCGGCGTATAGAAATTGGAAGTTTGAAAATGTATTCCCTCCTTCTTTAAATAACCCGCAAGATCGTTATTAACATATTCCGATCCATTATCAGTCCGTAAAATTTTAATTACTTTGCTAGAGTCACTTTCAACCACTCGGGAAGAACGAAATTGAACGTTTTGAACTAATTGACCAGATTGTCGTTCCACCATCGATTTAAATTCTTCAAAAATTTTTCGAATGTTCGTCTTCGTTTCCAAAAAATACACAAAAACTTTACGTGTGAAATCATCAATAAATGTAAGAAAATACTTTGCACCACCAAGCGAACTATCTTCCATCGGTCCACACAAATCGGAATGCACAAGATCTAACATTGACGTCGCTCTTGAGCCTTAATTTGAAAACGGTAAACGAGATTGTTTCCCTTTAAGACAATCGACACATGACTGATAATCACTAGATGAAACAAAATCGATGCCTGTTGCCATACCATTCTTCAAAGTTGACAAATCTCGCAAATTCAATGTCCCATACGACATACCTCATTCACACTGCTACTTGTCTTTCCTCTTTTGAGTTGTGATTTATGCTCTTGCTTTACTTACATATTAATTATTTGCTTCATCAGCTTGATTTCAGTACAACCTTCTACGACTTATATATGATACCATATTAACGGCATAATTTAAAGGACTCACAGTACCATATGAAATATTTCGTCATCTGGATCATGTGGCTGTGTATATGTTTTTTTAATGATGGTCTCTAATTTCTAGCTAGATTTCACAAAAACAAAATCTTGAAAAAAACCAAGACTATTATCTTATTCTTTTTATTCAAAATTGTAATTTCTTGAAATATCTCTAGTTTGAACTAACTTTGATTATTTTTGATTCATTATTTGTAATTAACTTGCTTCTTTAAGGTGCTGTGCACACTGAGGTAATAATTGAATGTGATATTTTTAAATGTCATAATAAATTGAATTGATAGCGGGGTCCAGAAGGCGGCAGCCCCCTGGCATAAAAAATAACTTTGTTAATGACAACACAGCTTTATGCACGTTCTCGCTTATTGCTTACGAGTGCCCTCGCACCCACCCCTCCAAAGCCTTCAGATTGCCCTCCCGGGGTGCCCCCTAGGGGGCTAACGGGATATACTAGTTTTGACATAGAAATATAATTCATTATAAAATTATATATGGTTATGATCAACAGACAAAATGAGGAAACCAAATAGTGTGCAACCATTTGGTTTCTCTAAAAAAGGATATTTTCATAATAAATACGCAAACTGAATCAGGAAACAAATAATTAACATTTATTATAATGTAAGATGCAACTTGGCATCATGTTATTTTTAAAAAAACAAAAGAAATCATAACATCCGACGAAACCTAAACGCAACCTAAAGGATCTAACGTTAAACTTAAGCAGTGTATTACTAACTCTCATATTGTACGCAACTTTAAAGATTCTCTCGTAATAAAGATTGAACACAATATCAGACATTTTTTCGATAAGTGATTAAGAGTAAGATCCGGTCATAATCGTACTCCCGCCTTCTCTCACAGTCGATCTTCGATTAAATTCAGTAATTACATTCATTAAGTGATTTAGCACCATAACAAATAAAAGAAAATAAACGTTTGTTAAACGACTGCGGAGCTTTATCGAAATTATATACATATATATATGTATGAAGAGATTAGCCAGGCTACGTGGCTAATGCTAACCGACAAATTTATTATTATATTAAATATATATTATTATTATTAAATTATTATAAATTTATTTCCGGTTGCCAAAATTCGGTGTCGATTAGCATCAGCCGTGTTGCCTGGCTAATCGACGCCGGTGTCGATTAGCATTCACTGTGTTGTGTGGCTATTTGCATCCGGTGCCGATTAGCATACACTGTGTTGTGTGGCTAATCACATTCAGTGGCGATTAGCAAAAGCTGCGCGGATTATGCTAATCGACACCGGATTCGAATAGCATCGGCCTTCTCCTTATTACTGCCAAAGAAAACATTTTTTTCATTCGCAGTGAACTGAATTGAGTAGGACAAATGGAGGACATTTGTTTTCGCCTTCAAAGAATTTGAAACGAATAAAAAGAAAATTGCAATTTTGTATGAAATTATGTTGTTTGAACTTATTTCCACCAGAGAATTACCAATTTGTTATTTCTGAAACAACCAACTTATAGGACATATTAAGGACAAATTTTAAGCATTAGCAATTTGATCAAAAAGAGGCTTCTTGTGGAGGATTTAAAAATCAATTTTTAGTACACGCTTATATCATATGAACCATGACAGGACAAAATCTTAAAGTGTGACGGACGCAAAAGGACATTTGAGGACATTTATCCTGACTCTTGTTAAAGATCCACCAGAAATTTTGGTTATTTTGTAACTAAACTCATTCTCATTAACCGAATCATCCATGTTAAATTTAAGTATACTTATCTTTCCAAACACAATCAAAGTTTTGCAGAGAGACAACGGATCTCATAGCGAAAAGGCGTGAAATGTTGAAAGATGGCAAAAGAGATACGGATGAATATCGGATGATTACGAGAACTATTAACAAGAACACGAAAGCAGACTTACGAAGATACAATGTCGAACTGGCGATAAAAACAATCGAGACAAACAAGAATATGAAGGCGTTACGAAGGAAGATCAAAGACTCAAAATCTCAGATTTTTAAGTTGAGAGATAAAAAAGGGGTGATGCAAACGGATCGAAATAAAATATTGAAAGTGGTGAAAGAATTCTATGAGGAACTGTACGCGTCTGTGAAGCAGAACCCACAAGCAATGTTTGCTGGTGCTACAACAGGACCTGTCATAATGAACGTTGGTTCAGAGGACCTGCCAGAAATAACAATTGACGAAACTGTTGCTGCATTGCGGGAAATGAAAAACAGAAAGGCACCTGGCGAGGATGAAATACCTATCGAAGCGATAAAAGAAGGTGGCGAAACTTTGCTTAAAGTGATA
>CM055406.1:94171663-94185275 GCA_029228625.1 Pseudolycoriella hygida
GAAACACGTGTTCGCTTAAATTTAATTCTCTACAACTTCGCCTTTGGAACCAACTTTCTAACTCTCATAGTTCTAGAGATACGGAATACATTTCATGAAACTTTCAAAACCTTACAACGTCAAAAAAAAATTGCCACAAACAAAGGAAGAAAGAAAGAAAGAAAGAAAGAAAGAAAGAAAGAAAGAAAAGTTTACCAAATTGACCAGTTAAAAATATTCGATTTGAGTCCATTTCCATACAAAATAGCAAAATTGTTTAATTCATATCTTCGGAACGACTGAACCGATTTTAATGAGTGAAAAGGCACTTCGGCCTAAAATTTTCCGTAGAATCCGGGAAAAATATTTTCCGGGGGTACGTCGCTCGGGGGGGGGGGGGAGTCAAAAAGTTCCTGTATATATGTTCCTTAGTCTACGAAAAAATTTCTTGTGAATTTTTTGGCGTGTAAGACTTGCGTCACGGGCGTATTGCTACCGCGAGCCCATGATATACGCCTGATAGTACAGGAAGAAAAGTTGTCAATAGGAAAGAAAGATTGACTACATAGCTTTTAAGCAAAGACATTTAGGTATATATGTCTTTTACGTGCCACAGCCCCAAATTCGCTCCGTCCATTGCTTCTAACTCACACATAACATTTGAAATCTTCGCTTTAATTTTGCAAGGGATATATTTAAATGCTAATTTTGCTGCAAAACGTTTTACTTTATCCGACTTGAAATACGTTTTCTTAAAGACTCTATCCCCCACATTAAAGGATACGTCTTTGTGTCTTTGGTCATAATATTTTTTGTTTTTATCGTGGCTTTGTTTAATTCTTTGAGAAATGTCGTAAAAAATTTTTTTAAACTGGGTTAGGAATTTCGATCGTAATTGAACTGCTTGAACGGTGCCACTCGTGTCGTTATCATAAAGTTTGTTGTCAGATGGATGGAAACAGTATTCCCTACCAAAATTTAGAAAAAAAGGTGTATAACCGGTAGTGTCATGGACGGATGTACGGAGCGCGATCGCTAGTTCACTTATATATTTATCCCAATCTCGATGGTTGTCGCCTATGTAAGCGCGGAGCATATTACCAATTGACTTGTTCACACGTTCTGTTGGGTTATTTTGTGGGTGATAGTAAGCGTTGAACCAAAGTTTTTCTATCCCATATCTTAGGACGAAACTTTTGAAGGTTTCTGCGGTAAATTGTTTACCGTTGTCTGCAATAACAATCTCAGGAACATTAAAAACTTGAAAGACCTGCTTCTCTACCACTTCTACGACCTTATTACTAGTAGCGTTTCTTAATGGTACTAAGATCGGATACTTTGTAAACCAGTCGCAGATTACTAGAAGAACAGTATTTTGAAGCTTTGAGCGGGGGAAAGGTCCCATTAAGTCTACCGAAATCATTTGCCAAGGTCTATTGGCAATTTTATACGTACCCAGTTTCCCATGTTTAAGTGAATTCTTGTCCTTGCATTGTTTGCAACTATCACAGCCATTCACATAAGTGATTACATCTTTTGAAATACCCGGCAAGAAATAACGTTGCAAAACTCTCTGCTTAGTTTTAGCAATGCCTACATGACCTGATGTGGGTTCGTCATGGCACTCGCGTAAAACCTCTTTCCTACTAGATTCTGGTATTACTAGTTTCCATGTATCAGGCTGTAGATTGTCATTTCTATTGTCAAATTTGAAAAATAATAGATTGTCGTCAACTTTCCAATTCCTAAATCTATATGGGGAGGAGATAACTTTTCCTTTCATAACTAAATACCACGCATCAGCCGGATCCACTGTAAATTCTAGGAGGTCCACCTCGGGGTAGATGCGCGATAAAGCATCGGGTACAACATTCAATACTCCCTTACGGCGAAATATTTTGAAGTTAAACTGTTGAAGTTGTAAAACCCATCTGGCTAGTCTATTGGCTGGGTTGGGCTGGTGTAAAAGCCATATCAAGCTATGGTGATCGGTTATTATGTTAAATTCATAGCCCTCAATGAAAGGTCGGAATTTTTGTACTCCGAAGTCCACGGCAAGGCACTCCTGTTCAGGGGTACTGTAATTGACTTCTGCCCCCCTAAATTTACGCCCGTCAAATGCAATTGGGTGTTCATCATAACCTTCTCCTTGAGTCAACACGACCCCTATACCATACTTCGATGCATCGCAATGGATCGTATTTTTTTTTTTTTTGAAATCCGGTGTAGCGAGAACTGGTGCTGTCACTAGACAGTTCTTAAGCTCTAGAAACGAATTTTTAGCCTCTTCAGTCCAAATGAGTTTGTCCCCTTTTTTAATACCTTTTAAAAGTTCGTGCAATGGCGCCGAAATGGTAGCAAAATTTTTAACAAACCTCCGGTACCATGATGCGAGAGCAACAAATCTCTTCATTTCCGTAAAGGTTCTTAGTTTAGGAAAATTCACTATCTTCTCTACTTTATCTGGGTCTGTTCGGAGTCCACTTCCATCAATTATATATCCTAAATATTTGAGCTCTGACCGACAAAATTTGCACTTATCGAAGTTAATAGTAAGGCCAGCCGCCTTTAATTTCTCAAAAACCAATTCCATCAATTTCAAACGCTCCTCAAAATGTTCAGAAACTAAGATCAAGTCATCTAGATAAATAAAAATACGGTTATCTTGCATTTCTGTATGGCCGAAAATGTTGTCCATCAGACGCTGTGCGGCTTGTGCACTATTGTGTAAACCGAATGGAAGACGTTTAAACTGAAATAGTCCTCTACCTGGGACACAAAAGGCTGTTTTCTGTTTAGACGCTTCAGATAGTCGTATTTGTAAAAAAAAAATCTTTAAGATCAATTGAGGTTAGGAATCTAGTTTTTCCAAGTCTAGCTAAAATGGAGTCAATACGCGGGAGCGGGTAACTATCTTTTTTTGACACCGCATTCAATTTTCTACTGTCAAGGCACAATCCATCTGTACCATTTGACTTTACAGATAAGGCTACATTAGAGCACCAAGGGCTAAAGGATGGTTCTACCACCCCGAGTTTCAAAAATCTATCCAACTCAACTCCAATACGCTTCTCCATAATAGGAGATACTGGGTATACTGTCTGCTTAATAGGTTTTGTGTCACCTGTATCAATTTCATGAACATAACCTTTAGCTTCTCCTATTTTGTTCGATGGGCTCAGTACTCTAAACTTTTCAATTGTTTCCGAAAGGCGTTGTTCTTGTTGTGGTGTTGAAGAATTGCGATCAATTAAACAACCATCCGTTGTCAAGACCACTTGATCGAAAAATAAATCTAAACCTTCAGGTTCATGTATAATCGACCATCCCTTGTTAGTGCAACGGACTGACAACTCAAATTTATTCCAGAAATTTACACCCAAAATTATATTATGTTGTAATGAGGGGATGGCTAATACTTCCACCAGCTTTTCATCTCCATTAAACACTATAGGGACATAAAAAATTCCAGTTATCTTATGCTTCGTGTTGTCTGCTGTTTTAATGCAAATAAACCCGAAATTACGGTCTATTTTCAGTCCGAAGGATTTTAACAAGTTGATACCCTCAGAACCTGCTATACAGAAGTTAGCGCCTGAATCTAATAAACAATTGTACTATTTTTGGAAAATTTTAATATCACAATGTGGTCTATTGTCAGAAGTGTCTGAAGGGTTAAATTTTGAAAAAAGTATCTGACCTACTGTGGATCTCTGTCTGTTACGGGAGTTGTTGAAGATCCTGTTCGCCAAATCCCACTGGCGTTTCCCAGATTTGTGCATTTATTTGCATAATGGCCCAATTGCCCACATTTGAAACAGACTATATGTTTTAGATTCGAATCGCCCTGTCTGGATGTTGCTTCTTTATTGTTGGAACGACCTTGCGATTGATGGTAATCTTTACGTGTATCTGACAGAAGTTGCCTAGAAAATGGATTTGGTGTGGTTCGCTTTGACCCTGTGGGATTTGCCATTGGAGATTGTTCAGTTTGGGGCAATACAAATGATGTTTTATGTGGAATATCTTATGAGACATGTTTGGAGTAACACTCCTGAAGGCCGAGTGTTTGTTCCCTAGATTTATTTTGCAGGCGGATTTCTTCCAACTGTTTACAAGCTAATTTTAATTCGTTAACTGAACTAAATGTTTGAAACGCCAATGCCTCTTTATAATCCGGCAGAAGATTCCGCCGAATTATGCGAATCTGTTCATCTGCTGTGATATTTTTAAATGTATTCAACTGAACAAATTTCTCTTCAATCAACGCAAAATATGATACTACATTCATATCCGTAGTCTGATGGCATAAGCGAATAGAATGTTCTAATTCAAACATAAAATCTGGTAAATTCTTCTCAAAATCTTGAAGTAATTTATTCCTCAATTCAACCCATGTTTTGAACACCCAAATTTCGCAACTATCGATACCATGTATACGCGTTTCCCTCCAACAGATCGGAAAATGATTCAAATAATTCTTCGTCGGTCACGCGCTTACTCAACTGATTATCAGCTATTCGATTAATAAATTTCATTGGTGATAGAGAACCTACTCCACCAGAAAATTTGAAGCCCCATTTATGTACCGGTACTTTAAGACGGTTAACACTACTATTATATAAAATGTTTGCAGTGTCCAATCCGCAACTTGTGGCTCCATCATCCGACTTATTCTCAAGCTTGACTACATTGTAAATATCACCCAATGCCGTGTTTGCAAATGAAAGTTCTGAGGCACTATCTGAGAGAGGAACTACAACATCTTCTAATAGACGCTCTAAGGAATCAAATTTATCCGATAAATCTTGGATCATAACTGATTGTAAAGAACTTTGTGACTTGATGCGTTTGATACGAATACGAAGGAAATACAAACAATCCAACAACCTTTCTCCATCATGAGGTTCTACTGCATCATAAGCATTACGCAATTTAGTGTATTGTCTCTGAACTTCAGCACAATCAATGTCGGGGGGTAAATATGAATTATATATCACGGGTGCCTTCGTCCGTTCGTCAAATAAAAGCTTAGCCAATAACTTCTTTCTATCCATACACGACAATGATTTAGCTTGTACATAAAAGCTGTTCGATTCCAAAATAAATCGAATGCTCACAACTGATATGTAATCAACAATCTTACCCCTTATCTCGGGCTTTTTATCAAATATGGAAGATTTCACTAGCACACAACTCGTGCTTTACTATACTTCAAATGTTGCAAAGATAAATGCTTAGGTTAACACACAACCGTTCAGCTTCACGTTCAATGCAAAAAGACTCGAGACCGTGTACCTTTTGACAACCGTCAATTCCAATCGCATTGCTCATCTTTCGTGTCATGCACACCATCTCTGTCTCAGTCATCACACCGAGTGTCTCCAAAAATGTTTACTGGGGTTAATTCAAAAATCTATTCTACGCTAATGTTAGGTTTTTACAAACATTCTTAAACCTAAGCAAACCCGAGTTACAATCTCTACAAACTTTTCATGAAGATCATAACTAAGAGGATCACGAACAAACTTGACTTTTATCAACCAACAGAGCAAGCTGGGTTCCGATCCGGCTACAGTACAAACGACCACTTGCAAGTTATGAGAAGCTTAATAGAAAAGTGTAACGAATATAAGATCAAAATTGTAATAGCCTTCGTCGATTATGAGAAAGCCTTCGATTCAGTCGAAATATGGAAAATACTGGATTCGTTGGACAGATGCAGAGTGGATTCACGCTATTCAAAGTTGATTAAACATGTTTATGAAAATGTAACGCTCAGTATTAACATGCTTAATGAAAATGCGGAAAAGTTTCAAATGGGAAGAGGAGTAAGGCAAGGGGACACGATCTCACCGAAATTATTCACATTGGCTTTAGAAGACGTCTTTAAAGAATTGGAATGGAACGACAAGGGCTTCAACGTAAATGGAGTGTTTTTGAATAATTTACGTTTTGCAGATGACATAGCTCTTAAAGCATTAGACGTTGACGAAATGGAAATTATGTTTACGCAATTGAACGAAGCATCGAGCAAAATCGGTCTCAAAATGAACCCATCGAAAACAAAGATGATGACGAACATCGAAACCGACAAGGTCATCAAAATTGGAAATGACATCATCGAGTACGTTGATAATTATAAATATCTGGGCCATAGTTTGAAACTGGGAATAGATAATCAGACTGCGGAAGTGAAAAGGCGAATTGGTCTAGGATGGGCAGCATTCAAAAGCAACACGAATAATAGCCTAAAACGGCAAGTTTTCGACTTATGTGTGCTACCAGTCCTAACATATGGAGCCGAGACGTTAACTTTAACCAAGGCTTCAGAAAATAAGTTGCGCGTAGCACAAAGAGCGATGGAAAGGATAATGCTCGGCATCAGACTTAGAGATAAAAAAACAATCGAATGGATCAGAAACCAAACGAGAGTTGTTGATGTGATGGAGCGGATTGCCAATCTAAAATGGAACTGGGCGGGTCACGTAGCCAGAATGACAGACAACCGATGGACTAAAAATATTCTGCAATGGAGACCGCCAAATAAGAGGCCCATGGGAAGGCCGCCGGAGCGATGGACAAACAGCATCAAACGATTCGCAGGGCATTCATGGCAGCAAATAGCGATGGATCGGGATAAATGGAAGGAGTTAGGGGAGGCCTACGTCCAGCAGTGGATAATACAAGGCTGAAAAAGAAGAAAGAAGAAGATCTTTCCAATCCAATCCAGATTAAGGTGATTCCTCCAACGTATGAATACTTCACTGGTCCACCGAAAGATTGAACGCCGCACGAATTCCATCACAGGATGCTCGCATCAGCAGCTAGCGCCAAAACCACGTCACCTACCTGGCTTTTCATGAAATTGTGATCTTCCATCTGTAATATTGGGTGGAGACGTTATAACAAACACGCCAAATACGGTAGCGGTGTATCAGTAACTGAATACATTTATTCGACATATAATATTCAGAGTACTACGATACTACATCCACTTCCTCTTTTTCTCTTTTCTGTAGGAAATTGGGCAATATTTGGCACCAGTAATACCTACTATTAACGTTATAAACTTTTACCCTAACATCAAACAACTCTATACAATCCAGTCCATAATGAATTTCACAATTAACAACACTAGCATCATCATCTCTCCGTTTCTTTCCCGATCTATTTTTTTTTCAACATTTCCTCCAGTTTGTACTCTACGTGACTGCTCGCATTTGTTTGAATAGATGTCCAATCCACGCTGTCGTCAAGCCGTCCTCGTTCCTGACCAATCATATTAGTCCGCATTACAGGTGGACAATTCGAACCTACAACAAAAGTTTTATTTCTTTTTCCTTTTTTTCAAAAGTACATTCGTCAAATAATTAATTTTGATTGTTTTGTAAGTCAACTTAATATAAATCAGCCTTCAACATAACGAACTCCCTGGACCATTCATTCCATCTTCTCCTTAGCATCTAAATCCAATTTCGTGCCCAACATTTCCATTTCAGCAGTTTTTCCGATACCCAAGACATCCCCTTGTTAGATCAACTTAAACTCCGATTCAACTCAAGAGCAACCCTCAGCCCTAACAAAGACTCCACAACCCAATATAAAATCACAACTTCGGCTCTTTCTCCATCCTTCCCAGTCCTGTCTACACATAACCCAACTGATCTTATATTTGTTATTCCTCCCTTGCTGCTCTGTCTATGCGCTCCTTCGCATTACAAAATTAATTCCTCAAAATAATCTCACACTCATGCAACAAACCGAGTACTACAAAGCTCTTCATTCATTAAATTCATTTCTAAAAGTTTCGCGTTCCGAGATTGAACTCACGCTTTTCGCTTTCTGAAATATAGATCTAATCTACTTGCGTTCCGAAATTTAATTCTACGCTTCTTGCTTCTTGAGATCTTACCACAGGCCGTTTGCGTTCCGAAATTCAATTCTACGCTTTTTGCTTTCCGAGATCTAACTCTAAGCTATTTGCGTTCCGAAATTCAGTTTTACGCTTCCTTCTTTCCGAGATCTAACTCTAAGCCACTTGCGTTCCGAAATTCAGTTTTACGCTTCCTTCTTTCCGAGATTTAACTCTGAGACACTTGCGTTCCGAAATCCAATTCTACACTTCTTGCTTTCCGAGATCTAACTCTAAGCCATTTGCGTTCCGAAATTCAATTCTATGCTTCTTGCTTTCCGAGATTGAACTCTGTCACTTGCGTTCAGAAATTCAATTCGATGCATCTTGCTTCCGAGATTTATCTTAAAGCTATCTAACATAATTAAATCCAACATCATTCAGAAGACATTCTCACACTTCTTCTCAGAAACTACAGTAATGAAACTTTCAATACAATATCATCAACAGAATTTAATTCAACAAAAGTTATCGCCACCTATGTTTTATTGACCCAATTTTTTCATCAAACCTCGACCGAGGCTCCAAATCGCGGCATCCAGAAATCTAGTTCTATACTCATTCGCAAGCTTTCCCATCATTCCGACAGATATCCAACCATTATTTCATCCCACGTGCGACTAAAACCTAACCCACATTAACCCTTCACGAATTCCACCTTGATTTTGGGCAATAAATGAAATTAAGGGTCTCCAACTCAAACGATTTTAACCTTTTCTTTGCCTTCCTTCCATTGCATTTGAAATTTCTTAAAATCAACTCTTTCCCTAACCTTAGCGGACTTCAAGCTTCACACAGATGTGAACTCGAAATTTCGGTCCACAATCAGGACCGAGTTACGCATGTAATCATATTTCCTCAAATCATTCACAATTCAAAATTTAAGCTGATGTCTTCTCTTACATTAACTACAAAACCCCATATCCTAACACTCATTTGTGAAATCCTGGATCCGTATCACGAAATCGCATCATATGCTTCGACTGCACTTGTATTAAAAAGGCAATTCCAGATTCGTATTACGAAATTAAATTGTATGCATTCTCTGACTTTTGCCTTCGAAATCTAATCCTGGCGGTTAGGACATCCCAAGTTACTATACTACGCAATTGCGGAGTTCAATTTCAAACGAAATTCCATACTGGGCCGACCAGCCCCAACTAAATTTGATCCTTCAATCCGGTTCTCAATCCAGTTATCTCGAAATTCAATTCTATCTGGTAACATTTTACAACACAATACTAAGCTATTTCTCCCCGAAATCGACCAGCTACCCCTTTCGCTTTCTAAATGACCTACAAACTTACTTTTCACTTTGTCCCCTTCCTGATCATTCATGGCTAGTACACACATCACTATACCCGAGATTCCAAATTCAATTCCAAGTAATCTTTCAATCCACCCGCAATTCCAAATCGAATTCTGCGCTAATATTGACCCGCGTTACGAAATTTAATTCTTACGCTGCGCTTCGAAATCTAATTCTGCGCTCTCGCCTTCCGCGTTACTTTAACTCTCAGGCTGCGTTACGAAATTTAATTCTGAGCCTTTACCTTCTAAATTTTATTCTGGCTTGCAACCAGAATTAAATTCTGACCTTGCATTCCGAAATTCAATTCTATGCTTGTGCTGAGAAATTCAACCGCAATACTTTGGATTATATTCAACTCACATCCTGCCGGCTGTCATTCTGCGGCCAAAACATATTATTGAAAAAAAAACTGTAATCAACTGAAACTACTATCGTACGAAATAAATCTCTGTTGTACGGCTTATTTAAACAACACCACCTCTGGAATTACAATTTAGCCTTCCCCCTTTACCGTAGAACGCAGACTGACGGTTTCAACAATCTGTGCTTATTGTCGTTCCCGGCGGTGACCACCAAAAAGCTGAATTCTTTTTATATTTTCCGGGAACCATAAAAACGAACTGTGAGATTTGCTGAAACTAGCGGATCGAAACGGTGCCTTTAGGAACTTTAGAAAAATCAACTTATCTACATAACATTTAACAATTTTAGATAAAAAGCTTTCGCATTCCTTTAAATTTTCGTTAAAAGGTTTTCGCAATTCCTCTAAATTTTCGTCAAAAGTTTTTTCTTACAAATTTCCGCAATTTTCTTAAAATCACATCCTTAATCCGGAAACCTGTTGACTATTATCATTTCACTATTTACCACTTTATCTATTCAACCCATGTGCGTTTTCTTAAAGACGACAGGTAAAAAAATGTTAATACATACAACATACAAAACGCCATTCTGTGGTCAAACCTTTCCAAATACTTTTAAAAGCAAAAAATCCAAGATGGCGTCACTTTGACAGCTGGTAGCCATTTTCTTAGGGTTCATAAAGATTCTACTCATCAATGTCAACAACTTTCCCGAAGAAACCAATAGTCTAGTTATTCTAATTCAGAAGATAGCAAAAAATCCAAGATGGCGTCACTTTGACAGCTGGTAGTCATTTTCCTAGGATTCATAAAGATTCTACTCATCAATATCAACAACTTTCCCGAAGAAACCAACTGTCTAGCTATTCTAATTCAGAAGATAGCAAAAAATCCAAGATGGCGTCACTTTGACAGCTGGCCGACATTTTCACCAATACTGGTCACTTCTACTCACAAAACTCTGCGACTTTGCCAAAGAAACCTATCGCCCAACTCCCATACATTCGAAAATAATTTTAAAAACATAAAAATTGACCCAATGTCCAACTGCCCGACATTTTCACCAATACTGGTGACTTCTACTCACAAAATTCTGAGACTTTGCCGAATAAACCAAAGATTTAACATCAACCAAAAAAATGCACATTTGAATACGCCACTTAATAAACAAACATAAAATTTTTATTGTCACATAATGCATGTAATAAATACATTGAGAATATTACTGAATGAAGCCACGTGCATAATAGTATATTACAATTGAGGTCATGTAAACAGCCTGTATCACAAGAACGATTACATAATGTCGCCTTCGGCTCGATTTTGCAAGCTTCGTCCTTATGTTCGAGCCGAAGGCGAGATTATGTTATCGTCCTTGTGATACAGGCTGTTTACATGGCCTCACTTGTACTATGCTTTAACGTAGTAGCACTCGGTCGTTGAAACAAACAATTAAACATTAAACATTTTGAAAACAAAAAAAAATAACTCCTTAAATACAGCGTACACTATTTGAGTTCTTAGAGTAGGCTAAATATCGAATGAACTATCGTAGAAACGACACTTTGCTTCAGTTACTGGGAACTCTTCAAGCAGGTCGGACGCATGTTGGTTCACGCTGGAAATTTGTGACCGACAATTTACAAACAGACAGACAGACAGACAAATAGACAAACGTTTGACTTTTATAATTATAATAACTGATTCACTAATTTCATTTCATTTTACGCGAGAATCCTTTAATCCTCGTCGCCAATGTAATATTGGGTGGAGACGTATAACAAACACGCCAAATACGGTAGCGGTGTATCAGTAACTGAATACATTTATTTGACAAAATAATATTTAGAGTACTACCATACTACACCATCCTCCACCAACACTTTCTTTCAAAATCAAAGTTCTTTTGCATTCAGACGAAAGCTGCTTTTAACTTCATGCCACTTTAAAAAAAACTCATTTAATTTAGCACAGTTCTGCGTTAATATCATAGCGTTCCCTAGTTCACCACGCAGCCCAAATTCCCTTCATCATACCCGTACGAAGAACAAAGTTCTTCGAAAAGGGGTCTTATGCGTTTACCACGACGTTTGTAACCACCCCAATTTCGACTTGGGAGTAGGCGGGGAGCATCGATCCTCTTGCTTAGATGACGAATCAACAATAAAAACGTTGTCCGTCCATCCGTCCGTCTGTTACCGTGATAACTTGAGTAAAACTCAACCGATTTTCAAAAACTTTTTTTCCGTGAAAGGTAATCGAAAAATCTTTTATGAGATTGAATCTGGGCACTGTCGACCCAAGGGCCGCCGAGCTAGGGCCGTTTAAGTGGTTTTTGGTCTTTTATATATAACTCGAGTAAATCTTTTCTGATTTTCATAAATTTTTTTTTGTTTGAAAGATCTGGACATGGCCGACAATTTATGGAAGAAAATTATTTTAAATTTATGTCCCTGGACTTAGCTAGGGCACTAAAACCGAGTCTATGATGCCATATGGGCCATACGTGTTTTTTGTACATAACTCGAGTAAACCTTTTCCGATTTTCATATTTTTTTTTGTTTGAAAGATCTGGACATGACCGACAATTTATGGAAGAAACTTTTTTGGATTTGAGTCCTTAGATTTAGCTAGGGCGCTAAAAACGATTCTATGCTAGGGCCATACGTGTTTTTTGTAAATAACTCGGCTAAATCTTTTTCGATTTTCATAATTTTTTTTTTTGTTTGAAAGATCTGGGCTTGGCCGACAATTTATGGAAAAAACTTTTTTGGATTTGAGGCCTTGGACTAAGCTAGGGCACTAAAAACGATTCTATGCTAGGGCCATACGCGTTTTTTGTACATAACTCGGGTAAATCTTTTCCGATTTTCATAATAGTTTTTTTAATCGATAGAAGAAAGAAGAAACTTTTTTGTGATTGGGCCCTAACGCTTTACATATTTTTTGTACATAACTCGAGTAATCTTTAGATTTTCAAATTTTGCAGAAAATAATTTGATTAGAAAACCTCGCACTCAGTCAGGACCCTAAAACTAAGTTTCTACTAGGACCCAACGTATTTGCTTACATAAATTGGATAAATCCTAATTGATTTTGTTGATTCTTTTTCTATTTGAGAGGTAATCGAGTACCAAATTATATTCAGAAACAAATTTGGATCCGGTGCCTTTGCTTAGGGCTGAAGTGGGCCTCAGGTCAGTCCTAAGGTTTGCCCGGTTTGCCATAAGCAAAAATTTTTTTTTTTGATATGTTGCAGATCAAATTGATGAAAATGTTTTTTTTCCTGCTTTGTAGAAAAAATTGAGATGTACATTTTTGTCTGTTTGGGGGTCAATTTTGTAATTTCGGAAGGCTTTTCTTCGGACGGGTTTTTCAATATTGCCCTCTCGGCAATTTCCAATTATTTATTGTGAACGTAATTTCATACACTTAAGAGTTAAGGCAATATTGACTTAAATACGTTCGAGTCTTACATACGGGTCCCTTCATATGTTTTTAATTTCATTTAGCCATTTGACAACACATACGACCGAAGCCTCCCGACTGGTTACATTAAAAATAATAATAATAACAATGAATAGCTAACAAAAAAAAGAACATAAATTAAGAGCAGGTCCGGAAGTGAGTTCCCGACTCGTCGGGTCAACAGTCACCCCTGCCCATTGTCGAAATTTATTTATTTGTAGTTAAGTTATACATTTAAAACAGCATCGATTGAAATTAGACGAAAATTGGAAGTAAAAATAGCCCGTCGTTCCATCAAGCACAATAGTTATTTGGCTGAAGTAGCCATTTTTCTTGATTATAGCGGTCTAGTCATAGTAACAGAATGAAGAATTTTTGAGTTAATGAGATTACTTTGTCATTGTAATGACGCTCAGGTTGAACTCAACTAGGATCGCCGAGTTCTTGAACATTTTAGAAGCACCAATATTTCGGCATCTAGTGCCAATCATCAGCCAAGTCATGCAACTTGATATATTGAAGGGGGTTGATTACCGACATTTTGATGTTTCATTATGAACAATACTCGGTACAACC
>CM055406.1:94185775-94198554 GCA_029228625.1 Pseudolycoriella hygida
CATGACTTGGCTGATGATTGGCACTAGATGCCGAAATATTGATGCTTCTAACATGTTCAAGAACTCGGCGATCCTAGTTGAGTTCAACCTGAGCGTCATTACAATGACAAAGTAATCTCATTAACTCAAAAATTCTTCATTCTGTTACTATGACTAGACCGCTATAATCAAGAAAAATGGCTACTTCAGCCAAATAACTATTGTGATCCAACGGTCGAGAAAAATTGACAAAAGTTCCATCAAGCACCACCATGTAGCCACCTGAAGTGAAAAGGATTAGCGTTAGCGGAAACTAGTCGTCTGGACTAGCTATTTTTTGCGCAAGTCGACGAAAATGTCGGGCAGTGGGACATTGGGTCAATTTTTATGTTTTTAAAAATATATTGGAATGTATGGGAGTTGGGCGATAGGTTTCTTTGGCAAAGTCTCAGAGTTTTGTGAGTAGAATCTTTATGAATCCTAAGAAAATGGCTGCCACCTGTGAAAGTGACGCAATCTTGGATTTTTGCTATCTTCTGAATTAGAATAGTTACGCGTTTGGTTTCTTCGGGAAAGTTGTTGATGTTGATGAGTAGAACAAAGCTGGACAAAGAATGTGGTCTCTTTCAAATGACAGACTTTGAAAACAAATGCAAAAACGTACTTGACCTTGTTTATACCAATATGCCAGAAGTATTTGTCGTAGCTGATTTATCCATCATTCCTGATACTTTGCAAGACAAATTTCATGTGCCAATGCATTGTCTAATTAAATGTGAACCGTCGTCGTATGCATCATGCATCATCCGAGTCCATTTATTGCTTTAGGAAAGCACCATATCCCTTGATAAGGCAGGACCTTACAGAAACTGATTTTGACGCATTGCTTGCTGACAAAAGCTTGGATGAAATGATTGATGCTCTGTACACTAGACTTTACGAAATCTTCGATCAACGCGTTCCCAAAGCTACACTTCGAATGACGAACCATCCCGTGTGGTATAATGCTAAGCTGATCAATCTTAAAAACAGAAGGAATCGAGTGTACCGTAAATGGATCCATCAACCCTTATCAAGATTAACAACTAGAAATGAAACGAAATTCAGAGATGCGAAAAGTGAATTTGAATCTTATCAAAATGAACTCTACAACTCATACTTGACCAGCTTAGCATCTGATTACAAAAAACAACCGAAGAAATTCTGGAACTTCATCAACTCCAAATACAAAACGAACACATTACCAGGGATAATGTTTTATGGGTCAGAGCAAGTGGGAAATGACTTAGATAAATCCAACCTCTTTGCAAAATTTTTTGCTTCTGTGTATGTTAGAAACGAAGACGAAATTGACGAAGACTATGCTCTTACTACACATATTAACAAGCGAAATGACCAGGCCTACCTACAAATCACTATAACACCAGATGTAGTTCGTCAAGCACTTCTCCGTATGGACCTCAGCAAGGGTGTCAGCCCGGACAAAATATCTCCAATATTTCTTCGTCAGTGTGCTGATCTCTTAGATGTACCCCTCTCGCTGATTTTTTCAAAATCAGTAGCAGAAATGCACTACCCCGACGTATGGAAAATTGGTCACTTAACGCCCATCTACAAATCTGGACGGAAGTCAGATATATCAAACTATCGAGGTGTCTGTGTATCACCAAATTTGGCAAAAGTTTTCGAGATAATTATTTTCAATCAAATAAAATTTAACATCTTTCCGCACTCAACATCGAATCAGCATGGATTTTTTCCTGGGAGAAGAGTAGAGTCCAATTTGATGGAGCTTTCAATCATGGTGCACGATGGATTCGACAATGACTGCCAGACCGACATCTTTTACGCTGACATTCGAAAAGCATTTGACGTGATAAAGCCTATTCCGTTAATATTAAAACTATCTGTCCACAAATATCGTCTGAGTAACTCGCTGTTGTTATGGATCCGATCATTCTTCAAAAACCGCAAGCAGTTGGTAAGAGTCAACTCCAGTAAATCCGATATGATTGACGTTACCTCCGGAGTTGGTCAAGGATCGCTTTTAGGACCACTGTATTTTCTGGTTTACTTTGACGACTCGGATGGCAGTTCTGATATAACTAAAGACATAAATCTAGCTGATGACAAGAAAATAGTACATAACCGTATATCCTCACCTAATGACACTCACATATTGCAGTCATCAATAAATAATTTTGTTGAATGGTGCAACAAAAATGGGTTCGAGTTAAACGACGACAAGTGTAAAATTATGTCAGTTTCAAGAAAACAGTGCCCAATATTTGCAGAATATTTCATCAAAGACAAACTAATTAAACGTGTTAGTAGCATAAAAGACATAGGAGTTACATACGACCACAGATTTTCTTTCAACGACCACCTCGAGCTAGCATCGAAAAAGGGTTCTTCTATACTATCATTTGTTAAACGACAATGCTACGGACGATTCGACCAGAACACGGCGAAGATGCTGTGCTCAGCCATAGTTAGATCACACCTTGAATTCTCGAGTTCAGTTTGGGCACCGCACCATAACGTTCACATTCAATCACTAGAAAGTGTTCAAAGACAATTTGTGTTTTACGCAAACACAGACAGATATGTTGACAAAACGAAGGACAAATATCGTCTACGTCCTTACGTGGATAGATGTAATGAACTAAACATGAAGTCACTTCTAAGGCGCCGCACCAATGCTGCAACCTTTTTCATACACGACGTCCTCACTGGGAAGATTAACTCACAGTTTCTGCGAAAAAGAATTCAACTGTACGACGGCGTCAGGAATCTTAGAAATCCTTCAATAATTCGCATATGTCGGTCTAAGCACGAATACTCCACTTTTTCATCGTTTAATTTTGCATGTATGTTGTTTAATCTTGCTGCAGTCCATGTAGATCCGTCGTTAACTTCGATAAACTTCCGTCGAAGTATCTTGGAACTTGACGACTCAGTATTTGGAACATTTGGTGTTTGCTAGTGTCTTTGTTTAGGTGCTTTCTTTCCACTAAATAAAAGAAGCCAGAAAGCTCCGCGCCCGGTGATTAATTTTTTAATTTATTGATTGATATGTCTAAAAGCCTAAGGATTTTTTTTTTCACAGAAACTTCAATTTTATTTCGTGACTAATTGAACGACCCATTAATTGGCAACATGATGTGATATCTATATTTCCTCATTTTGATTTTTGACGACTCCATCCTTTTGGTTTAGCCATTTTGACGACAGCCTAACGGCATATTTTGTGTGATATTTGCTATATTTTATTTATTTTTTGTTCAGCCATTTTGACGACAGCATTGTGATGATTTTTATACTTTATGCATTTTTTAATGTTCTTAATTTTAATTTCAATGTTTTCGTTATATAGTTCTGTTTGTTTTGTTTTTTAATTACTTTTCGAATTCATGTTATTGTAATTTTACTGTGTAAGTAGTTATTGTAACGTTTTTGGTTTTTTCAACGAGGATTATGACTTCCGTCATAATTACTCTTTTTTTACCATGTCAGCTAGAAGATAGTAGACAATAAAAGTAACATTCATTCATTGTTGACGAAAACAGAACAAAATATGGTCTTTATGAGTATATCAATAGCATGTGCATGACATTCAACCGCTTTTCACGTTTGTGGTTTCAAAACATACCACGTGAATCCTTCAAGATGACTATCAGGAAGTTGAAAATTACGTATAAACTGAACGGTAAGACCAGAATTTCATAAACTGAACCTTTGGTTCTCACTCTAATCAGAAGTTGATTAGTCAACTCGGGTCTCACGACTCTCAATTTTGAAACTCTATGTCACACCGAATTGCGCAAAAACAGCTAGTAAAGACGACTAGTCTCCACCAATCCTTTTTATTTCAGGTGGACCATTGGACGTAAAAACAACTAGTCCGACCGACTAGTTCTCGCTAACCTTCTAATTTCAGGTGAACATTAGCAACACGGAGCGTTGGTGCTGGATCGGACGACATTCCAACTCGGATTTCTGTTAGATTAAGCTGAATGAAATGAGCTTTACTTTGTAAATTTTCTTTTTTGGGTCACATTTCCTTTTTAAAAAGGGTTTTTGTTGTGATATCAGTTCTCTTGGAAGTAGAAAAATTGTTTCTGACGAATTATATATAGAATTTATTTCGAGTCGACGCCGCCGCCGCCACCATACCGAAGCGCGGCAGATACTACTTCCATGGGCAAAAATGATCCCCACAACTTCCTCTACAACATATCAAAAGTTGTTTTTTGAGAAAACATTATTTGCACAAGCGGCCCGGCTCTCCACACTCACGATCAGTTTGCTATGAATGAACGGTATGTTTGCTACTTTCATGACAAACATGGATTTAGCGTTGAATATTTTCTCTGTGCACTTGCACACACACTTGCACTTGCATTTAAGTAGCTTTTGGTGGACCCTTTGAAAATTCATATTAAATAACAAAGACGCCAGACTAATGTGTCATCAATATATATTAACAAATGCTCTACGTTGTTTAACGTTATTATAAAATTCCAGAATTCAATTTCTGATAACCTTTGGGAAAGTTTTCAGATTGAAACGTCTTGGTTTACTGTATTCGCTAATGTCAGAGGCAGTAGATGCTTATCAGTGTATGAAGTGTTTTTGAAACTGTTAATGAAATGAGCTAATTGGCAATTATTTGAACAGAACCAGAAAATTTTATTTCACTCTTATCATAGCAGAAGGAAGCATTTGGGTACTTGAACAACTAACAACGACACTACAAATTATCTGCAACATAATTAGTTACAGATAGCTCAGATAGAGCTGATAAAACAGAACGATGCTACAACGCATCGCTTCTACTGAATATGTTTTCCTTTTTTAAATAAAGGCACTGATTAGGGTATTTTTTCTTATATTTTGGCATCTTCAGTATGTAGACCGAATCTTGGTCAGAGGACTTTTGCGCAAGCACACATTTGTAATCGAATTACTGAATTGAAAAAGTTCGATGAATAAATTACAAAATCTAAGTTCACGGATACCAATTTTTTGGATGAATTTGAGGCTTTGAATCCCTACCATATCCAAAAAACTTTCGATTTCTAAAGTTTGTAGCTAAATTTATGCTACGTTATTAGCGAACATGGTACAAAAACATATGCAGGGGACCCGTACTCATCAGAATAGATGTTGCAAAAAGACTCGAACGTATTTCAGTCCATTTTGCCTTAAGTCTTACGTGTATGAAATTACGTAGCCATGACATCGGATTGGAAATTGCCGAAAGGGCAATATTGAAAAACCCGTCCTAAGAAACGGTATTAAAATCTCTTTGAATCCCTTAAAAAAATCTCAAAATTTAAAAAAAAATGCGCTAATGTAGGTTTAAGAACCTACTAGAGCATAGAGGAGAGGCCTCTGATCCACACTTCCATGAACAGAAATGTTCGCATCTTTTTATCTGCAACACTGCACAAAAAAACCTCGACATTAAAGGAATATTTACGAAAAACCACTAAATATCTTGTGGGGCCACGTAGCGTGAATTGGGCCCACACTAAAAGCTCTACAGCCCGAACCACTCAACAGATTTTCACCAGTTTAATTTTCGTGGTTTTTGTCCATATCTTTTATTTAAAACCTTCAAGAGTGATTTCCGTTCTAATTTCGCAGATATACGAGGCAAAAGGTTTCACCGAACTTCAAAAAACCAAGATTTTGACCACTTATTTGACTGTAAATTTGAGAGTTCTTAACCGATTTTGCCCAAATTCAAATCCGTAATCGTTTCTTCAATTACCTTTCAGGAAAAAAAAACTTGGAAAATCGGATAAGATTTACTCGATTTATGTAGAAAAACACGTTTCGCCGCAGTAGAAACTCAGTTTTAGGGTCGTGGCTGAATCCACAGACTCAAAATCAAAAAATGTTCTTCCATAAAATGACGGGCATGTCTCAACCTTCGAAACGAAAAAAAAGTTTGTGAAAATAAGATAAGATTTACGCGAGCCAAAAACCACTTAAACGGCCCTAGCTCAGCGGTCTTTGGCCCGACAGTGCCCAGATTCAATCCCATAAAAGCTTTTTCGATTAACTTTCAGCGATGAAAATTTTTTATTGCATTTTTCTCTTATTTAGACCCCAAAACGAAAAAGTAACCAACACCCGGGTCGAAACTGGTGTGGTTAAAAACGTCGTGGTAAACGCATAAGACCCCTTTTCGAAGAACTTCGTTCTTCGTACGTCTAAAAAAAATGTCCGTCCGTCCGTCCGTCACTCAACCGATTTTCAAAAACTTTTTTTCCCTGAAAGGTAATTGAAAAACCTTTTTTGAGGGCCCTAAAACTGAATCTCTACTAGGGCCCAACGTGCTTTTTCTACATAAATCGGGTAAATCTTATCCGATTTTCAAAAACTTTTTTCCCTCAAAGATAATCACTAAATTGATTATGGGATTGAAATTGCACAAATTCGGTCGAAAACTTTCGAAGTTACGGTCGATAAAGTGGTCAAAAACGTGGTTTTTTGAAGGTTCGTGGAGCTTTTTCACTTATACTACTGCGAAATTAGAACGGAAATCGCTCTTCAAGCTTTTGAATGGAAGATATGGACATCAGAAAATCACGAAATTTAAATTAATTAAAATTTGTTGAGTGGTTCGGGTTGAAGAGTCTTCAGTGCGGGCCCAACTCACCCTACGCGACCACATACGATATTTGCTGACTTTTCGCGAATATTTCTTTTATTATGAGGTTTTTTGAGCGGTTTTGCAGAGAAAATAGATGCGAACATTTTGTTCACGGCACTATGGGTCAAGGGCCTCTCCTAAGTGCTCTAGGTCGGTTCTAAGATCGGCTCTAGTGCAATTTTTTTAAAATTTTGAGATTGTTTTAAGGTTTTAGAGGGGTTTTTGCGCTGTTTCTTCGGACGGATTTTTCAATATTGCCCTTTCGTCAAATTCCAATCCAATTTAATGTCGACGTAATTTCGCACATCTAAGAGTTAAGGCAATATTTGGGTAGTTCCACGGTGTAGTAGGATAAAATGTAACGTAGTAACGCTTTTATCACTGTTTTCAAAATGAGATACAGCCTTACAATCTTCTAGAAAATTGTAGGCTACAAGCGATTTAGTGGATAAAAATAAAAATCGCGGTGTGTACTTATGAGGTCCGAGTGTTCCCTACGTTACATTTCCCAATGGGGATGTCCACCATTTACTTAAATACGTTCGAGTCTTTTCGTAACATCAAGTCTGTTTGCCGCATCTGTTCTGATACGTACGGGTCCCTTGCATATGTTTTTGAATATAATTCGTTACTCGATTACCTCTCAAATAGAAAAGAATCAACAAAATCAGTTAGGATTTATCCAACTTATGTAAGCAAACACGTTGGGCCCTAGTAGAAAATCAGTTTTAGGGTCCTGACTGAGTCCAAGGGTTTCTAATCAAAAAATGTTCTGCTTGTCTGCTTGTCAACACGATAACTCGAGAAAAGCTCAACCGATTTTCAAAAAAAAAAGTTCCCTGAAAGGTAATTGAAAAATCTTTTTTAGGATTGAATCTGAGCATTGTCGGTCCAAGTGCCGCTGAGCTAGGGCCATTAAAGTTGTTTTTGGTTTTTTGTACATAACTTGAGTAAATCTTTTCAGATTTTCAGAGTCTCTTATCCGATTTTCAAAATCTTTTTTTTTCGTGGAAGATGATCAGAAAATTAATTACGGGATTGAATTTGGGCAAAATCGGTTGAAAACTCTCGAATTTACGGTCTAAAAAGTGGTGAAAAACGTGGTGTTTTGAAGGTTGGTGGAACTTTTCCACTTATATCACTGCGAAATTAGAACGGAAAGCGCTCATCAAGGTTTTGAATGAAAAATATGGACATCAGATAATCACGAAATTTAAATTCGTGAAATTCTGTCGGGTGGTTCGGGCTATAGAGTCCTTAGTGTGGACCCAACTGACGCTACGCGACCCAACACGATATTTAGTTTTTTTTTCGTTAACATTCCTTTGATAATGAGGTTTTTTGTGCAGTGATGTGAAGAAAAAAGAGGCGAACTTTTTTGTCCATGGAGATATGCGTCAGAGGCCTCAGCTTAGTGCTCTGGGCCTATTTTAAGGGCTTGGAAAGATTTTTTACGCCGTCGCTACGGACGGGTTTTCCAATATTGCACTTTCAGCAATTTCCAATCCAGTTTAATGAGGACATAATTGCACATACTTAAGAGTTAAGGCAATCTTTACTTTTGTGACATCTATTCTGTTTTCTACATCTATTCTGTTTGCCACATCTATTCTGATACGTACGGGTCCCTTGCATATGTTTTTTATTCATCTTTTTTATACGTTTTCCATTGAAAAATGCTCTGAAAGCTCTATCTCTAGCTCTAGCGAAAGCTCTATCGTACTAATGTAAACGATTTGCTAATGGCTCATTCCATCGGCATTTCTACTTTGTAAATTATGTGAACGCTACAGAAACTGAGTATACACAAATGTGATTCCGTTCACTTACTATGAAAACGTTACCACTTTGCATTGAAAACAATGGGGAAATCAAGCAATTTATTAAAGTTTACAAAGTAAATGTGTTGTAATGTAAGGAACGGTTTGTTTTGTCTCAATTTTTAAAGACCATGTAGCAAGAGTGAAAAATATACAAATAACGTTCTTTACATTGCACATTGCACTTGCGTTTTAGTAGAACACTTTAAAGATTCATAGATGACGCGTTAGGGAACGGGTTAGCTCAGTGGTAACGTACTGGCTTTCCACTAAGAATATCCGGGTTCAATCCTGGTGGGGCAAATTCTGTATAGGATTTTTCTTCAATGCATAGCATGAAAGTAACGTTCCTAGGCACACCCAGGCTTCATAATTTGGGTAGCTGTGAATTTGCTGCCGCACATAGAAGAATGACAAATATGACGTCACCCATATTCGATGAATTCTGTGTACAAATATAAATATCTGAGTCTAGCTTTGGACGGAGATATAATTAGCACCACAAGAAATCCTAATGGTACAATGCTTGCTACAGTTAAGCATGTGGTCATAACTACGTATATGGCTGATTCCATCGGTACCGTAAATTGGGAACGGTCTTTCATCTTTTTCATTCTCTCAAAGTGATTCATAATAAAATGAGACAAAAAATGCCGTTCCCAATTTACAGCTCATCTACTTTGTAAACTTTGTGAATTTACTTGCGTTCACCATTGTTTTCCATACAAACTGGTAACTTTTTTATAAAAGTGAACGAAAATAGATTTGTGTACACTCAGTTTCTGTAGCATTTACATTATTTACAACGTTAGAATGGTTCGTGTAATGAGCCATATTTCTATGAACTATGAGTTTTTTTACTCCATTTACGATACCCTTTTCAAAACGCATCAAAAATTTTCGTCTTTTTCTGACATCTTTCAAATTTTTGTGTGTGTGTTTTGAATTACAATAAAATTTCCGAATACATTCATAACTTCGTAGAGTGTCATACATGATACGACACACACAAAGTCACTTTACTGCACGACATGCGAGAGAGAAGAAGAGACTGCGGAGCACGTATTATTTGCTTGCCTCCGCTTCGAACAAGATCGAGGCGAGCTGGTGACTGTGAGTATGTCAGATGTAAATGCCGAAAACATAATATCGTAGATGTGTCGCGAGGAGGAAGTATGGAAAGTAGCGAATAATGTAGTTGCAAAAATAATATGGAAGCTACAAAATGCATGGAGAGACGATCAAAGAAGACTGACGGTTGATCTGAGAAAGTAGATGCGAGAGTAAGGAAGGAGGTTTTAGCTGGTAGGCCATCGAAGAATGGAATCCAACATTACCTGAGTCCATGAGAACCGGATGTCTATGAAGATTTGCTCACCCTTATTAAAAAAACCTAATACGACTACGTCTCGCACCATTCATCTTTCTCGAACATAAAAACCCTTAACAGTTCTTGTTTTATAAAATACTAAGAAAGTATTTAATCGGTAAATAGAAAATGTTTGTAAACATAAATACAGAGATTGGGAATTCCCAAGTTATTCATTTCGTTGCTCTATTTTAAAGCATGTATTTTGTGACAGGGTACATCTTTTTGTTAAACATAAGGACAGCTTTATCAAAGTCAGTTAAGTCACCACTGAGTATCTTGTAATTTTTGTCAAATATCTCGGAAAATATAAGTGATACAGGAAAAAAGCAAAATAGTATTTCTGTAGCAAATACATTTTCCAAGCAGAAAACAGTTCATTTTTTTATTTTTATATGATGTTACCGAAATCAATATTCCGCAAATAAAAACATATGAAGGGATCCGTACGTATCAGAATAAATGCGGCAAACAGAGTTGATGTTACGAAAAGACTGGAACGCATTTAAGTAAATATTGCGTTCACATTAAATTGTATTGGAAATTGCCGATAGGGCAATATTGAAAAACCCGTCCGAAGAAACGGTGTAAAAAAATTCTCCGAACGCACAAATTTGACCTCGAAATAGAGAAAAATGTTCTCCTCAATTTTGTCTACAACATAGCAAAAACCATTTTTTGGGCTAGGGCCAACCTTAGTACTGACCTAGTAGAGGCCTCAGACACATACTTCCATAGGTAAAAATGTTTCCCTCAATTTGCTCTGCAACATAGCAAAAATCATTTTTTTTGGTTAGGGCCGACCTTAGGACCGACTTGAGGCCCACTTGAGACCCAAGCACAGGCAAAAGTTCCTCCATAATTTGTCGGCCGTGCAGAGATCTTTCAAACGAAAAAAAGTTTTTGGAAATCGGAAGAGATTTACTCGAGTTATGTACAAAAAACACGTAGAGTCTTAAGAAAGACTCGTTTGTAGTGCCCTACCTAAGTCCAAAGACTCAAATTAGAAAAAGCTTCTTCCATAAATTGTCGGCCATGCGCAGTTCTTTCAAACAAAAACTTTTTTATGAAAATCGGAAAAGATTTACTCGAGTCATGTACAAAAGACCAAAAACCACTTAAACGGCCCTAGCTCGGCTCGGCTCTTGGGAAAAAAAGTTTTTGAAAATCGGTTGAGTTTCACTCGAGTTATCGTGTTGACGGACGGACATTTTTTTATTGTTGATTCGTCATCTAAGGACCATGATCGATGCTCCCCCCCCCCCCTACTCCCGGGTTGAAATTCGACTGGTTACAAACGTCGTGGTAAACGCAATAGACCCCTTTTCTTCGTACGGGTCTAAAAATCCAACGTCCGCTTTTAATGTTCGACTCTTAAGTTTTGATTTCGACAAAGCAAAAATTCTGCATTAACTAAATCCAGGGTTGTATTCAGTAACCGATTTTTTTAGCTAGAATTGATAAAAATTAGCGTCGCTAACGCAATTCGCTAACCAACAAAAGTTAGCCCGCTTCTCATTCTCAACTGAAACCCAAAATGTCAGTTTTCTCATTTTTTCAAAATTTGAAAAGTAGCTCCATCAAAACAGATATAACTCATGAACAAATCATCCAAATGTCATCAAATTTATACAATCATTAGGGATGGGCGATAATAAAATTGATAATCATTTATCGATAATTATCGATTATCGATAAGGTTTTTTATATTTTTTTATCAAAATTATTATCGATAATTGATAATTATCGATAATTTATAGTTATCGATAATTATCAAAATATCAATAATTATCAAATTATCGATAATCATCAATTTATCGATAATCATCAATTTATCGATAATTGTCAAATTATGGATAAATTGTCAAATTATTGATAAGTGAGCTATTCCAAATGTATGTAATGTAAAGAACGAAAATTTCTCCTGAGTCGTCCAAGAGTCCAAATGTTGAAAAAATGAATGAAAAAATAGTTCACAACTGTAATATCCAATTTTCTGCTGAACGTATGATTTCGCTATTTCCCACGGTTAAGGCAATATTTCCGTTCCTTACATTACAGGCGTCACACAGTGAGATATTTGTAAGGTGTTGCGGCAAGGTGCCGTTCTCCAGCTATGCAGCATCTTTTGATCTGATTATTTTTTTCTTGGATTCAGGAAATATCAGGAAATTTTCTTATCGTTTCGAATTTTAGTCGGATTTTTTATTAAAAGTGAATGAATTCATCAAAGTCGAAGTTACCGAAAAATTGACGTTATAGCCATTTGTTAGGAGTAAACCACTATAAGTGTCAAAGATCTCGAAACCCATTTTTTTGGATGCAAGACTTCTAATCTATTGTAAAAGAAGACGAAGTATTATAAAAATGTTTCAATGTTGAGAAATACAATCGTTGTCATGAACTCTAGGCTACTCCTAATGTGCTCCATAGAGAATTTCTACACTTTGATGAATTTATTCACTTTCAAGAAAAAAATCAGACGAAAATCCGAAACGGTACGGATATTTCCTGATGTTTCCTGAATCCAAGAAAAAAATAATCAGATCAAAAGATGCTGTATAGCCAGAGAACCGTACCTTGCCGCAAACCCTTTCAAATATCTCACTGTGCGTCACGGTTTGCATAGAATGGGCCATTTGACTATTAAGTTATGTTAATAATCAACATAGTACATCAGAAATCGTTACTAAAAATATGACGCAGTCCCCACACCCCAAAAAAAAAACGTCCACAAACCCAAAAACCTCCATACAAAAACCTTTGGGACAAGACACCATGTATAGGCGAAGTTTTGAGTTTTTTCCCCTCGCCTCCAAATTATTTTTAAAAAAAACTACGTCGCAGCAGCTTTCCAACAAGCCCTCACTCATCAAAATCGGTTGAAAATTGGCTGAGATACCGAGGTTTGAAAATGGTACTTTCCCATACATCTTACCAGAAT
>CM055406.1:94212074-94227246 GCA_029228625.1 Pseudolycoriella hygida
CGAAGAAAATTTTCTTTTCTGAGAAAAATTTTTTTTTTCGGAGAAAATTTTTTTCAAAAAATAGAAATTTTTTCAACAACTAAAAACTTCCAAAACGACTGATATCACAACAAAAACATTTTTAAAGGTAAAGTGTGACGCAGTCCCTAAGTCTTATTCCAAAATTAATGATATCGCTTGAGGTGACGCTATCGCTGATAATACGCAGAAGTTTCTTTGAATGGAACCTTGTGTTCAAAGTTTTAATTTCCTGAAAAAATTACAGCGCTTTTTTCAAAGCGAAATTACGTTGTGTTAAAAAAATGCGTCACAAATGCCGGACTTGGTGCTTGTCTGCTTGGAAACTGTTTATTGAGACTCGAAGAATTACAGTATTCGTCGTCGGCTCATGTACCCAGTAACAAACAATGTCCAAGCAGGCAAATAAATAAAAATACAAGAGCGTTTCTTTATGTAACTAGAGCTTGCTTATATGGCAGTAAGTAAAAGATACAAAAAGTGAACTAGTCAATCAAATGAGGCTGCAGTTCTTTCGATGACTGCCCTATCCAACTGGCGGTCGTTTAAAACCAACCGGCGGTCGATTAAAACCAACAGGCAGTGAGTTAACCCAACCGGCGGTCGATTATAACCAAGCGGCGGTCGATTAAAACCAACCGGCGGTCCATTAAAACCAATCGGCGGTCGATTGAAATCAGCCGGCGGTCTATTAACACCAACCTGCGGTCGATTAAAACCAACCGTCGGTCTAATAACACCAACCGGCGGTCTATTAACACCAACCGGCGGTCTATTAACACCAACCGGCGGGCGTTCGATGAAAACCAACCGGCAGTCGGTTAAAATCAAGTAGCAATTCACAGTTAAAAAACGGTTAAATGACGGTTTTGTAACCTAGGCTAAACGCAACGAATTTTAATTGGTTAAAATGACGTTATTCTAACCGTTGTTGCCTAGTTGTAAAAGGGTTGTAAACTAAAAAGTTATTAGACGGTCATTTAACTAAAAAGTATAATATTTCATTCGTTTTTTAGTTAATCAAAAGTCGGTAATATAACCGTCTTTTAACTTATAAGTTTTTACTCGTTGTCCCACCGAAAACTTGTCATTACATGTATATGTGCATCCCACGGAAATTATTCATTACATATCATTCATTACATGTAGCCGCCACCGGAAACTTCTCATTACATGTATATCTACATGTAATGACGCGTTTTCGGTTAGGACACCGAGTAAAACAGCGTACAGTGAAGGATGGTTTAGGTTTAGATATATTTATTAGTTATGAAAAACTACTTTTATGAATCACATTTCATCAATGATAAATATTACTCATATGGATACTTTGCTTTAACAAAATTTTCGCAATAATTTTTAAACAACTTAAAGGTGACTCTTTGTCTGGTCTCCAAAGATATTTGATTATATAACTTCACTCCGTCATACATTAGACTTTTTTGGGTTGAACTCTTGCGAAACAGTGGTAGCCTCAAATTGCCATGGTTTCTTAGCACGTATCGTCGTCCTTCATTGGATTGAAAACAAGTTGCAAGGTAAGGTGGAAGTAGGCCTTTTTGAACTTTGTGAATGAATACAAGTACGTCACGCATAGTCTGTTGTTGCACTGTCAAAAAATTTAGCTCATTTAACATCGTTGTGATGTGCGTCCTCCTTCGTTTGCGTAGAATGATGCGCATACATTTATTTTGTAGTTTTTGTATGCGATCAACATGTGATTTATCCGACAGGAATAAAATTGTAGAGCAATACGTAATGTGTGGGGCGATAATGGTGTTATATACCAATAATTTCGTTGTTTTATCGAGCCTTTTCGAGACGCGACCAAAAAAATTTACTTTTTTTGCCATTTTTTTGCAGACATAGTCACAGTTAGAATTAAAGTTTAACTGTTCATCAATCATGCAACCCAGGTATTTGATCACTTTTACTCTTTCAATCGTCGCGTCTCCAATTTTTAATGACATCGTGTTTTCAACGCTTTTATGGCCTAGTATCATAAATTTTGTTTTTGTCGCATTTAATTTTAACTTATTTACTTTTAACCATTCATCAAATTGCACTAACTCATTGTTTACAGTTCGAATCATTTCATGAATGTCACTTCCTGATATGTATATTGCCGTGTCGTCCGCGAATAAGTTTATTTTGCAGTCGCGGAAAACAGATTTAATGTCGTTGACGAAAAGTGAAAATAAAATTGCTGAGAGTATCGAACCTTGGGGTAGACCTATGTCAATTAGCGATGGTGACGATATTCCATTACCAAATTTTGTAGACTGACAACGATTAGATAGATAATTCGCAAACCAGGTAAGTTCAATTCCTCTGATTCCGTATCTTTCCAATTTTTTTGATAAAACTTCGCGGTCGATCGTTTCAAATGCGCGTTTAAAGTCTACAAACACTACCAGTACCCAGTTTCTTTCATCAATTTCGCACTTCCAATCAGATATCACATAATTTAACGCTGTCTCACATGAGTGGAATTTTCTGTAGCCAGATTGTTCACAAATTAGAATGTTCTTTTCTTCAATGTGAAGTATTAACTGTTCTTTCACTACAGACTCAATGATTTTTTCAAAAGTCGACATCATATTAATTGGCCTGTAATCTTCACACTTTGTGGCACCTGCTATTTTTGCCACTGTTACAACCATAGACTGCTTCCAGCAATCAGAAAATACACCACTCCGAAGTGATGTATTTACAATTTCTAAAAGAGTTTCACCTATGTATGACCAGGAGTCCAAAACAAATTGAACGTTTACACCATCAGAATCTTTTTTATTCTTTAAGCCCTTCACCGTTTCAAACAATTGATCAATGGTCCTTTCTCTAAATTTAAAATCCTCTGTGCACAATGGTATTCCATTCAAGTTCAATTCACTTTTACTTTTACATTTTTGGAATACTCTTATTAATGTCAGTCACACTATCTATAAAGTACTTATTGAACCGGTTAGCTATTACGCCATCATTGGCACTAACACTTCTATTTCACCATCCTCAAATTTAACATATTTTGTCGCATTCGTATTTTTATTACTAATCAAAGACTTTAAAATTCGCCACATACCTTTTTCATCATGTTTCATTCTCCTTAGGTCCTTCAAGGTATCCATTTTACATGCGTAATTTATCTTATTCACATACCTGTTTCTTGCATCTTTGAATTTAATCCAATCACATTCTTTATTACTTACAAATGCAGTTTGATACAACAAATTTTTGTTTTCTTTTAGTTCACGTAATTCACTGTTAAACCATTTAGTGTCACTTTTGTTTTTTATATGTTTACGTTTTGTGTGCTTTGTAATGAAATTTTTAATTACATTCATAAAGTGGCTAGATTTTTCATTTAAATCATATTCTACCGGCAAGTCACATTTATTTTCAAGAAAGAAATCATTTAAATCCCTTGCATTATACTTTAACGTTTCAATTGATTCACTTTTCGTCAGTTTTATACTTGGTTTTAATGTGACTTGCAACGTTGCATGGTCTGAAATTTGCTCGTCGTATAAAACATTACACTTTACTAAGTTGGTGTCGTTCGTCATAATATGGTCAATCAGTGTTCTACTATGTTGAGTAATTCTTGTTGGCTCAGTCACTATCTGCTTTAATGTAGAATCATTAATACATTCCCTCAGCTTATTCGAGTAATAACAATCACTGAGCAGGTCAATGTTAACGTCACCGATCACTATATTTACTTTATCAAAATCAATTTCATTCTCACCATAATCAGATAGAAACTGTATGAATTTTCTTTCAGGAAGTCTGTTATAAACGCCGTACACATTGTATGAGGTCTCACATATTTTTAATTCAACGCCAAGCAGCCACAATTCATTATCAATGTTATCAACTTTTATTTGTTTGTATTTGATGCATTTTTTTATGTAAAGAATTACTCCGTCTGTATGCCTCGAGTGGCTGTCACAACGCAATATATCATATCCGCTGATCCTAATTTCACTATCCAAAATGTCGCATGTGATATGAGTTTCACTTAATATTACAGCCATAGGTTTTCTAGCAGCCATGAGCACTTTCAACTGGTTGAGGTTCGATGTCAATCCTTGTATGTTAAGATATAAAACGTATGATTACTTTAGTTGCTAGATATTTGACTTTGAATTCACTGCATTCATTTGTACACGTTTTTTACTCATGTAAACTTTCCTTTCCATTACCTTACATTTTCTTGAACCAGCGATATGACTTGTGCTGAGCTTGAGGTTTAGTTTCAGATTGGTTTGAACGCAGTTAGTGCATTTCTCGATGTTCGACTTACATTTCCTTATATCGTGACTGCCAGAGCATTTCTTACATGCTCTCGTACTTTTGCAGTCCTTCGCTTTGTGGTTGAAACCTTGACAGTTATAACAACTTAGAACGTTAATATATTCCTTTACAGCACAACATGACCATCCTATGTTTAGCTTTTTACGTTCACTAGACATAATTTTTGTAAATCCATCAGAGTCGAGTTCAATTACAGCACAAAACGTTATCTTTCCAAACACAGCAACAACCCTCATCTCGTTGTCCTCCATTGACTTATTTTGTATTTTTATTTTATTCACTATTTCTTCATGTGTCCACTTTTCTGTCATACCGCTTACAACTATCATTGGCTTACGAAGTTCAGAAAATTTGACGTCATAATTATTACCCAACTTTTCAGCGGTGTATTTTTGAATAATATTCAATTCTTGCTTAGTGCGGCCTTCCAATATAATTGTACCTTTAGCAGCGTTGCGCATATTTTCGATAGGAATTTTAGTTGGATCCATTAGGTCCTTTATTGCCTTTTGTGTTACTTGCACAGTTTGATTTTGTTTAGGCACAATCATAATGACAGGTTCATTTTGTCTCACTTTGTCAGCAAAGCTAGGCTTTTTCAACGGATTACACTGTTTGTTTACATTGACCAGTGCATCCGTTACGTCATCATTAGTTTTTGTTACACACCTCTTTAGATCACAAACACTCTCTTTCAATTCTGCCATGTCTTTCTCGTTTCTCGAAACTCTTTCATCATAAATTGCGATTACACTTATAATCTTGTCAAGTTTATTATTGATCGATTTCATGGAGCTGTTTATGCACGTGTCACACATATAGAATAAATTATCCAGTTCCATGTATGATTTGAGGACCGTTTTATTGATTCCCACACATTTAGCATGCATTCTCCTATTACACACACCTCCACACTTTAACGAGTCCCCTTCTGATGTCTCATGTACACAAATATAACAGTCAATTTCACTCATCTTTCCTTGAAGTCAAAGGTCAGTTCAATGTCACTAAAAATCAAGTCTCTGTATTCAATTAATTATGACTCAAACGATACCACTTTTGCTTGAATTCACTATATTTACTTCTGCACTTTTATTATTATTGTTTTTATGCTCCAATTTATATTAATTGGTTAGTCTTAGCTATTGAAATTTGCAATTTAACACGGACGGATTTTGTTGACGTTGTTGTATTGTGTTTTGTGTATTGTTAGGATGCTTAATAAGTCATCCATTCTGGATAATTTCGTGACACTCGCAAACTCATTCGTGTATTTTTAAGCAACTCGCCTTAAAAAAACTGTTTTTTGACTCTTGTAGCTGTATACCTCGCCTTTAAATCGGGATACAAACTCTACACTCGTCAAACAACAGTTTTCAAAGCTTTTTGCTTAAAAGCACCCTCTTGAGTTTGGCTCATTTCACATGAGTTTCCTAGCTCCGTATTCTCATCGCAATTTAGAGGCATGAGAAAAGAGCGCAATCTTAGAATTAATGAAAGGATTTTGTTTCTTGCTCAGATCGATTAGGTTTTCTTCGAATTTCAGGTTTTTAGGTTTCAGGTCAGGCCAAAACTCTGCAAAACTTGTTTAGTTTTTATCTATTCAATTTTTCACAATTTTGTTTTGGTTACGGACTCCATTTTATTTGTTTATAAAAAAATTGGTTGTTACGGACACTCAATTCCACTTTTTTAAAGAAAGGTTACGGACACTCATTTCTATTTTTCAAAAAAGGTTACGGACACTCATTTCAACCCAATTTTTTACATTAGACCCTTGACTTTCAGTCAAAGGAATAAGGCTAGACGAAACGTCTTTCCCTGCTAAGGAGAAAAAATATTAAACAATGAAACAGGCTTAAGAATAAAGCAGGCATCGATCTAGTTCCCGCACGCAAGATACAGTAGAACACGTTCTTCGAAATGTTCAACTAGAGAATACGCTTGAACGTATCATTTTCTTGAAATAAAAATTGACGTGCTTCAACAAGAGCGTTTACTGAATACTAAAATCTAAATTGGAAAATTTTTTAAAGAACGCATAAATTTCAAACCGTGTATTTTTTTATTTTCATGTAAGAGGGGCGCCGAAGTCGCTGGGGCTAGAGATTGCATTTACGGGTTTCCGTAAAAATGCCGTAAATGGCACCTGCAGGTCACAATATGTAAATTATTGCACCGTCTTCAGTTTAGTACTATATGTCGGAAGAGTTTTTTTTTTCAAATTATTTATTCAATCTAGTTTTACAGTTTTTACAATTTGTTTCTGCTTAAAATAAATTTACAGTCATCTAGACTTTATCAAATTTATATATGAAATTTCTTTATTACAGTTTCAGTTAAACTTGAAAATTCGATCAAAGATATACTTTAGGGAAATTTTGTTTTAGTTAAATGGAATTTCAGTAGGCTAACCACCTTGCTGATCGAAAAAGACGTGAAATCAATATTCTAGTTTTTTTTTGTCGGAAGAGTTATTGTCACGAAATTTCCTGTCACTGGTAAATTTACGGATGATTAAATTTCTTCAATAAAACTAATCACAACAAAAACCCTTTTTGAAAGGGGAACGTGACGCAAGTCCTCGTCCCTTCTTCCAAAACAACTGATATAAACTTTTGTGACGCTTGCAGCTTCGGAACGCAAAAAAATTCTTTTGAAATATTTTCATTTTTGATTAAAAAATTACGTCACAAATGCCGGACCCCCAGTGTCATAGTTTTTCTGTTCTTTCAGCATGTCGCACCTCGGATGATGTTATGTCCCTCTGTTCTTCTGTTTTGAGGGCGACCACAGAGTCCTCAATTAACCATGCACCGGGCCCGTTGTGCAGCTGTTGACGCTTCCACTGTATGCTCGAGTAAGAAAACATCTACACACTTGTATAATTTCACATTCACATTTAATTCGACATTATGATATTAAGTACATCGAACAGTTATGTCCGTCCCGGTACGCGGCTTATTTAGAACTAATTCTTCTAGATATGATGTCACCGTTCCATTGTGTCTTTTCCCTACCGCGAAAATATTTCTCAACAATCTATTATAATCAGTTATTTCTCAACTCGCGGTCATTCTCACTTGACACACAATTTACATTGCGATACTATGCACGAGCATAATATCGCAAGCTAAGCAAATATGCGACCCAATATTCGTTGTTGTTTCTGTTGCGGGTGCCGGGATACGACAACACACGTCTCTGAGAGTGAGATTGTTTCCAGAAAGGAAACAATCGAAAAATGAACCAACTTCCCATAGTCAGGCGGGTGACAGACCACGACCATCCAGGGCGGGTGCCGGGGTACGACAAGCTTTCACAATGCAAAAATTTGACTTTATGGGATGTATGGCATATTTTTGTACAGGAAATCAAATTTCTGCGTATGAAAGCTTAAAGCGTAGAAAAATTATTACATTGGCGGGACCGGCATTTGTGACGCATTTTTTTAATCAAAAATGAAAATATTTCAAAAGAATTTTTTTGCGTTCCGAAGCTGCAAGCGTCACAAAAGTTGATATCAGTTGTTTTGGAAGAAGGGACGAGGACTTGCGTCACGTTTCCCTTTTAAAAAGGGTTTTTGTTGTGATATCAGTTGTTTTGGAAGAAGAGACGAGGACTTGCGTCACGTTTCCCTTTTAAAAAGGGTTTTCGTTGTGATTGTAATGTTTTGCATTATTTTGAGCCGCCGCTGCCGCCGAACCGATGCGCGGCGGCTATTACTTCCATGGGCGAAAATGATCCCCTCAACTCCCTCTACAACATATCAAAAGTTTTTTTTTGAGCCGCCGCTGCCGCCAAACCGAAGCGCCGTGGCTACTACTTTTATGGGTGAAAAAGATCCCCTCAACTTCCACTACAACATATCAAAAGTTTTTTTTTGAGCCGCCGCCGCCGCCAAACCGAAGCGTGGCGGCTACTACTTCCATGGGCGAAAATTATCCCCTCAGCTTTCTCTACAACATATCAAAAGTTTTTTTTTGGTCCCCGCCTATTTTCCGCCATTTTGGCGGTCACCCTGATACACTACACACCCAACCCAACAACTTTCCCTTTGACACCAAACCTCTATCTCGAACAAATGTGCTATCATACACACTACACACGCAAACACATACATATGGGCTTTATATGGCGCCTTCTAAGAGCTCTGGCGCCCAAACGAGGCCGGCAACCCCCCCTTTTTTAAAATCTCATATGACGTAGAATGCCCACCCGAAGGTCCCTGCAAAATTTCAAGAAAAGTTATCGAGGCGTTTTCGAGCACGAGCCAAAAAAGTGGTTTTTCACACAAATGGCCCTGGAACTAACTAACTAACTAACTAACTGACTAACCCACTAACTAACTAACGTAGGATGTTTGCATTAACTTTGAGGTATTCTTTTTCAAATCGACTTCGAAAAATCGGACGCATTTTTTTGCGGGCTGTGTTTGGTATGCCTGGAAAGCTCTCGGTCCCAAGGCGTCAGAACCACCGTTAGATAATTTTTATGTTGCATTCCTAGTGGTTTGGAGACCTTCAAAGGTCGAAGAAAGGGTCTTTCGCGTCTGGATGGCATTTCCGATAGAAGTAACCGATCTGCATTTGCATGGGCTCATTGGAAAGGTAATGGCATGTACTTTTTGGGCTATTTTTGCTTTTTTCAAAGTCTACGATATTTGTGAAAAAATATGGGATATAATATGGGATAAATATTGATGAACTTTGGAGGCCACTAGAGCTCTGTTAATGCAACATGCGACACAAAACTATTTTTTTCTATACACTACTAAATCATAGCTTTGTAATGATACCCTACTTGCATGGGTAGTGACCATATAAGTTGTACCTTTTAACCATCAAAGTGTCCATCACCTTTTAACCATCACCTATACTCAAAAATCGCCAAAATTTGAAAAGAAATATTCTTCCTATGACTCGATACAAGGCTGTATTGATCATTTTCGAACTCACGGCACCCTAATAAGTCTATGATAGCACAACTGTAGTCAAAAGAATGAAAGAAAATGTAATTTTCTGATGCAACGAAACCTATCAAATAATGTAACAAGAAAACATTGAGAATTTTCTGTTCAGAATCTTTTTTTATTGTTCAAAAATTTTATTTCACGGCATCAGAATATATATATACGTCGCAAGGGGGGGGAAGTCAAAACTTAGCTGTATATAGGGTTCCGAAGTCTACGAAAAAAAAAAATTCCGAATTTTTTGTTCGTATGGGGACTTCAACTAAACCGGTCCTATGCGCCCCAAATAAGTTTATCGACAATATTCGGTTGCTCAACATAGCTCAACATAGTGGCTTAAAAACATATTTGGACTAAACTGAACATTTGCGAGGAAGTATGTTATAATGGAAAGTTCCTGAAATGTCAAAAATTTTCTTGCACGGTGAAAAATGTCAAGGAGACAATGTTTTTATTAAACAAATGCGTTTTAAATGAATTATCAATTCAGCAAAATTGTTCTTCGTTGTCTGATTGATGTCTGATTGGCTATGATGGCGCCAAATCGCTTTTTCAGTGAAAATTTGGTTTTTTCGTAAAGTATCAAGGAGATCGGGTCAGTGTGAAGGACAAAGTTTTTTGTTGTTGTCAAGTGGATGAGGTGAATCCCATAAATGCGGTCCCTGTTATCTATTCTGGCACCACCAGCACTCCGAATATTTAATCACGGAAGATGACTGCTACCTTCCCAGATTGAACCAGGTTGAAGAATCCGTTTCTGAAGCTTAAACTACAAACCCCCTCTCTTCTATGGTTTTCGAGCCATCTGTAAATCTTACAAAGCTAGCCATCTAACTAGTCTAGCCTACTTGCGAGAATCGCCTTAGAGCATCTGATGAAATCCGGCTTCGAAGTTATCTAATCTCGAGGCATGGTAAGAATCGGGGTCGATATTCAACTTTTCCATGTCTAGCTTACAAGTGTGGAGCCGAAAATCTATTCTACTTTTAAAATATCGGATGTGTAGCCTCGTGTGTAGCTAATTTTAATTACACCAGTATCATTTCACTCAATATTTTCCCCATCACTTTCAGATATACGTGCAGATGATTTTTTTTTGATGAATGTTTATGTTTTATGTGAAGAATTCAATATGTCTCGGTTGTGTTAGCATTGTCGAATACCACACAACGTGTCACTGTACCTATGACATTATTGCCTAAAGCGCGTCGACTATAGTATACAATTACACGGTGCAGAGATCATGACAGTAAATCATGACGGTCATTAATAAACAAAAATTGAATTTGAAATGGACGAGAGGTACAGATAGCTTAAGGGATAAAGCATTCGCCCGGTAAGCGATAGGTGCTTGGTGCGGTGGTTCAATTCTTCGCCTGTACTGAAATTTTTCATTTCAAATTTGGTTTTGGTCATAAAAATTAAAGCTTATAAATTATACTTGACTTCAAAATCGATCGGTTAAGAAACCAAGAAATTCGAACGAAGTAAAAAAAAACTTTTTTGCAGATTTGTCTTATTTAGACCCCAAAACGAAAAACTAACCAACACTCGGTTCGAAAATCAGCAGGTTACATACGTCGGGGTAAACGCAATAAACTCCTTTTCGAAAAATGTCGTTTCTTCGTACAGATCTAGAAATACAAACACGGGAACGTTCTTTGCTAATGTATGAATTTAATTTTAATATTTTATTTGTTAAACTTACGCGACAGAACTACGACTTCGTTAAAACATTAACGTCATCATCACTTTCTAACAACTTTGCATCATCGGTAAATAGAACGTCCTTCGCCCCTGCTTCAAATTCACCAAACAATTCGAATACATTTTCCAAATCGGCCCCATGGCCGAAGCTGTCTGATAAAGACTTGAATCCATGCACAATTCCTTCCAATTCGGTGCCAACCAAACTGTCGCGAACGAATATGCCACGAGTGAAACGACCGTCAAAATTGCAAGTTTTCGCTTCATTTAAAGGTTTTAAGGTCAAACCCGGGCAGATCAATTGTTTGTCAGAATATTTGTCTTCGGTTAGACGACTCGAATGGACGATTTCAATTTGTGAAGTTGTTGTCGATTGAATTGCATTGATATTGACTGCACGACCGAATGCCACAGCCACACTTCTTGCCCTTGGATCCGATGTATCAAATTTGCTAAAATTATTTGAACATTTAGTTTCACGTAATTCTGTCGCTTTGTCACAATTATTACAATGTACATTTCTTCGAAATGTCTAGGTCGACATTTTTATCAGCGACGACAACATAAACATTCTCGGGATCGATGACTTCTCTCATTATCTTTTTAAGTTGTAAGTCGTGTGCTCGATGAAAGTCCGTTGGTTCCACTACAACTGCATCAGCTTTACTTTCTTGAACCTATGAATGAATAGCTGCTGACAATAAACCTTCGTGAGTCATGTTTCCTTTACATACTGTTTTCAGACAGTCTTTGTTTTCCACACAAATGAATTCCGGTCGAACATCTCGAGAGTAAGCAGCTTGCTTGAGAATTTCGCATTTCTTCATCTCAATGTCTGTTTCAACACAAAGTCTGAAAGAAGACGAGGACTGAGGGTTATCTCCTATGTGACACTAAATCTCACGGCGATATTACCAACATCGTCAAGCTCTGGTAGCTTACCTTATTTTTTGAGACGAGCTTCCACCTCTTTCGATAACATCCTTATACAAAGCTCTATCTAAATGACATCCGGGAAGCGCTAGAATATTATTATCCACCACAGTGTGCTTGTCGTCTATCCACAATTTGCTGGCAACCGATTTTTCGACACCGTCTAGACCATTGTTGTACCAATACCTTAGGCCGCTTTGAAGTTCTGCCACATTTGAATTAGAATCAGCATTTGACATGAATCCTTGCCACGGTCTCTTCGCCCACGAACATGGTGTACCAGTGACAGGTCGGCGACTGCCATCTTCGCATAAATATTCGTAGTCATCTGCATTCGCTTGCGCCTCAGTTTTTGCGGGGTTGTTGCCAATTGGCAACTAAATATGTGGGAAAATATATTGTTTACATCAGTACGGTGGTACCGCTGTTGTGCATTTTATTTCTAGACCCCCAAAAATATCATTTTTCCTTTATCAAAAAATGTTGTGCAAACTAAGAGGGACTTCTTATTCGTTGAGCTTACGTAGTTACAAGACAAAAGAGAAGTGTTTTGAATAAAGTTTAAAACAAAAATGCGAAATTAGAAAATGGTCGCACTTTATTCATCAACGAACCAATGGCTTCTTCCGCAATTTAAGTTCAAAACGATTTACGTATTCCCTCTGGTGCGGTATGGGGAAACCTGAATTTCGCCCAAGTCAATCTGCCCTTCTTTAAAAAGGCAACCTACGGCTTAGTTGGTTGAATGGATATATTCTTCATACATGAGCCCTCCCATTATTTTAAAGTTCCATTCCTTCAAAGGTTTCACAGGAGTTTAAGGAGAGGAGGAGAGCAGTGTAAACATTTGAAGTAGATGCATATTATTCCAGCTAAATCCCGATATACGGTTAAGTTTTAGCAAGGTTTCTTAATATGTCAATAGTTCAAATGCTTACCATCACCACCAAAGGATGAAACAACCATCTTCCAAGTCAAGCCTGGAAAAATTATCATTCCTTCGATATTTTCGATATTTTTGACACATTATGGGCATTAACTAGATTGAAAGACGCCTGTATACACCGTCATCTTCCACTCTCTCAGTATTAAAATGTAAACATATAACGACGCTTTAAAGACTTGACTGATTGCTATTATACAGCGGCATTTTTCTATACTTCATCTTGCATTCTGTGTACGAACCAAGTTGAACCCGCCTTTTAACACCGCCAAGCGTCTTCAGCAAACAGCTCGTTACACGCTTTAATACGGGGACCCCGCGGGGTATAGATATTTCTTTTTGGCTCCCCGTGTCTTTTGTACGAATCTTAGACGACGGGTTACTTAGTCAAATAATGATTTTAATAATTAAATCAGCTAATTTACCACTTGACGGAAACGCCTTATAGGTAGTTTAATTTTTCAAAAAATCTTTTGAAATTGTGTCTTCTTTCGCACAAAATATTGTATTCATGCAAAACCCTCAAAAAATTTTTTTTTTGAATTTTCTGAGAAAAGTTTCCTCCTGGGAATAATCAAGAAAGTCGTTTTTCATCCATTTTGGGGGGTTTCTCCTTCCATAAGACACCCGATCAGGGGCAGGTCTCCGGAACTATTTTTCTATTATAGGCCAATGCATTATCTTTCAAATGATGCCAAACTCAATGTTTTACGACAGGAGTCCTTACACAGCTGTATTTTCTCTTTATTTTTGCACGTTTTTTTTTTGTGCTGCAAGGGAAATCGCTTGTAATATAATATCGACAGGTTACATAGACATTCTTGTACATTTAAATCTTCTGATTTTGGTGCTTAATTGTATGCTGGACTCAGCAATGATAAAGAATTAACTAAATGGATTGCAGTCTGACCCCTAAAGCATTGCTTTTATATTTGCACGGATGAACCTGCACCACGGCAAATGAAAAACAAAAGTCTACATTACAAATGGATCACATATTATTCCGCTAAATTCCGATATACGGTTGCTTTTTAGCAGGCTTTCTTAATATAATATATCGATAATTCAAATGCTTAGCGCCATCTCCAAAGATTTGAAACTCACCTACCAAAGTAATCATCCTTTAAGTCAAATTTGGAATTTAAGGATAATTTCACACTGTGGGGCTCATCCCTAAGACAGGTCCTAGTTTTAAGGAAATTTTCCCCATTCCTTACGTCAATTGGAATAGCTTATGTTTCAATTCACACATTGATCCCTGACGGATGTTTTGCAGACATATGGCCCATTCCATGCAAATCGCGACGCCTGTAATGTAAGGAACGGAAATACTGCCTTAACCGTAGGAGATAACGAAACCATACGTTCGGCAGAAAATTAGATCTTGCAATTATGAACAATTTTTTCATAGAACACAAAATTTGGACCCTTGGATGACTCGAGAGAAATTTTCGTTCCTTACATTACATACATTTGGGCCAGCCCATATATGAACCCTTACCACCGGACTTTTGGATTACTACATGCTAGTTTTAAGTTTATTTAGTTTTGTATATCTTTGTTTCGTTCCTCTATTTATGTTTCAATAAAGAAAGAATCGGCGGGGGTGGTACAAAGGATCATAGATCCAGGTGCCCTTACCCCAAAAAATTCCAATCTAATCTAAGGTGATACCGCTTTCGTAGATGTTGTGCATTTTATTTCTACACTCCCAAAAATATCATTTTCATTACATCGAATACGAAACTTGTATATTTCTCTTCCCAAATGAGACGCGAAAATTAAAAAATGCAACTCTCAGTAGGCCTTAGAATGCTATGGGAACCGAAAGTATTTTCGGCCCTCTAAACAGAGGGACGAAAATTTTTTCGGTCCTCTAAACAGAGGTGCGAAAATAACTGACACAACAAAAAAACTTCGACACTTCATTGAGTTTACTTCGATCAAAGTGTAACAAATCTGTGCGCCGGTGCTACCAAGATTTTTTATGCGGAATTAAAGATGATATTGTTGAAGAAGGAAATGTTATTTTTTTTTAAATTACACTTCTTAACATTCAAAAACGGACAGTTTTCATCGATTTAATCAAAACTCGATGATCTAGATTTCTTATCTTCCACTATTTCCACACCGGCTGTGAACTTTATGGCGCGTCTTTTTAATTCAAATTTACAAGTCAAATAATCAAAGAGCCGTTGAATACAAAACTTGAAATATTAACATTCGAAACATTTCAGCTTCACATTCGTAACGTTCAGCTTAAGTGAAAATCTATATTTGAA
>CM055406.1:94230811-94248691 GCA_029228625.1 Pseudolycoriella hygida
GTGACGCGATTTTTTGAACACAGGGTAACGTTGTCGTCAAGGAAATGTATGCGTATTTTCAGCGCAAGCGTCACCTCCACTGATATCATTAATTTTGGAAGTAGACATTAGGGACTGCGTCACACTTGTCCTTTTAAAAGTTTTTTGTTGTGATCAGTAATTTTGTAAGTTGACAAACAAAGACTTACACTTAAGAATATGCGTTTGTTTGCTAATTAAATCAGCTGAAATATGTAAGTTCAAATTATGTATTTAGCGAATGTAGATACTTATCTAAATAGAGTACATAACTTTACAGGCGTTGAGTCGAAATTACAATAAAAATTCAGAAAAACCCTAGTTCCGGCATTGAGTGGTTTAATAGTTCCTGGACGCATTAGGCAATTTCGTGAGGTCTGCCGAACGGAATGAGACGTGAGATCGAAGAAAATCCGGGACAAATTCTAAGATTTCCCTCATTTTCGTCACGGACACATGTGGTGGTTATTTACACAACGAGATTCCAAGGTTTATTATTTTCTATTTATGTATTTGTGGGATTGTAACTAAAATTGAATTCACCTTCCTCTAATGAAATGAGATTTAACTTGATTTATTGACAATTACGATCTATCATGCGACGTGTTTTGATTGAGGATAAAGGCGAACTGAACTAGATGTTTATACGTTTCTCTTCCCATCGTTACATTGCTCACGAAGCTGACTTGAAACTAGTTGTGTGACCGAGTTATAGATGCATCACTAGCGGCTTGAAGGTGAGATATTAGAGACGTTGCGTCAATGACGTAACACAAACCATGCGAAAACGATGTTTGTATTGTCTGAGCTACGAAAAACTATTGGAGCAGCGGCTGGAGGGCGAGAAGGTTTCAATTTGTACTGACAGTGAGGCGGCGCTAAAAGCGCTGTCATCTTGCAAGCTATTGGCTTAATCAGTTATAAGAGGTAGAGTGGCCCTGGATGCCCTATCAGAGAAGAACGGAGTAACTCTGGTATGGGTTCCGGAACGCTCGAACATTGAGGGGAATGAGAAGGCTGATGAGCTGGGAAGGAAGGCGGGCGAATGTGAGTTCACTGGCCCAGAACCAGCGCTTGAAATTAACGCTGGATTGGTGCCAGAACTCATCAGAGACAAGGCCAAGGACAAGCATCAGAGAGCGTGGGAGCAGCTGAACGCTTGTAGGCAAGCGAAAGAGTTTTTGTTGGGATGCAACTCGAAGACCACGAAATATCTCTTAAGCTTAGATAAGGCAAGGCTAAGGTTGTTAGTGGGAGTGCTGACGGGGCACAACTGCTTAAGATACCATTTGAACAAAATGGGACGTAGCAACGATCAGAACTGTAGAAGGTGCGAGATGTACCGGAAACGGCGAAGCACTTCATGTGCAACTGTCCTGCACTGTCGATGCTGAGGTCGAAGCACCTGGGTGACTTTTACCTAACACTAGAGGAATTCCGAAAGGTACCATTGCCTGACGTTCTATCCTTCATTACAGACAGCAAATGGATGGAATATCCAGACACTTAGCACAGCAAAGAATGAGCCACGAGACGACACAATGAGCCCAACAAAGATGGGTTCATTGCTCAGCATGAGCGCTTAGTAGTTTTAGTCATAGAGTTTTGTATTGCATTGTGCTGTCTTGACTAGTATATAAGTTTGTATGATGCTACTCGGCCAAATAAGCCAACCAACCATGTGTGTATTGTTTCGTCTCTATCATCACAATGAGTGAATTTTGTTCAGTTAGTAAGTCTAGAGTTTGAAAATTAATTTAATTCACTTTAAACCACTACTTGGTGGTGCTAGTGCGCTGAAAACTCGTACTTTCTATCACGTACTTATGCATAATTTAGTGGAAAGAGCACTGTGTATCATGTAAAATATTTTGAGCAAAAGAAAATAAAAACAAAATTGAAACTTACACCAAAAAACCGACGAACATAAATTACTTTTGTAAAAGCAATGTCACCACCGTTTTCAACTAAACATCTTATGGCCCCTTCGTAGCCGGAAAACTTATCGGGGTAGTTACACTTAACGGGATCTTCACACAACGCACACAAATTGGAATATTTCTGTTCTGTAAATGAGAGCTCAACACATTAATGTAATACAAAAAGAAGCTGCAGGAGCTGGAAAATTTCTTACTTAAATTTCGATTAATTTCTTCATCGGGGGAATAAGTTCCAACAATGCAAGATGATGTGAATAGCTCTGACAATGCTCTCAATTCCTTTTCTACGGCTGATAAAGTGGGATCCGAACTGATTTTGAGTACTCCACTTTTACTCAATCGACTGATTGGAATCTTGTAGCCAACGTTGCGACCGAATCCGGTGTGACATGATTTCTTTGCTTTGAAGTCTGCCGTGCTGTTGATGTCGTTATTTTTTCTCGTCAGAATGATACCTTCGTATCGGAACTCTGCGCTGGGTTCTTCTCTCTAAATAAAATGTATAAATTATTCTCCTCCGATTGCCAAACAATTTTTGAAACTTCACAGAAGCCTCGAAGAGTCATTAAGAGATGAGGGGTCGTCTCAAATCACAGGGGTAGTAAAAAAATGGTTGGTCTTCATATATTTTTGCGTTATCGAACAAAGATCTTCCTGATCACGAGGTATCGTGCTTGAACGAAATGTACTATCTTGAAAACCAGGTCGTTGTCTTCCAAGACAAGGCTTTTTTGTCAGATCCTAGGTTCCCATCGTGTATGCAGATCATCGTTCTTTGTGTTCTTTGAGCTGAGCAGTTCCAGCGATGCCAACGGAATTTGCGTTGGTTCCCACCGAAGTGGCAATATTTAGAGGCTAACTGCGAATCCTCTAACTGGTTGGGGCCTCGAGAGGCATTAACACAGATATTTGAACCCATTTTTGGTTCAAGGAACCTGAAATGCTGATGATATGGGAGATCGATACGAGTTCATCACGAACACAAGGAAGAGTGGAAGACGAGCATACTTTGTCCTATATACAAAAACGGAGACAATCTGGAGATTGGCAATTTACGAGGAATCGCTTGGAAATGGAAGCTACTTTAAGTGAATGTCAAAGTGGTTCTCGTGTAGGTCGTTCAACGTCGAACTAGCTGTTTAATATCAGACAGATCTAGAAGAAATGCGAAGAGTACAACATTGAAACAAACCATTAGTTCGTTGACTTCAAGACAGCATACGACGACGGTGTTATCAGAAGTTAGCTGTGGAAAGTCATGGAGGAGTATGGAATCCCCCACCAACGGATCTCTTTAACCAGGCCTACACTGAACGGAGCGATTAGCCGAGTATGGATCCATAATCGTCAGAGACTTTCAACACGTCAAGCTGTTGGATGGTTGGGAGTTTTGCTGAGCTCTTAGCCAGACACAAATGTAACACCACTGAATTGAAAATTTATTGAAATCAGCACTGAAATGGCACTGAGAATAAAACCAAGTTGGACTAAGCAACTTGGTTTTATTCTCAGTGACATTTCAGTGCTGATTCCAATAAATTTTCAATTCCCATGGTACCCGTATTTGCCCGTTACGCGCCGCAGGGAGTCCATTCAGTTCCTAAGTTTCAAAGACGACCTGGACTTAGATGAAAATGTGAAAGCTTTGGAGAGGAAAGAGAGCGACCTTGGGTTGAAAGATAGTTAGTAGTGACGCAAAAACATGATCACCCCGGCTTCGAATCGACACCACAACTAGAAAACAGCAAAAATTTGATAGCAACCTATAGCTACGTATTTTTCGGAGTTGTGGTGCAACACACCCGACACCAGTGGGAGTGAAGACTTTTTTGACTGTGATTGAAAAGTATCAGAATAGTTGAAGGATATGATTTAAATTTTTAATTTAATGTATGTCGAGATAACCGTAATTATAAAATCTGACGACTGATATGCTATCCAGAATGTGTATGTATGTATGTTTCAGCTTCAGGTGTATTGTGAAATATATTTTAGAATTTAGTCGAATAAGATTCCCTGAAGATGGTTGTATGACAACCGAAACCGTGGTCAGTAGTAAAAATAACATTAACGAAATTTACAGAATAGACATTTTTATTCGCCTCATCTAAAAACGTTTGGATTTTAAAATTGCACGGAATTTACACGCCCTCAGATGCATTGTAAGAATGTTGACGAAACCCCAAGAAATTAAGTAACTAAATAAATGGGGCATATAGGGGCGTTTATAAATGACGTCTGCGTTTGGCGGGAAGGGGGGGGGGGGAAGAAAACAGACACTTCATACAAAAAAATCTTCACTTGTACGAAACACTCCAGACAAGAGCTAGGGGGGGGGGGCTATCGTATTCACTGTTGACAGTTGCATTTGGGCGACTGCACCCCTTTATTCTTCCTAGATATAAGAAAATGATATAGAGGTAAGATAGGATCTCGTCCCGACCTAGGACACACGATGGTGACGAAACACTAGTTGGTTTAGATAGAGCGGTAGGCATTGCGTGATTCCTATTCTTGCCCAATGGCCCATGCACTGAAAGGTACGCACGTGAATGTGCAACTGGATCTCTGTTGAAGAAGTGTAAGTAAGCTTCAGTTAGTGACATGGCGGTCAAAACACGAAAAGTGTTCGTCGGGGTCGGAGTGTGAGGTTGGCAATTTAGATGAAATGATACGCAACAACTTGAACCTGGCAAATACGGGGATAGAGCAGGTTCTTGGAAAAGGAACGAGAATATTGATTTGGTCCTCGGAATGAAACCCAAAATTGGATGGATGGATTCCAAAATTTTAAATGGTTTCGTTTATCTCGCTCCAGACAACAAGAAAAGACAACCTTAAGGTTTCAACATTAAAACTCACCGTTCTCAGTTCAGAGAATATAGAAAAGTCCTCATTTTTACGTTTGAATGCAACGTACATATCCTCCGGGTCAGCGGCCAAGAAGTCGGCTTGACGATTTTGTACTTTTTCTAGGCATTCCATTCTAAAGAAATAAATCATATATAGGAAGAATTAAGAAGAAGACGAAGATAGTGTACGAACTTATCTCTTCCCAAAATGCATTCGAATTTAACATTTGAATCGGTTTTCGAGGCAATCTGTTTACAAGCGTCGATTATATGATGCGGTACACACATTTTGTCTGGAAGCGAAGTGATGAATGTTTAAATGAAAAGAATGAGTTCACACTTACAAGTTGTGGTCGCACATCCATAGCTGATCAAACAACACAACGATATTAACAAATTCCTAAAAGGCGAATTCATTTTATTAAAAAGATTCAAGGCAATGAATTTACTGGCTTTCGCGAATTGCTTTTATACCGTATAGGCCGGGGATTTCTTTTATTTTTATTATAAACAAAAAACATTTTCTTATCTGGTCCTGTGCGTAATGCGCATAGCAGGGTGACTATCATAATTTTCATTTCTCCGCGTGAGTATTGGATTATGCATGATGCCTCATATTTATGATGTCTGCATTTGGGAGATGGGAGGTGGACATCAAAAAAGACAAGGATTGCTGACAAAAAAGTCGAAAATGTCAATGAATTGAAAATTATGACTTTTTTAATGCTACAGAGACTTTTTTTAAAAGTGCTCAGTTTTCAGCAAAACAACTCAAACAAGTCAAGCTAGACATTCTGTAATTTATATTTACCGACTGGTTTTGTTCTTTTACGCGCGCTTTTTAAAATTCAAATACGTTCATTTAGTTCGTCATACCCGTAAGCTTACTATGTCGATTAGATGAATTTTTGTATTCTTCTAATTACTAATGAAATGAACAACAAAATGATTGAAAAGAGCTAATGTGCGAATGCTGAGAAATGTTTGAAAAATGAACAAGTTTGAAAAGTGAAAAATTTTTGCTACTTGCGAATTGGTCGAATTGATTGAAAAGTCAGAAAATTTGGGAAATGTGAGATTTGTTTGAAATGTTTGAAATTTGCGAGATGTGTGAAATGTTTGAAAAGTGAAAAATGTAGGAAATGCTTGAAGTTTGGGGAATGTTTGAAATGTAGGAAACGTCGTAAAATTTCAAAATGTTGTAAAATTGCAAAATGTGGTAAATGTGAGATTTGTTTGTAATGTGTGAAATGTTTAAAATTTGCGAGGTGTGTGAAATGTTTGAAAGGTGAAAATTGTAGGAAATGTTTGAAATGTAGTAAAAGTCGTAAAATTTCAAAATTTTCGAATTTCGTGAATTGTGGGAAATGTTTACAAATCCCGAAATGTGGAAATTGTTTAAAAAGTGCGAAATTTTTGAATTTTCTTAAGATTTTGAAAAGTTTGAAAATGACGAAAGATTTGAAATGTAACAAATGTTTGAAAAGTGAGAAATGTGGCAAATGCAGGAAACATTGGAAGGCTTTAATATGTTCAAAAATTGTCTTGTGTCAGTAAAATGCGAAATATAGAAAATATGAGATATGTTTGAAAGTTACGAAATGTTTGAAATGTTGGGTAACTTTTGAAAATTGCGAAATGTAGGAACTTTTTGAAAATTGCGAAATGTTTGAAATGTAGAAAATATTTAGAATTACCAAAATGTGGAGGTCAACGAACCTAGGTCGATTCTCGTGTTTTATAACATGTATACATGTATGTATGTGGGAACCGAGTGGTTATCACATAGTTGGTAGAGTGTCAAATTAATTTTCAGAAAGATTTTTGTGTGAAATGTCACTGCATACAATTATTCGTTCTGTAATAATCGTTTGAAGAGGAAATAGTTTAATAAAATAAGCAAATCTTTTTTAACCGAAAAGTCGGATTTTACTGGTTAAGATGCTGTCCTATCCTACGTGTATGTATGTGTGTATGTAAAACGTATAGCTCCTACGTGTATGTAAAACGTATAGCTTACATAATGATTATGTAACATTTTTTCTAAAAAACGAACAAATAGTAACACCTGTATGCGATTGAGCTGAAATAAAACAATTACTGACTGTTGAGATCCAAAGATTTCATATTCCAACTGTCAAAGTGGCATTTTAAACGTCAAACTTATAAAGTCAGTAAAATGCTCGAGTTTATTCTGTTTCGTAATTATTTCTGCCTTTCATACATTTATACATTCATACATTCATACATTTCAGTACAAGTCAAAATGGCCGCCGGGTTGGACGTGTTTCGCTTTGCTCTGTGTAAGTTTTATTTATTTTTGAAATTTTGCGTTCGGTCCGGGATTTTCTTTTCTTTTAAATAATTAGTTTTGTTAATTGTTTTTGTGTCGAGTGCCGCATCACTCAGGTCATTACGCGAATTTTGTTGTTCTTTTTTCTTGTTTCATTACAACGTGATGGGATATGCAACGTGGCAGTCAACTGCTCGGTTTCCCTTATTTTTCACCTTCTCCGTTGCCCATTCTGTTTTGTTGTTTTTGGAACTTCAATTACATTTACATTTTAGCTTCCGAATGGCGTCTGGGTAACATAACCTCAATGTTGTGATATTTTTCGAATCATCGCTTTGCAAAACAATCAATTCAATACTGTGTACTTTATTTGTCTGATAAGTGTTTATGGTCATAATTTCGGTTGATGACTTCGCTATATGCATAGCAGTCGGTTTGGCAAAAATGTAAACAAACGAATATATTGCATTCCAAACAGCCCTTCTTGGTGCCCATTAAAACTTGTACTTCCGGTGCGGCTCGGCTTACCAGGCCGTCCCACTGTATTCATTCTCGGTAAAAACAATTACACACAGCCTCGGACGGGTGTTGGATACAGGGTACGACCAACGCTCGACTTGACAGGTACCCCATCGTTGACGGTCAGGCAATGCAAAATGGTTGATGGTTTGTTTATTGGGAGTCTAAACGTTAATGGGGGTTTTCGGAATCGCAGGGAGGAGTTAGTGGATCTGGCAAAGGACTACGGTATAGACATATTGGCGTTGAGTGACGTTAGGACGAAGGGACAGACGGGAGAACACGTAGGCGGGTATAAGGTGTTTTTGTCCGGGGTTCAGTCTGGTAGGGCAAATTGGGGAGTTGGAATCGCAATCAGGAAGGAGTTGATCAACTTTGTCCTGGATGTTCGTTTCGTAAATGAAAGGCTGATGTGGGTCTCTGTAAAGTTAGCGGGGGGAATTTATCGCCTGGTTAGCGTATATACCCCTTGCGAAGGCAGTGATGCTGCTGGCTTGGACATTTTTTACGAACAGTTGGGGGACGTGGTTAGCAAAAAGGGAAATGAATCTCTGATTTTGATGGGGGATTTTAATGCAAGAATAGGAAACTTTAAAAACAACTCAGGTTATGAAAGGGTAGTGGGTAGATTTGGGGAAGGGACTCTGAATTCAAATGGTAAACGGTTGTTAGATTTTTGTGATTTCAATGGGTTAGCAATAACCAACTCTTTCTATAGGCACAAATGGATCCATCGGTATACGTACGTCAAGGAGGGTTTGGATCACAAATCCATCATTGATTACATGGTTATAGAACAGGACAGGAGGCAGGTGGTCAGGGACACACGTGTTTTCAGGGGTTTCACTTTTGGTTCTGACCACTACTTTTTGGGTACCCATCTGTCGGTTGGGAAACTCTGTCAGACTAAAAGGAAGAAGGTGGTAAGTCGCAAATTTCGTGTGGGAAAATTTAGGGAAGAGGCAGTAAGGTCTCGTTTTATGGCAAAATTCGCCGAAGGGTTTGAGGGGCTTCCAGCTGACTGCGGGGACATTGGGACTGAGTGGGCGAATTTTAAGGAATTTATCTTGGGTGCGGCTGAGGAATGTCTGGGCAGTGTCACTAGCGGGGGTCGAAACAAAAAACGGGTTGGTGGAACGCCGATATCAGGGATGTTGTATTGGAAAAAAAAACTTTACTTGATCTGGTTACAGGACAGGACGGCGGAGAAGTGGGATGCTTACAAGGCTTGTAGTAAACTGGTTAAGGATCTAGTCATTGAAGCGAAGGACAGGGAGGGGAAGAAGTTTGGGGAGGAATTGGAAAAGGCAGGCCGAGGCAGGGGTAAGAAATTTTGGTCGATGATTAAGGACATTAGGCGCGGTGGCGTGAAAGAAGGATGTAGTAGCATTTTCGATAAAGGCGGCGAGTTAATTACAGATAAGGGTGAAGTCTTGAAGACTTGGCGGGATTACTTTCAGGATTTATTTACATCTGTCAATCTGGTAGAAGAAAATGGGAGGGAGGCGGATGGAGGTGGAGGAGGAAATTACACTGAATGAGGTGTCCCGGAAGGTCGGCAGATTAAGGGCAGGAAAATCCGCAGGGGTGGATGAAATTAGGACAGAATTTATTAAATATAGCGGATCAGGTGGGATCCAATGGCTTTGTAGGATTTTCAATTTGGCCATGAGGTCTTCTACGGTACCTGCTGACTGGAGCTTCGGTGTTATTGCTCCAATTTATAAGAAGCGCAACCGTAAGGTTTGCAGTAATTACAGGGGGATATCGCTCTTGAGCGTGGTAGGTAAGGTGTACGCGAGTGTACTTGTTGACCGGGTTAGGAACATAGTGGAAGGTGTACTGGATGAGATTCAGGGTGGTTTCAAGCCTCTGAGGGGGTGTCAGGATCAGATTTTCTGCCTCAGGCAGACTATCGAAAAGCTTTATGAAAAGAACAGGGACTTGTACCTATGCTTCATCGACTTGGAGAAGGCATTCGACCGGGTACCAAGGCAGAAGTTGTTCGGGGTTCTGAGCGAGTACGGTATCAATGGGGGCTTACTGCGTGCCATTAAGAGTATTTACTCAGAAAGCAGGGCAGCGGTAAGGATAGACGGCGAAATTAGCGAGTCTTTCGAGGTTAAAGAGGGCGTTCGTCAGGGTTGTTGTCTTTCCCCGCTTCTGTTCATAATTTTCATGGACAAAATCATGAAGCAGGCGAACTTGCAGGGAAATGTCAAGGTGGGTGAGGTTTTTTTTTTTTTTTTTTTTCTAAGGGTGAGGAAACCTTCATAGGCGCCTGGTCGTTTGACGACCCAGGTAGTGTTGGATTCCATCTTTCGATGACCTACCAACTAAAACCTCCTTCCTTATTCTCCATGCTCTCGTCTCCCCGGAACCGCCTCACGGCATTACTTCGGGGAGGGGCTGTGCTTACGTACTTACTCTCTCAGCAGCTCTTCGTTGCTCCTCTCTCCATTCATTTTGTTGCTTCCCCATTATCTTCGCAACCACGTCATCTGCCACTTTCCACACCTCCTCATCGCGACACATCTCTGACACTATGTTATCGGCACTCATATCTGGCCTGCTCGCAGCTATCAGCGCACATCGCTCCTGTTCGAAACGGGGGCGGGCGAACATCACGTGCTCCGCCGTTTCCTCCTCGTTACGACATGACGTGCAGAAGGGTGACTCTGCGAATCCACACCTATGCAGGTACTTTCTGAAGCACCCATGACCCGACAGGAACTGAGTCAAATGGAAATTTACCTCTCCGTGCTTCCTTTCTATCCATGTGGTTACGTTCGGAATGAGCCTATGGGTCCACCTTCCTTTGTCCGTGGAGTCCCACTCCCGCTGCCATTGTCTCAGTGAGTTTACTCTTAATCGCGACCTGAATTCTTTTCTGTTTTGGCCGTCAATTTCCTTCAGTCTGTGGCATTCACTATCTTCTATCAGCGTTATGCATATTGGCATCATTCCGGCTATTACACACACCGCTTCCAGGGAGATCGTTCGGTATGCGCTAGCTACCCTTATGCTTGCCAATCTATGAGCTTTGTTCAATCTCCTCCGGTTCCTCTTCGTGTCCAGCGCCTTTATCCACGCTGGTGCCGCGTATCGCAACATCTATAGGGTAACGCTTGCTTGAAGCCTCCTTATACTGCTGCGCGGTGCAAACCTATTCGGCATCATCCTAGCCAGTGCTGCGTTGGCTTTCATTGCCTTTTCGCACGCGTAATCCACATGGCTATTGAATTTTCTGCGGACATTCAGCATGACTCCGAGGTATTTCAATTATCGAGTGGATGTGACTTCGTTGCCTTCGATGTTCAGAACAATCTGTCCAGTCTTTCTGCAATTACTAACTAGCATGATCTCTGTTTTTTGGTGAGCCAGCTTGAGCTTTGCCTTTGTCATCCAGCTTTCGACTGTTTCGAATACCTCTATCGTGACCACTTCCACCTCCAGCTTTGACGTTCCGGACACCGTGAGGATCAGGTCGTCGGCAAAAGCAATCGTCGTTGCACATCTTGGCAGTGTCAATCGTAACGCCGCGTCATACATTGCATTCCACAGCGTTGGTCCCAGTATGGATCCCTGAGGTACTCCAGCCGTGATGTCTACCATCTTTTGTCCTTCCGTGGTATAAGGTGGGTGAGGTAATAATGAAATGAAATGATTCTGTTGGCAGATAGTACCGCGGAGTTACAGGGTGGGATTGACTGCCTGAATGCTGCATGTGAGGAGTATCGGATGAAGATAAGTGTAGGGAAAACTAAGGTTATGCATATAGGCAAATCTCGGAAGGAGATAGCTTGCAATTTAAATGGGGAGGAGCTGGAGCAGGTTTCTGAATTCAAGTACTTAGGAACCATTTTTTCAGAGGATGGCAAGTTGGTTAGGGAATTTGAGGAAAGGAGGAAAATGGGAAACGCGGTGGTCAGTCAGTTGAGGTCGCATGTGTTCAACAAGAAGGAATTAAGTAGCGAAACGAAGTTAGCTATTCACAGGTCAATATTCCGGCCGACGATTCTGTATGGTAGTGAGAGTTGGGTGGATTGCGGATATCTAGTGCATGACCTGGAGGTTTCTGATATGAGGGTTCTTAGGAATATAGCGAAAGTTAATAGGAGGGAGCAGTGGGATAATCATATCAGGAACGACGACATTAGGGAAAACTTAGGGATTGCGTCAGTGGAAGAGGAAGCAAGGGCCAGTCGTCTACGTTGGTTTGGGCACGTTCAAAGGATGGGTAATAACAGGTTACCGAAAAGGATCTTGGGTGCACAGGTCCCGGGTGTTAGGCCGAGGGGTAGACCAAGGAGAAGGTTTATAGATTCAATTAAATCAGATTTAGAAGTTAGGGGACTTTCTCTGGGCGAACAAACCATCTCCTTGGCAGGCGATAGAAGGGCATGGAGGACGATAGTTCACCATTCTGGGGTTGTGACATAAAGACCTCACACCGGAGGGTAATAATGGTCTATAAAGTTTGATGATGATGATGATGATGATGATTTCATACATTTATATAATAAGTGTTTCAAATCATTGTCCAAAATTGTTTTTTAAATAAGTTTTAGTCGTTTCAGTAATTAACACAGTGTTTAATGTAGTATGGACATAGTGTTATTGTTTTATTACAGTATGTACTGTAGTCGTCTAACATTTGTTTTTATGTACAAAATTTGTATGTTTATTTGTTTGTTTTCATATAAAATGTTAAGATGAGTTAGGTTAATTATGACCAATAATATACGGCAAATGTTTCTTGTGACACTACTCTCTTTGATCGTCAGAAGGAAGTGTCTAGCTGTACGTATCAAGGCCAGGTTCGTTGGCCAGGCGCATTGTTGTTGAAAAGGCGCTTTTGGCAATACGCAAATCTGGTTTTCCCTCGTACTACCATTTTTCCGTAAAACTGTTTTGCCCAACTACCGTTTGTACTACCGTTTTCCCCGTGGTACCTTTTCACCTGTACTACCGTTTCCACCGTACAACACTTTTCCACGTACTACAATTTTCTCCGTACTACCGTTTGCTAGAAGCGAGCGGGTCGGCCTTTTTTTGAAACCCGACCCGACCCGAGCTCGACACTATTCTATTTTCAAAAACCCGATAACTCGGTAGCCCGAAAAAACTGAAGCCCGACCCGACCCGATTCAGTTTTCAAAAACCCGATAACAAGAAAAAAACTGAACCAGATGAAAAAAAATCACTAAAAATAATTTGTCATGTACGCGACCGATACGTTGAGTTTTCTTGGTCGTTTTTGGTTTCGAAGATTTGTCGTTTCTGATAGTCGGTTTGCAGTACGTACGAAACTGTCCTAAAATGGTACGTAACTGTCCGGAAATGTTTATACTCCCGAACAGCGGCTGGGAATATAATATATTTAAACTTGGTCACATCTTATTGATGTGGACACTCCCTTGACTTTGATTATAAAAGTTTATCATACATGATGTAATTGAATTGTAGCAAATGTTAGCAAATTCATAATTTAGACATGAAATTCTCAACCAACTAGTTAGCAGCTGTAGCGCTCACACAAACAAATGTAATATTTAACTCTACATTAATTTAAGTCAGGTGCATTCGCTCTTTAATAATTTAGACACCAAGCTGAAGGGTAGTCACGTCGATTCAATTTCATATGAAACTGAAACTGAAAGTACAGAAAAATTATTTCGTCGTTGGGTCTAGCATCTGAACACAACGTAATTTTGTTTTAAAAAAAGTGGCGCAAATTTTTTTAAGAATAAAACTTTGACCACAAGCTAACATTCTATTCAAACAAACGTTTGCGTCTTATCAGCGGAAACGTCACCTCTGACTATATTAAAAATTTTGGAAGTGGACTTACGGACTGCGTCACAATTTACCTTCAAAGAAGTTTTTTTGTTGTGATATCAGTAGTTTTGTATGTTTTGTAAGGCGGGTTCTACGATGATCTGAGACTTTCTGGCAATTTCTGACAACTTTCTGACACATGCTGAGCACTGTCTGAGACTTGCTGATAACTTTATGACACTTGCTGACAACTTTCTGAGGCTTTCTGAGACTTTCTGACACTAGATGACAACTTTCCGACACTTGCTAATAACTTTCTTACGCTTGCTGACAACTTTCTGAGACTTGCTGACAACTTTCTGAGACTAGCTGACAACTTTTTGGCACTTGCTAATAACTTTCTGAGAATCTCCGACACTTATTGACCTTATTAGACTTTCTGACACTTTTCCGAAGAAACCAACTGTTTAGCTATTCTAATTCAGAAGATAGCAAAAAAATCCAAAATTGTGTCTTTTTGACAGCTGGCAGCCATTTTCTTAGGATCCCAAAAGATTCTCCTCACCACTCTCTATGTCTATGACTTTCCCGAAGAAGCCAATTGTAGGATTCAAAAAAATTTTCCTCACCAATCTCTCTAACTTTCCCAAAGAAACCAACTGTCTAGGTATGGTCGTGTGCTTATAAATTTACTTGTTATCAAGTTTCAGCTGTTTTCAAGGTCTGTCATAGAAAAAATACATTGAAAAAAGAGATAATGTCGATAATGTTGAAAACAGTATAACAAGTAAATTCAAAAGCAGGTGTTTGTACTCTAATTTAGAAAATACCAAAAAAATCCAAGATGGCGTCACTTTTACAGCCGGCAGCCATTTTCTTCGGATGTCAGAAAATTCTCCTGACCAAATTCTATAACATCACGGGCGCGGACACACGGACAAAATCGACCCTAATTCGGCCGTAAGACCCTGACTGACGTCAAGGGAATATGAACAAATCAGTTTTTTGAAATTGAAATGTAATGGTACAAGTCTCGCTCATACACGGTGCTGCTGAATGAGAAAAAAGTTGTTTTTGTTGTTGTTGAATTTACGGCAGCTATTTGAGTGAAGGAAATTTCCCACTATTTCGCTGCTCTGGCCATCACCTCCTCTCAAATGGCCGTCGTAAACTCAATTTTTCAACAAATTTCTCAAGTGGGGTGTCGTTGGAAAGGTAATGATAGTGACTTTCCAGAAAAAATTCCTTTAAGACTTGAAGATTTTACGTTGTATTGCTGGCAATGTTATATTTAAATTGCAGAAATTAAATTGTATTGCTGGGATTATATTGCCAATGTGGAAAAAATTGTTTTAAATTGAAACAAAAATTTTGAATTCGACGTTTCGGCCTGTATCCATGGCCATCATCAGGAATTCTTTATTCAAGAAAAATTTTTTTCATTATCAATTTTGACTACGAGCTTTCATATGAACACATTAACATACCTTTGATTTTACATTTCTGAACAAACGTTTATATGTAAAGCATTCATCGACATTAATTGGGTGATTTTAACTAAGATTTAACTAAAAAATATTATTATTAACAAATATTAACAAATTAAACAAGAGAATATACCCCTTTTTTACAACACGTATGCAAAAATTATGTCCGACACGTATGCAAAAATAACATTATCTATTGCTATGAACATTCAATTGTAAGATCTTATAATAAAATTTTACACTGTTGAATTGGCTATGAGAGATTGGTTTTGTAGGGTGGATCGACATATACGATTATCTTTCGATGCATACTTTCTCAATAAATTAAAATATGATGGGAATATATTGGCGGTGTCCTTCTTGTAATTACAGGCGCGTTCTATATTCATAATAATATGGTTGACTTCAGCGATCTGTAATTTTTTCTTGTTTGAATTTCGTTCAAGGATTTTAAGATTGTTGAAGTCAAATCGATGCGATGTATTTTTTGTGTGGAGAGCAAGGGCTGAAGCCAGCTTCGGTTTGGACAAATTTGCATCAGAAACAGAGTTTATATGTTGTTGCTTCCTTACACCTGATTTTTGTACAGTTTCTCCAAGGTAAATAATAGGACTTCCTTCCGACTAAAGTCTGGAGGTTGTAAAACTTCAAAATTGGCGGTAAAGACGTGAAAAGTGCTTGAACAGTTGCCAAAAATCCAATTCATCACCAAATGTCTCATGTGGGGCGTCGTTGGAAAGGTTACGGACTGAGCTTTCCAGGAAAAGTAGTATCTTGAAGTTTCCAGTTAACGCATGAAGAGTGGAGCTCAAAACCCACCATGTGACTGAAAAGTAGCAAAAATCAGCAAACTGTAATCGATGTCTAAAATCCAATTCTTTATCAAATGTCTCGTGTGGAGCGTCGTTGGAAAGGAAATTAATGTGGCTTTCCATTAAAAATATCATAAAGCCGTTTTGATTGATCTTGTGAGAGTTAGTGGCCGAAAACGCTCAGTAGGAAAAAACAGAAGAAATCGAATTTTTTTTTAAAAAAATCAGCCCTACGGAAAGAAAAAAATCGAAAATCTCGTATAGGTACATGGGGAAGGATCTGATCGGAATCAAGTGTAACCTGTTTTGAACGCTATTGGAGTGCCTTTTTCGAAAACCACAACAACTTTTTGGGTGCCTTTTCAAAAAAACTTTTTTCTCTTTCAGCAGCACCGTGCATACATATGAATAAAAGAAGTGCTATGATTGCAAGTACAAAGTTGCACAAAGTCGATTTTTGAAGCACCAGTTTTAAGTTTTCTTTACGAGTGTAGCGAGTAAGGAAAATTAGGGCATGTGCTACAAAAATCACTTCTGCAACGAGGTGTACACTAAGCTTTGTGCCAAATGCCCGTATCACAATGAGGTAAGCATAAATTAACTGAAATCTTTGTTGTACATCGAACAATTAATTCTTAAACAAAACTTTCATCAATCAAGTTACATCGAAAAATATTACCATTACCTGAACGCAAATAAAAAGGTGCAAAATTGCGTCACAAATGCCAGACCCACCAGCGTAATAATTTTTCAACACTTTCACTTTTCACACTCAAAAATTTTAATTTGAACGGTACAACCTTCGCGAAAAGATGTAAAAGTCAAATTTTCGCAGTGTAAAAACTGAAAGCATAGAAAAATTATTTCGTTGTCGGGTCTGGCATTTGTGACGCAATTTTTTAAAAACACAACGTAACTTCGTTTTAATTTTCTTGCGTATCGAAGCTGAGTGCGTCACCTTCCTCCGATTTCAGAACTTTTGTAACTGGAGGAAAATCGTTATAACTTAGATGCTCAATGCGTCACCTTTTTCTGATTTCACACAACTTTTGTAAGCAGAAATGAAGACTTGCATCACACCTCCTCTGTAAGAGGTTCTTTGGCGGATTCTTAGTACATAAAATATATGAAAGGAAGCGTAATTGTTCTTATTGTCATCATTCTTACAAGAAAACTGCATTTGATTGATAATAAGGGTGTTTGCGCAGAGTGACTTATCCGCGAAAATTACCTAAGACATAAAAAAGGATATTGAAAATGTGAAGAAGCAAACGACGAAAAGTAGTTTTGGAAACCAGACATAAATTCGATATAACATATCATATCACATCGTTCAATAAGTCCCGGGACTAACATAGTTCCGGGCCTTGTATCTATCAATCCTTATGATTGTTAGGGATAGGAACTTCTCAAAATTATCGGTATCGATAATTAGAGGAAATTATCGATAGTTGATTATCAAAATGATTATCGATAATTTGATAATTATCGATAATTATCAAATTATCGACAGTCAAAAAGTTATCGATAATTATCAAATTATCAAATTATCGATAATTATCGATAATCGATTGAGAGCATCAAAATTTTACTTTTTTTTTCGATGAAGTACTTAATTTTAAGCAAATGGATTACAGTAAGTTGCGGAAAACGCGAACAATTGATAGACATCAGTCGATTCGAATAGTCAGCACGGACATCTGTAAAATTGTTTGACACATTCGCTTATTACAGAAATATGAAGTAGCTACGAAACATTTGTCATCTTGAATCCTTTTTGAAGTAAAATACCAAGGTTCGAACTTGTTTCTTTTTAACTTCTTAAGTTTCTTCCTTGTAATTTTTACAGTAAAAAAAACAGACAATATTGCAAATCTCATTCTAAATAAGAAGATGGATTTATGATGACAAGAAACTTGGAACTGCACACATTTTAAGAGCTTATGTTAATTTTGCTTCTAAATATTCGAATTTGCTTATGTCTATTACTTTCTCACTTTTCCCGCAACTCCCAGCCCCTAAGTTTTTTTTCAATTGATAATTATTAATCACAACAAAAACCTTTTAAAAGGTAAAGTGCGACGCAGTCCCTAATGTCCACTTCCAAAATTAATGATATCAGTGGAGGTGACGCTTGCGCTGAAAATACGCATACATTTCCTTGACGACAACGTTACC
>CM055406.1:94252719-94263302 GCA_029228625.1 Pseudolycoriella hygida
GAGTTGTAACATGACCTCTTGAGAAATAATGAGAGATTGGTTTGTACAGGTGTTATGGATCTTGAGTGATGGAAGTTTCATATCGATGCTGTGTCATCAGGTCTATTGAATTCATCAGCTCACAAAGAGAGGACACTAGATTTCTGGTCGAGGCGGCCAACTGGCCTTGAAACACAGATACTATGATCCTTTGTTCCTTCCCCGTTACTCTTCTATCATTCCACCTAGTCATGTATTCTGTCTTAGTTAGATTCCCACATTACATGCTCCCATTTCAGAACGCATAGTTGTAACCGGTACGCCGAATAAGCCTCGTCGTCTGAGCACGCACACTACGATACATTCATCTTCTAGCCGTACACGCCAAATGAATCTCGCTGTTTGGGTCCGGACATTACAATACATCTTCTAGCCTCCGTCGAAACTATGCTTATTCTAAACGAGCTCGTAAATGCAGTGTATCACACACAACTGAAATACCTTTTTCTAGGGCATTTGTGTGAGCAACCATTAATCTGTTTGTTGGACCACGTGCTTAACGTGAATTCCGAACCACGCTTATATATTGTAGCTGCTTATATAGGATTTCATCTGGTGTTCATTATATCTCCGCCTTAAGATAGACTCAGATATAGAATTCATCGTGTATGGGTGACGTCACACATGTCGTTCTTCTGTGTACGGTTTGTTGTGGACACCAAACACCACAACTACAGATTTTTAGAAGCTTGGCTATGTTTAGGAACGTTACTTTCATGCTACAAATTGAAGAAAAATCCTATACAGAATTTTATCCTCACCGGGATTATACCCAGTACGTTACCATACCACTGAGCTAACCCGTTCCTAACCCGAGAAGACACTACAATTGAGAAATATTGTTGGATTATCTTCGCGTTACTGACAACTGGAATGGAGAAGAAACCATCACAGCGGTCACGGAAATCGTAATTGTGCTAAAAGATGGGTCAGAAGCTCAATTCTTAATCAATGCACTGCGCATGTGATCGGATCCTGGCAAGTCAGCTAGGGGCCACTCATCAATTATGTAACGCAAAAAAATGGATTTTCTGGACTTCCCTCCCCCGGTCACGCAAGCTCGTTACCCCCTCCCTATTTGTTACGTAACGCTAACAATGTCTGAAAAGCGCTTAAAGTTTGCGAAAATTAGAGAATTATTCTCAAATACGGAGAAATATTCATAATTGTTTTGTTTTTGACTTATTGCTTGATGTAGGTAACGCTAAAACGCACGTATTTTCGTTTGTGTATTCAGTCCTATCTCGGCTCCGAGAATACCTAGATTGCGGGATTCAATAGCTCCTTGGCTGAGGGAACCCTTATTACATAAAAAATTTCGAAAAATGCGCGAAAGTTATTAGTTCTTAAGTCGAAGTTTGACAAGTGGCAACCAGCGCTGTCTGATCCTGTGATCGGTGCCTATACTCTTGCTAGATCTATAGGACTCGATTATATGATTATATGAACGTAGGTTTTTTAAAACAAGATGTTCTGAGATTGGGACATCGCCTCCAACTTTTCTAAATTATAACTCATTACATGTTACTTTCTACATGAACGTTTTTGCAGATAGCTCAGAACCGATTTTGGCGTGTAGCACATCAAAATTTTCAGAAAATCGATTTCTATCGACATTTTCACAATATGTGTAACCTTAAAATGACGTATAAAATAAAAAGAGCGCCAAGTTCAAAATTTATATTTTTAATATTTTTGCATAAAATCCGAAATTTTCTGATTTCGCTATAAGTACTTTCCATGACTTAACAAAAATATGAAACCTAATCAAAATTGCAGATGGCGTTATCATTCAATAATATTGGAGCGTTTTGAACTTTTTATTTTTAATTCACAATGGACATGGTTTTCCACATCCCCCAGGGCCACCAGATTACGAATATATCAGCCGTTTTTTTTAATTGACGTTTTAAGGGTACCGACCGAGCGATTTCCGAGTAGAGAATTTTCGTCGTGTAAAGGCTTTTCCAAGCAGTCACTGCGCGGAAGCTTCGAAATATACGTTATAGGTATGATCAGAGAAAATGTCAAGGATAGTCCAAAGTTTATTTTCTCTGAACATTGTCAATGAAAAAAAAAACAAGTATGTAAGAACTGCAGGTCATCAAAGTTGGATTTGTGGTTCACAGCTATGAATGAGTCAACTTTGAACTTACATACAAGGAAACTTTTACAGTGGTATGATATTGAGTAAAAGCTTATTTTATCCTAGAATTTTACGAGGAATCCGAAAATGAGCTCAGAATTGAGCTTAGAGCGCAAAATTTTCATTTTGTTCACATTTTAGAGGAAAAACACCCCAGCAGAAATTGTAAACTAATAAATAATTCGTACATTTTTGTAACTTTTGGCCTCAAATCTCATAAAAAGTATTTTTTGCGTCGAAAAACAATTTATTTTTTTTAGAAAACCATGTCGATTGTGAATTAAAAATCAAAAGTTCAAAATCAATATGGCGGCCATCAATACGAAATTTGTCGAAATTCTGCAGATCATTTTTTTATTTAGGGTTAATAGTAGGGGTGGATTTCTCCAATAACATATTAACTCAAAATTACTTAAATAAATTGCTCATCTCTGCTATACAATAAAAGCAAAGTAAAAGGAAAACTAAAAAAAGTCAATTATCAGTTGTTGTGGCTCATCATAAATATATAAATGATACTTTCGTATACCTCATTCTAAAATAAAGCATTCTGATGTACTTGCGTTGAATTCGTTCCAAAATGTACACTTTGTAGAAGGGGTTCCATATAACTAATCCATGTTCCATTGCCGAACGGATCAGAGAGTTATATAAAAATGAAAACAATTTTTCATTTTTTAGGCGCGCGCAAGCCCTAAAAACGAAACCTAGCAACCTACTGCATTTCCTAAAAATATAGTTAATATGCACGTCAAAGCATAGTTTGCTCTTCAAGACTACTCCCAAATCTTTGACTTCATACACTCTCTGGAGAATGTGGTCATTAACCCTGTAATCAAAACTGATGACATCATTTTTGCTCGTAAAAGTGATGATAGAACATTTCTGCAGTGCATAACAATCTTGTATCGATCGCATCTGTCTAAAGATCTTGAAATCATAAGCATACCCTCAATTCTTAGACCACAACGAATAAGGCAGATCATTCACATAAATTATAAATAGGAGCGGACGCAGTAGAGACCCTTGCGGTACCCCAGAGATTGGCATGAAATTGAAGGTGACGTATTAGTTAGCTTCTCGATCAAAATAAAAGAACGGTTTTCAATAACCGGACGGACGTTTCGTTACTTTATTGTAACATCTTCAGCCCTATAAGTTACAAAGATAATACTTATAAACTAAATTTCAAAAATATTGCACTAAATTAGAGAACTTACAATGTTAGTCCTAAACAAATATGTACATCAATGAACTCCCTAAAATTTAAACTAATATTGACCGTGCCTTGTTGATTATCAATGAATGGTTTAATGTGAAATGGAACGATTAAAATATAACACGACGGATACACTACACGCGAGGCTTATCCACATGGCGTCCCGATTACTGAAAAATCACTGGATTACTGAAGAAGAGTTTGGTAGGATCACCATGCGGAATTCATGTATTCCAAAAATATATGGCCAACCAAAAATACATAAGCCCACAATCCCATTGAGACCAGTAATAGCAAGTTATGAATCCCCAAACTACAAAGCAGCGATTTTTCTATCAAACATTCTGACACATCTAACACAAAACAGTAAATATAACACAAAAAATGGCCATGACGTCATCATGAGAGTTAACAACATCACGCCACACTTGATTGATCGTTTTGTATCGTTCTATGTAATTTCTCTATTTACTAATATTCCTTTGGACTTAGTGGATCAGATCTTACATGACAGATGGCTAGAGATTCAGAATCATACCACTATCCCAGAAATTGAATTTTTCCAACTGCTTAATTTTGTATTAAGGGATTACAATCAGTTTTGCTACGACAGTAAAGTTTACAAACAACTGGAAGGTACTCCAATGGGTTCACCTTTAAGTCCGTTATTAGCTGATATAGTGATGGAATATATCTTGGATAAGGCTTGGGAAAAAACTAGTTACTCCTTGATTTTATGCTTAAAATATGTGGATGACCTTCTTCTGGTCATTCCTGAACATTTAATCATTGATACGTTAAAAATTTTTAACTCCATCCATCCAAATATACAATTCACGCATGAAATCGAAAAGGATGGCACTTTACCTTACTTAGACCTCCAAATTATACACAAAGGGGATGGATCAATCGAATTTAACTGGTACTTTAAACCTGTTTCATCACAACGACTGTTGAGTTTCCTATCAAATCACTCGCATGCACAAAAACGGAATGTGGTGGACAATTTAATTAAAAGGGTATTCAGCTATAGTTCTTACAGTTTTCATTTGGAGAATACAAAAATTATCAAAACTATTCTCACTGAAAACCATTACCCGGTGAAATTGATCAACCAACGTATAACTAAATATTTTGGTTCTTTGCGCCAGAACAATGGTTTGTCTTCCATAACACCATCAACAAACATTCTAGGCACACAAATCAATACAATGACAGAAACTTTTCAATTTAGAGGAATACTTTTTAGTCTGTCCTGTTCGATTAATATTGGAAAAATCCTATGTAAAGGGTTACCTTTTTTAAAATTGGTATATAAACCTATAATCACCAATCGCGAAAATTTCTCAAAGCTAAAACATCGCACTGAACTTCGTGATATGTACGATGTAATATATCATATTCCTTGCTACGGCTCAGGTCCTGATCAATTTTGTGCTAATTGCTATGTGGGCATTACGGGCCACAAACTACATGTAAGGATAGAACAGCATGAATATGATTTACAAAAATTCAACAGAACGCAAGACCTTAACAATACGACGGCCTTAGTACACCACTTTCATGATACAGGACATGCTCCAGATTTTGAGTAAGTTTCTGTTTTAGCGGTGGAACATAATTACATCAAAAGAAGAACGCTTGAAGCGTTACATATTTTATCCCACTCTACATCGATAAATTTTAGACGTGACACAGACAATATTTGTGCTTCTTACAGAAGTTTACTTCCGCTAGCAAATCGTTCCATTTCACATTAAACCATTCATTGATATTCAACAAGGCACGGTCAATATTAGTTTAAATTTTAGGGAGTTCATTGATGTACATATTTGTTTAGGACTAACATTGTAAGTTCTCTAATTTAGTGCAATATTTTTGAAATTTAGTTTATAAGTATTATCTTTGTAACTTATAGGGCTGAAGATGTTACAATAAAGTAACGAAACGTCCGTCCGGTTATTGAAAACCGTTCTTTTATTTTGATCGAGAAGCTAACTAATACGTCACCTTCAATTCAAATAACACGATCAAGTAATAATAAAATATTGGATTGGCATGAAAATTTCCGATGTGCTTCCTCCAACCGGACACATTGCTTCCTGTTTCTCAAGTAGCATTCGAACCATCTCAAAATATTTCCACATATCCCGAACGACGCGACGCTAGCTTGCTGAGGAGAATGTGATGTTGACTCTATTAAAGAAAGGTCTTAGCAAAATCTGTGTAACTCGAATCAACTTGAATGTTGTTATCTAATGATTCTAACAAATAATCCACATACTCCATCAAGTTACTCATCGTACTTCTTCTTTTCACAAAGTCATGCTGGCTGTAATTCAGGGAAACACGTTCATAGACACTGAATGTACCAAACGCTCTAATATTTTACTGAATCCATTCAGAATGGAAATGGGTCTATAATTCGAGATATCCGACCTAAATACTGGTGTAATGTTGGCGTATTTGAATTCTTGCGGAAAGATCCCTGTAGCAAACGACAAATTAAAGATCGCAGAGAACGGCTGCGCCAGGTGACCAGAACATCATGTCCGATTTTAGCGTGTAGCACGTCATAATTTGCAGACACATTAAGAATTTTTATTAAAGAAACTTAAAAATGGCGTTCAAAATTAAAAAAAAGTGGAATTTGAAAATTGAATTTGCAAAAATGTAATTTTTCATCGGCTCTTTCAAGACTGTACATGGCGCTTTCAAAATCAACCATCAATATAAAATTTGACAAAAATCCGGCGTTGATTTAAGCGTGTAGCAATTAGAAACTCCCGGAAAAAACTTCAAACGAGCATGGTTATATGAGTCAAAGATAGGATCTTACAACTTAAGAAAGAGCGAAATTCAATGCTCCAGATCTTATATCTTTGCTTTGACTGTAAATTCAAATTTGCACTGCTAAAATTTGAAGTCATTCCATTAAAATAAGCAGCACATTTATTTAAGTACTACACTATTATGGTAAAAACGAGAGACCTTAAATTTTGTACATCAATTGGGGTGACTCTTACAGCTGTGAAACGCAAAAATTTTTTTTGGAATGTTTTCATTTTTGATTAAAAAATTGCGTCACAAATGCCGGAACCCCCAATGTTATAGTTTTTCTGTTTTTTCAGCTTTCAAAACGCAAAAATTTATGTGATGTATGGCGTATTTTTGTACAGGAAATCAAATTTTTGCGTTTGAAAGCTGAAAGCGTAGAAAAATTATTACATTGGTGGGTCCGGCATTTGTGACGCATAATCAAAAATGAAAACATTCCAAAATTTTTTTTTGCGTTTCACAGATGTAAGCGTCTCCCCAATTGATATCAGTTGTTTTGGAAGAAGGAACGAGTACTTGACTCACGTTTCCCTTTTAAAAAGGGTTTTTGTCGTGATGTCAGTAGTTTTGGAAGAAAAATTTTGGAGAAAAAATTTCCGGCGAAAAAAAATTTTAGGCGAAAAACATTTCCGGAGAAAACAAATTTCGGGCGAAAAAAGTTTCCGGCGAAAAAAAATTCCCGCGAAAAAAAATATCCCTTCGATTTCCTCTACAACATATCAAAAGTTTTTTTGAGCCGCCGCCGCCAAACCGAAGCGCGGCGGCTACTACTTCCATGGGCGAATATGAGCCTCTAAACATTTAAAAGCCACTCACAATTCTTAATCCTACATCCAAGTGTTTAACAAAACTCGAAAAACTAAAAGTGCTGATTTCGTCGTTTACGTCTCATCAGTACACCTTGTCTTAAGACCATGTGTATATCAGCAACGATGGCCATAGAATAATACTCAGACTATGTCAAGTCGCCATTTATACAATCCAGATCCTACGATTGCATGACATTTCGTTTGAACAATTTGGAAGTAAAAGAATTGTGAGTTTGTTTCCGTTATTTTTCAATTTGGATTATTCTGCTAAGCAGATTACCACAATTCAACGACTATCGAAGATAGTATTTACGTTCTGTGCAAAGAAGTACACAAACTTGCAATCAAGGTAAAAATTGAGAAAATTCCTGTTTTGGTACAATTGCACCCATAGAAGTAATATTTTACTATGGCTGCTGTACGGCAGATTTAAAGTCCACCCGCTTGAATCAACATTTAAAAGCCACTCACAATTCTTAATCCTCTCAATTAAACCTCTCAACTTTCTCCACAACATATCAAAAGTTTTTTTTTGGGCCGCTGCCGTCGGCAAACCGAAGCACGGCTTCTACCACTTCCGTGCGCGAAAATGATCCCCTCAACTTCCTCTGCATCATATCAAAAGGTTTTTTGAGCCCCCGCCTATTTACCGCCATTTTTACGGTCACCCTGATACACTACACACCCAACACTTTGCCGCTATTACCCAAGAAGATGTCGCAACAACACACCCAACACTTTGACACCAAACCTCTATCTCAAACACCCAACCTTGTCTCATACAAAATGTGCTACCGTACATATTATACACACAAACACATGCATATGGGATTTGTATGGCGACTTCCAAGAGCCCTGGAAGGACAAAATAACCCCTGGACAAAATAACCCCGGACGAAATAACCCCTGGACAAAATAACCCCGGACAAAATAACCCTGATAGAATAACCCCGGACAAAATAACCCCTCCGTATAATTATCGTAAGAAATTGGAACGTACAATAAACTGCTTGTTGCATTTACCCTGCGTTGACCGTGTGAAGGCGTCAACACAGTAATTTACAGTTATATATGCACAACAAGTGGCAAGTATTCTCTATCGTCCAATCGTCAGTCCATATGATCGACAAATACATTTTTCTCAATTATTATCAAAATGCTCGGTGTGTGTCAGTTCGTATTAAACCAAAAAAAAAAAAGAAACCGCTATTTTTGATGGTTTTGAGTACTACTATCATAAAACCAACAATATGAAAAAACATTGGCGGTGTGTAAGGTTAGTAATATAGCAATTAAAAAAAAATTATGCAAATTAAAGTTACAATTAGGTATCACTCGATGTCCAGGTCGTATGACCACAATAAAAACAGATGTATTGAAAGTGAGTGAGCACAGCCATGTACCTGATCGAAGAAAGACTCAAGTAAGAACTGCGTTAATTAGTATGAGAAAAAATGCGGTATCATCCAGCTCTCCGCCTTGACGGATAGTAAGAAAAATGATTGCCGAAATGGAAAAAACAGCCTCAGTTCAAATGAAAAGTAACGAAACATTATCTCGGAATATCCGTCGTGTTCGGCAAAAAGAAAATCCTTCACCAATATTGCCTGACACATTAGCTAATTTCATTCTGCCAGATGAATACATGATCACAGTGGCAGGTCAGCAATTTCTTCTGCATGACAACAAAGATTCAGTCAGGCGTACCATGATATTTACTACGAGAGGAAATCTTTCGTTTTTGGTGCATTCGACATATGTCCATAATTATTTTCGCAGCTATACACCATTCATGGTAACGTATACGAAAGTTAACCTAAAAAATGATTATATAATTTATGTCTGTATTTTAGGTAGAAGAAACAATCAACATTTTCCACTTTATACGCGTTGGCAAGTAAGAAATATTACTTCACGTATGAAGGAATTTTCAATCAATTGAAAGTCGTTGAAACACGCTTGCAACCAAAGAAGATAATGATTGACTTTCAAAAGGCAGCTCACAAAGCCGCTGAGGATGTTTTCCAAGGTGTGGAAGTAAGCGGATGTTTTTTCCATTTTTGTCAGTGTATGTACTGCCACATTCAGAAATACGGTTTACAACAAATTTACATAGAAGATTCTGAATATGCATTGTACGTAAGGTGTATTGCGGCGTTGACGTTCGTACCTGTAGAAGACGTCGTACGCCACTTTGACACAATGAAAAAATTCAAATTTTTCAGTACAAAATTGAAAGGTAATTCTGATGTAGTAAAATCGGACATGATTTGCATAAGTTAAGACAAACGTATTGATGGCCGCCATTTTGAATGGCCGAAGCCCCCTGACTATTACATATAATAAAATCAACTAAAAAAAACTACAATATTTATAAAACAGTTAACAACTTAAAAATTTAACGAACAAAGTTGGAAAATAGGAATCAACTAAAAAAATAAACGAGAATAGAGATTCTAAATTTAAAATAGTCCGTCCATCCATTTATATTTGTTTGATGCACGTTTTGTGTAGCCCGTGGCCCACCTGAAACAAAAAGGATTAGTGGAAACTAGTCGGCTAGACTAGCTGATTCTGCGACGAGACTTGAAATTTCATTTGAGAGTCGTGAGACCCGAGTTGACTAATCAGCTTCTTATCAGAGTGAGAACGAAAGGTTCAATTTATGAAATTCTGGTCTTACCATTCAGCTTATACGTAATTTTCAAATTCCTGACAGTCATCTTGAACGATTCACGTGGTATGTCTTGAAACCACAGTAGTGAAAAGCGGTTAAATGCCATGCACATGTTATTAATTGGCTCGTAAAAACCATATTTGAGTAGGTCTAGAATTTCGAATGATCTTGCTTTTAAGTTTACGTGCGTCGATAAAATCATTCATCAGATCAGACACAAAAAGTGCGCAGCTATTGATTCTGCGTCGGACGAGTGTTTCAATGTTAATCCATTCCCATCTATAAATATACGGTGGGAGCTTGTCCCGTTTCACCGACCGCCTCAGTATGTACATCAAAAAAATTTTCTGGATTGATACAATCCTGTCAACAAATGTGTCTTGATAAGGATTCGAAACAACTGAAGCGTATTCTAAGTAGGAACGGACATAAGCAAAGTATATACTTTTCAATATTCTTAAATTCCTTACAAGTCCTCATAACAAAACCAAGCATTGAGTAAGCTTTTGCAATTATATATTCAATGTGTTTTTTGAACGTCAGTTTTCGGTCCAAGTGGACTCCCAAATCTTTAATTACCTTAACACGAGTCAATGCAACTTCATCGATATTGTAACCGAACTCAATTTTGGATCTCTTCTTTGACAAAATCGGAGAAATTTTATCTGGGTCTTCACCTTTGGTACTACACTTACTTACTTACTTAACCGGCCCTACCACCCATTAAGGGCCTTGGGCTTCTCCAACATGTTTCTCCAACCGGACCTATCCTCAGCTAACGTCTTCCAGCTGGTTACTCCCGCAGTTCTCAGGTTGGCAAAAGCTGCATCACACCATCTGGATTTTGGTCTGCCT
>CM055406.1:94263802-94278777 GCA_029228625.1 Pseudolycoriella hygida
AAAACTAGGAAGTGGTTCAGATCGGTTGTGACTTGGTCAACTAAAACTCTTGGAGTTGTTTTACATATAGAATTATGCAGAAATATTGAAATTCCACCACCATTTGAGTTACTTCTTATGCTGTGTATTTCCTGATAGTTCTGTATATTGAACGTAGATTTGTTTAGTTCATTGAGCCATGTTTCTGAAATTGCATTTACGTGTAAAACTCCAGGATAAACTCCACAATTTGCATTTTATTTGCCAGATGATTAATATTCCAGTGCATGGAGTTTAAATCACCCAAATCAAATTCTCGCGTCAAATTCAGCAGACTGTTGAGATATTCTGGGTCGTGGTCGCCCATAATTTTGTAATGGTAGAAGTTTTAATTCAGTTCTTAGACTATTTACTTGCGCAGAATCACTGATTTTAATGACTTTGGTATTTGGTCTAAATCGAGCGAATACTTCTTCGTTCTTGGACCAAACAAATTTGCTCACACAATGAACGTGCTTCAAACAAGAGTTCTTGATTCGGACGCGTCAGCTGCTCAGTGATTAGAATCGGTCGCTTGGAGTTACTTCAAATACCGATATCAGACTGGACTATGTCTTTCTTTACTCTCCTGATCTGAAGAAACTTCACTTTCGCATCAACTGACTGAAGAACCACTTAAATTGGTCTGAGCGATGATGCTGGTTTAGCCGGATCACACACGGCATCGCACTGTCGCTTACAGGCGACAGCTCAGCAACGTCAGAAATGCCAAGATGTGTCCTGATGCCTTCGTAAATCGGCGTTAATTCAACAGAAGGAGTGCTGTCTTTGACTTCAACGCAATTAATGACAATATTGTTGTTAATAGATTGCTGTTCAATCGATGTGGTGCTTGACGAAGGGGCGCCAGAACTCGGTGTTGCTATTCTGCAGTTGACAAATGCCCGTTTCAAGATTAGTCACAAAGCGTCTCAGTTCAGTGTTTTCGGCTACTAGCTGATTGTATGATGCCTCAATGGTATTCAAACGTGATTCTAATGACACGAATCTTGCGCGAGCTGCGTAGTACTCGATTACTGGCCATAACAGTTCAGAAACAAGTGATAGATGAAAACGGTTTTACCACATTTTACCACATTAGCAGTATCGTCAAAGAAAAGAAAATGGCACGGCTCGTCGTTATAGATAGCTGTGATGGAAAGATCGATGAAAATCTGTGATGACAAACAATAAATAGTCGGCGTGACTATAGCATGTTACGAGTATATTTTCCTTTATTTAACTTTGTTTAACACTTTTTCCGTTCTTAGCCTAAACTATCCAATGAAACTCCAATTTAAGCAGCATTAACCGAGCTCAACAATCGCAATGAACACTATCAGACGTGTCACAAAAGTGGAGTTATAGTTTATTTATATAAAAAACATATGAAGAATAGATGTGATAAACAGAGTTGATGTTACGAAAAGACTCGAACGTCTTTAAGTAAATATTGCCTTAACTCTTAAGTGTATGAAATTACGTCCACATTAAATTGTATTGGAAATGGCCGAGAGGGCAATATTGAAAAACCCGTCCTAAGAAACATATGCATATGTTCCATTATAATTCTTATGTTTATTCTATTTTATCGATCTAGAATATAGTTTTTTTTGTCATTACCTTTTAATACTGAATAAAGAAATAATAATAATAATTTCAATGTTGCGCCTCTATTTGGTTTCCACTGGTCCAACGACATTTTTCGAATGTTTCACTCATTCCAAGACGTTACGTACGAAGTAACATACAAGAGGCCTATGCGTTTACTATTAATTTTGTAACTATTCGAATTTGCACAACAGAGTAAGAAGGAAACATCGATGATGACATAGAGATGTAATATCATAATAAAATCTTGTCTATCTGTTCATCTCATTCGGAGTGGACACTTTCATCAGAGTTTTTCAGAAGTTCAGACTTTCTACAGAACCGCACGGGTCCGAGCATCAATTATGTTTCTCCATGACATGACGTTTGATTGGAAAATGTTGTTTGAGGTTATATACCGAGTTGTCATAGTTCAAAACAAACAAGTTATTGATGATTTTTATGAGAGCATAAGTAATAAATGCATCAACAAAATCGCATTCGATGGCAGAAAAGGACACAAAGCCGGTCAAAGCAGTGCTGCAAAAACCCGTCAATTTGGAATGCAAGGATTTGTATGAATATTTGAAGACTAGAAGTGCAGATGTCTTGGAACGCCTATACGATTACCCTACAATTTGTTTAGCTGTTTATAGGTAGACATTTCGTTCATTAAATCAAAACATTTTCGATCAAACACCTTTTAGAGAGCTACCGGAAATAGCGAGACAGTTTGTGATTCGAATATTGTTTGTTGAGCAACCAGTACCACAGGCTGTGATTGCTTCTTGGAGTTCACAAATTTATGTCAAGTAAGTGGTGTGCAAGACGCGTACGAAGTAGTTAGACTTATGCGTTTATCATTAAGTTTGTATATATCGTAATTTGCATCCACGTGTAAGGGAGGATCGATAATCGTCGTATTTATTTTCCTGAAAATAATCAGAAGATATAGCTGAAGCAGGCAAGAATGATTGTCATGTAATAAAATGAGTCACAGGAAATGTAACAGATTCATTTATTGAAGATAGTTTCAGTGATTCGGTTTCTAAGGTCCAATGAGTGGGCGTAATTACCGGATACATGCTGTTCAGTGATATGACTTGCAACCCTCCTTTTCTTACAAATAATAAAATTGGACTGAGCAGGTTCTGACGATTCTCTTCTCACCCACGCGATATCTAGTAGTACACATGAACTTCCGGAAAATTTGACCCGGAAGATTGATAAGTTGAAGCGTAAGAAACCAGAAGAAGCTGCGTTCGCGTCTCGATCACTCTAATTTGGTTCGTTATGAGGAAACATCGTTTTTTGCAAATTAATAATTTTCTTTTTAATGTTACTTTAAAATAACTCACTTGGTCCGCTTTATACAAAACACAAAATGAATAGTCAACAAAAAAACAAATTTCTTCCATACAAATTTAATGTTTTGTCACCGACGGAACAGTTGAAACTCGGGGCCAATATGTGAAATAGGCGCTTGATCCATTAAGCTATTTATCTTTGTGCTGCCCGACATTTTCACCAATACTGATCACTTCTACTCACAAAACTCAGAGACTTTGACAAAGAAATCGATCCTCGATCTCTCATACCTTCTACTTTTAATTATATTCTACTGAATACTCATTTACAAACGTACGGGTTGAGGTTAATAATATGTCGGGAATATCACAAATAAAAAATTTCGTCGAGGCGGAGCGACGATGGAAGCGTTCCCAATATGCACAAAACATTTGACCTCTGTATTGCGAGCGATGTACGTTGCACCAAGTATGCGTGAGAACGTTGGTCACCACTAACCTCGATAAGCCTTGAACCTATTTGGTTAACCAAATCCAATGCCTCGGACGACCACGGGCCTAGAGTTTCGACGGCAAAGGCGTTGAAAATGTAATTGTTGTCCTTTAGTTCCCTGTATTTTCTGTGCTTCGCGCGTGAGGCGAGCTCGGCTGTTCGGCGGGCTTGCCTTGTTGAGATGATGAGGTGGCTAGGAGCCAGTGTATCCCAAAATGTAGCGTCCCAGACTAGGTAACGTCCACTTGAACCAAAGTCACACCATCTGGCTTCTTACCTTCTTAGTTAGTTAGTTACGTTTATTGGTCATAATTGTGTTACAATTTCATATATCACAGTTATATTACAATTAGGCCTCTTGGTTGGGCCTCTTTTGTATCCAATTTCTTATGCTAGTTCTTTAAAGAAAGTGTGTTTTTGAGTTTTGCTTGTCCAAGTTCGGTCTCTATTAGGCTGTATTTCCCGAAGTGTTTCATTCTTTGTCCTGATAGAGCTGGTCACGATGACACGAGGTGAATTGGGGTTTCATCCTCCTCGCCGCACCTTCTACAATCTGCCGTTTCGACGATACCCATTTTGTGCATGTGAGTGCATTGAGTGTGCAGTGTCCCGTAACCGCTCCAATCAGCAATCTTAGGTCCTTTCTGGATTTGCTTAGTATGTATTTAGAATTGCATTTACTTCTGCCCATAATAATGTTCCTGCTGTGCTTGCAATTATGCAAGCTATTCCAGACTGTGTCGTGTTTGGTTCTAAAGAATTCTCTGATCGTTTCCCTTTGGGTTAAGTCCAACAGAGGGGCTAGGTCCGCAGAACGAGACAGTGCTGCCTGATTTTGCGAGCTGATCTGCCGCCTCGTTACTTACGCTGTGGCCTGGAACCCAGGTTAACTTTACATTATTTCTTCCTGCTAAGCAGTTTAGTTGTTGTAATAAGTTAGCTTGGAAGTGAAGCAATGTGCTTTTAGAAAATTAGGGCATTCTTGACTGTCTGTGTAGAAGACTATGTTTTCGTCATTGATTTCTTTCGATGCTACATACGTACATAATGGCACAAATTTCGGATTGTAGGGTCGTCGCATATTCGTCTAGAGAAGGGATATCGTTAATATTCGGAACAGAAGAGTATACACCCGTACTTAGTCCCGTTTCAGTTTTCGACCCATCTGTAAAGACGTTTAGGTGCGCATGCCTCCCTAATTGGAGTTTCAATCTTGAATTTTTTGTTAGTTTCGGTTCCTTAAAGTTTTTCGCCTTCTTTTTGTTGGTGAAGAGAACCAGTTTTGTCTTCTGTGGGTTAACGGACAGGCCAACATTTCCCCATTAATCTTAAAGCTGATTTCATCAGTGAACTCAGCGTACTTTCAAATTTCCCGATGATTATTATTACCAGATCATCAGCGAGACCTTCTGAGTTGTATCCTTCTCCATTGAGCTTCCTCAGGATTGGTGACAGAGCGCCTCCTTGTGGGCATCCTTTCACGGCTACTCCTACTTTATTGGAGTTATTAAAACTTGTTTTAATCAGCCTATTTTTCAGCATGAACTCGATCAAGTTTATAACCGTATCATTCACATTAAAGTGCTTCGCAGCTTTCTTGATAGCTCACCAAATTGAAAGCACCGACGATGTCCAGAAATGCTCCGAGAGCATGCTCTGTCTCTATGAGTGCTTTTGTATGCAAGCGTGCTGTTTGCTATGAAGTGGTTATACTTTCAGAGGCTCGTCTCTGATATACCTGTCCAAAATTCTTTCTATTATTTTGAGAAGAATTGAGGTTAAGCTAATTGGTCTGTAAGCATCCGCTTCGGAATACGAAGACTCACCAGGTTTCGGAATGAAAATAACTTTCGTTTCTTGCCAAGAGTTTGGCAGATGCGCCATTGCTAAGCATGCCGGAAATAGGTTCGTCAAATACGGGGTAAGTATATTTCGTGATTCTATTATAAGAGCTTGAATGATCTGGTCAATTCCTGGTGATTTGAATGGTTTGAAGGTTTTGACTGCCCAAGCGACTTTTCTTGGCAGTAGCAGCCCAGTCCTTCGGCTTTGGTTTATGTTTTCTCAGTTTCCTACCCGATTGGGTCGATATATTTGAATCGATATCTGGAAAGTGTTTCTTAATCAACAATTCCGTTCACCGTTCGCTTTTTTCATTACTTCCGACTGTATCAACTCCTTAGCTAAGGCAATTTTCAATTTTGCCATTGGCTTATAAGTTCCAGCTTCATTTGTGAAGTTTTTCCATGAATGTCTTTCAGTGTCTCTAATAGCTTTATCATAATTATTCTTCGCAATATAGTGCGTGTTCCAAAGTTTATTAAGTTCTTCGATAGTGGCGTGCTCTTTTGAGTTATACGCTTTGTTAAAAGAAGCTATTGCTATTTTCTTCAATTGGAATAATTCTTTTGTCCATCCTGCAATCTTTCCTGGCGGAGGTGGACTGCTCAACGGGCAGTTGTCCTCAAACGCTTTGAGTACTGCATCGTTAAGAGTTTTACATTTTTGATTAATTAATGTCCGTGTTAAGATATGCCCTGACTCTGGTTTCAGGAGATTCGAAAGACTTTGTCTATAACCCTCCCAGTTAGTTCTACGAGGATTTCTGAATTTATTACTTTCTGTCATATCTGAACTATAACATATGTGATCCACTTATGATTTGAGAATGTGGTAGACGGGTCTACCCTCCATCTTTTCATGACTTGAGCTACTCTAGGGGTTGCTAGTGATATATCGATAACTTCTTGTCTCACCCGATTTACAAATGTGGGTGTGTTTCCTTTGTTCAAAATGGACAAGTTAGTTAGCTTAAGAATTCGCTTAATGCCTCCCGTATTTATGTCGCTGCTACCCCATATCGTATGGTGAGCGTTTGCGTCACTTCCAATAATTAATTGATTTTTGTCTCTAAGAAAGGGGTGTTCCTCTCTTCATAGGTCAGGTATACTGACGCAATGTTTTTCCTTCACTTCTGTATAATCAATTCTCATCGTAGTAAGATCTTGATTACAGAATTTAGGAATGGCTACAGCAGTGTAGCTTTCGCTTTTCTTTACAAAAATGCAAGCTCTAGGCCTCAAGGAGCAGTTACTTCTATAAACATAGAAATTTACCAAATTTACCCAATTTAGTGGGGAACCAATCTATGATGAGTGTAGGTGAGAACCGCGATCTCATACCTTGGGAATATTTCATGACTAAAACTGTCATTTCAGCAGAAGGAAATGCAACTCTTTTTACTCACAATTTTGTGACCGAAATGCTCGTGTTCCTGCTATATATAACTATACACGAGCATTTTCAAAAAATGCAAAACAATCAATTTTTCAATTTCAAGACTGACAATGGTGCTGCTTAGGTAGATTTTTTTCGGGGTCGGGTCGGGCATTTAGTTCTTTCAGTGTCTACGAGGTACGGACGGCAAAAATATTAGACCTTTACGAAGAACGAAGTTCTTCGAAAAGCGGTCATATGCGTTTACCACGACCATTGTAACCAGTCGAATTTCGACACGGGAGTAGAGGGAAGCACCGATCATGGTCCTTAGATGACGAATCAGCAATAAAAAAAAATGTCCGTCCGTACGTCCGTCTGTCAACACGATAACTCGAGTAAAACTCAACCGATTTTCGAAAACTTTTTTTTTTTGAAAGACCTGCGTATGGCCGACAATTTATGGAAAAAAATTTCTTGATCGTGAGCCCTAGGACTTAGCTACAGCACTAAAAAAGAGTCTCTGCTAGGGGCAAACGTGTTTTTTGTACATAGCTCGAGTAAATCTTATCCGATTTTCGAAACGTTTTTTTTAATAAAAAGATAAAGCAATTCCCTACAATTTTTGGAAGAGACTTTTTTGAATCTGAGCGCCTGGACTCAGCCAGGGCTCTAAAACTGAGTCTCTACAAGGGCCCTACGTGTTTTTTGTGCATAACTCGAGTAAATCTTTTCCGATTTTCAAAAAAAAAAAATTCAATCGACAGGTCTGGGAATGGCCAACAATTTATGGAATTTTTTTTACTTTGGGTCGCTGGAACTAGCTAGAGCCCTAAAGAAGCAGACCCACTAGGGCCCTACTTGTTTTTCATACATAAATAGAGTAAATTATATCCGATTTTCGTGATTCTTTTTTATTCGATAGGTAATGAAAGCCTTAAGAGCATCCAAGAAAAAATGTGGGCCCGGGCCGAGTCTAAGATGGCCGCTAATGTTAGGGTGGATCGATCTAGGCAATTTATTTTGGAAAAATTCAAATATTTTGAAAACTATTGGAGATAGAGGATCGGTGTCAAAGGAAAAATTGTTTGGTTTCGGTGATACGCATGTTATGATGCCTCCCAATATGGCCGCTAATGTTAGCGTGGATCGATCTAGACAATATATTTTCGAAAAATTCAAACATTTTGAGAACTATAAGTGATAGAAGATCGGTGTCAGTGGCAAAATTTTTTGTCAACTATTTTAACTTTTTTTATTTAGACGGTTGCTTGAATATTGACAGACGATATCTGTCTCGCTCTTCGTATATTTGAATGAATTTGTGATTCCCAACCCCAAAATAAATTTTAGACATAGACGTAGACACTGGACAAACTGAATTCCCGACTCGAATCCGAAAAAAACCAACCTAGTAATTTGGAAAATTATTTTAACGGAGTGAAAATTCGGTGCTTCCGTTCGGCATGCAATGGCGGGCCATTACATATTGCGGAACCACTCTATGGTATTGCCCAAACATTTCTATAGAAATTTCTGATATAGGAAAAATATGCGTATTTTTGAATTTCGCGAAAAATGAGCTCATGCTAAAGGTTATACATCTCTATATTATTCGTGCATAAGTACAGCTCAAAGGTTATATTGTTCTTATGGGTAAATGCTCCCTTGATAAGATCAAAATATTGTTGTAGGGAAGTACGCTCCATTGCTCTCCCAGTACCTAACAAAGTTCGTCGCCTCGTCTCTATGTTTTCGTTGTGGCTTCCTCTTCCCATTCGAATTTAAGTTTGCATTGCCTTTATTGGGCTATAAAAGGCAACGCTTTATTTTTGTTCCGCGGGACTCTTCAAGCGGTCAGGACGTGCGTCTCATGCCGAAAGTTTGTGACCGACAAAGTGATAAACAGGCAAACTTCTAACTTTTATAATTATTTATTGTTACGAAGACTTGTTTAAAGAAAACGATGATTCTAGGCGCATGTGGAGGAAGATAAATGGTATTTTAGGAAGATCCAAACGAAAAAGACAAACGCTCTAACAGAAAAATGCTGGGTCGCATATTAAGTAAAGATAGGGTTACCGAAATTTTTAATGCGTTTTTTGCGAGGGTGGGTAAATAATTTGTAATTGTAAGGAACAAATAATAATTGACTGAAAGTCGCGGCTGTTCGTTTTACAATGATTTTATTTTTCACTGAAAATTTTACAATTCGAATACTTGATCGTTTATTTAATTTGAATGCTTTGATCAATCACTTGCCAGTGCGTTTTCCTCAACAACATCCTCCAACCCATCGGATAGAATGGATCTTTGCAAGTTTCGATATCGGTCGTTTGTATTTTCGTTTCGAATTTTCCACCACGCACTCGACTTCAGCTGATCGAACGACACCTTTGCGATCAGGAAAAACTTTTACGATGATCCCCTTTGGAAAGCGTCCGCGAATTTCGTTTTCATCGACAATTCGTACCAAATCACCTTCCCTTAGTTGTGGATCGTTTCGATTGTCTGGCCATTTCGCCCGTTTGTGAAGAAGTGGTCGATATTCCTTTACCCAGCGATGCCAAAATTCATCTGCGATTTTGTGTGCCATTTTCCATGTTTCCCTCGGATTAAAATTGTAGTCGACCTTCACATCATATTGGGAATGGTTGGGGCGTAGCAAAATAATGTCGTTCGGTGTAATGCCTCTGATGTGGAAATTATCGGTATCGGATGAAATGTACGTTAACGGTCGATTGTTTACTGTATTGACCACTTCAGAAAGTGCAGTCGACAAAGTTTCGAAGCTCGGTATCCACCAACACTTCCAATCCTTTTTTGACGGATCTAACCATTCGTTCCCAGGCTCCACCAAGATTCGGTGCTGCAGGACAATTGAACACCCATTCGACGCCTCTGATCGAAAGTTTGCTTTCAATTACACTGTTGTCCACATTTTTGATGAATTCGGATAAATCGTTGTCGGCTCCAACGAAATTTGAACCATTGTCCGAGAATATTTTCTTCGGAACACCACGTAAATTCATGAATCGAGTTAAGGCCATTAACGCCGATGTTGTTGTTAACGATGACGCCAATTCCACATGAATTCCTCTCGTCGTTAAGCAAGTGAAAAGTGCTCCCCAAACTTTTTCGTACCGGCGACCATACTTCACTATGATCGGTCCAAAGTAATCCAATCCGATGTAAGTAAATGGGAAATTGCATTTCTTGGATCGTTCCATTGGAATGTCGCCCATTTCTACCAGTCTGACTTTCGGATTTCTTACTCGGCACATCATGCATGACTCAAACGCTCGTCTGACCACAGTTCGGCACGTCGGAATCCAAAATTTTTCCCGCAAGTGATTGATTACTGTATCGACCCCTTGATGAACGTTGATTTGATGGTACCAATCGGCCAACAATTTCGTAAATTGATGTTTTTGATGCAGGACGATTGGATTCTCTCCTGGTATTCGACCTTGCATACAAATTATGCCATCGTTGTCAATGATCGGGCTTAATTGGTACAGGCAACTCCTCTTCTTTACGAAACCGCTGATTTTCAGGTCGTGTAGTTCTTGCGGATAACAGTCTCGTTGCACCTGTCTGTACCACAGCTTTTCGGCTTCATGTAAGTCGTGTACGTTAATCGAAAACGATTTCGGTCGGTCCATTTTCGATAATTTTAAATTCTTTACCATCCTTAGTATGTATGCAGTCGAACGTATCAAGCGGTTGTATTTGGAGAAGCGATTTATGTCTGGCAAAGGATTTCTTCCATATTCCGATCTAATCGTTGCAATCACTTTTTCAGTCGGTTCCAATTCGTTGACGAACATTAAAATTTCACTTTACGAACGGGAAATAGCAGCGTGGAATGTGCACTTGTCGTATTGATTTCGCTTCGGCCAACCAGTTCCTCCACTTGTCAAAAATTCCTTCTGATGCTTGGTCGTCCCATTTGATATCGAGGCTTCACAGTTCCTGGAACAATATTTTCAATTTGCTTACCAGTGGTGATAGTACTCCAAGCGGATCGTAAATGCTCATAAGGAATCTCAGCATTTGGCGTTTGGTCGGAACGATTTTGCCATCCAATAATGCTTGCTCAAATTTCTTGAAATCAAAATTGAAAACCAATTCGTCGTTCTTGAAATTCCATATAATTCCAAGCATTCGAACTTCTTCCAGTTGGTCGTAACTTGGCAATCTCATTTCTTCTGGAATACTTTGCATGAATTCGGTCGAATTGGAGCACCATTTTACCAAACGAAATCCACTTTCTTATGCACTTCCGAAACGTTTGCTGCCAGTGTGATGGCTTCATCGACGTCATTTGTGGAGTCTACGTAGTCATCGACGTAATGTTGCTTAACGATTGCACCGTTCTACGCCGGGGAATTGTTTCTCGAATGATTTCGCATTTTCATTCTTGACAAATTGTGCAACTGATGGTGATGAGATTGCTCCGAATATCATTGCCTTCATTCGATAAATGTCGGGCGCTCTATTTCTGTCTTTTCCCCTGAACAAGAATCGTTGACAGTCTTGGTCTTCACGTTGGATTTGCACCTGATGGAACATCTCTGCAATGTCTGAATTGAGGCCAATTGGTCTCAAACGTGCGCGCCAAAGTACTGCCAGCAATGGTGGAACGAAGTCTGGACCTTGAAGCAATAAGTCGTTTAGTGAATAATTACCCGCTTTTGCTTTCGCATCCATGACCCAACGAAATTTTCCTGGCTTGTTCGGATTGTGTGCATCAAAATGAGGTAAATAGAACGTGTTGGGTGTTTCTTTCGTATCGTCACCAGTTAATTTTTCTGCATATCCTTTTTCCACGTAGTCGTTCACTCTTTGGATGTATTCGTCTGCGAATTTCGGATCATGATCCATTTTTTTCTCCACCGAAAATAAACGTCGCGATGCCAATTGCTTGCTCTCTTCAGTTGGAAACTGTTCTCCGGGATACTTGTACAGGTGACCAACCTCGAATCTGTCGCCAATGTTTTTCAATGTGCTTTTCATGATCTTTAGTGCAGCCTCATCTCCTGCTGACAATTTCTCCGATTCGTTTTTAACGCCAAAATTTTCGATTTCGTACGTCGCCTTCATCAAATCGCTCAAATCCGTTTCGTTCTGCATTTCGGTACACAGATGAATGGAGGCTGTTGTCGACGACGTCGTTCCGTATATCGGTCCATGAACCGTCCAACCAAGACGAGATTTGCATTCAATCGGTCCATTCATTTTATTTTGGTTCGTTTTGAGCGGCGTGGTTAGACTGGCATTGTTCGATCCAATCAATAACAACGGTTGAACATCCGATACGTTCTTCAGCATTTCTTCGCTCAAGTATGGATGTAAATACAATACATTCTTGACGTTAAACTTCTGTGATGGTATATTTCCAGTTCGCACGTTGTTCAGCTGATAAAATTTAGCGTTTCTGCTAGTGGACGATATTTGGACGTTGACGAGTCTCGATTCGTTATCGGTTCGGATGATATCGTTCGTCCAGCGGTAAGTAATTGGACTGATCTTTCCGTCCAAACCCAATTCGTTCGCCAATTCTTCGTCCATCATTGTTGCGGTTGAACCGTCGTCTAAAAATGCAGGAACGTACATCGTTTTCAATGGACCTTTTACGACGACCATCACAATTTTCAACAAAACATCGTAAGTATAAATGCAACGAACTTCTTCAATCGGACCGCTTTCCATGTGTAGTATATCGGCATGACCTCTGTTACATTTCGAACATTTTGGCAACAAATTCCTTTTTCTACAAACTCGTGACTGATGACCTTTGATGAGACACAAGAAGCAAATGTTGTTCTTCTTCACAAGTTCTCGACGTTGATCGACCGTCATTTTCTTGAATTCGTTACAGTTCTGTAAATAGTGACCAACTGCTCCGTCACATTTATGGCACCATTTTTCTCTTTCCGGAGGTTGAGATGAGTTGACGGTGAGAACGTTTGCTTTGGTTGACTTCTTGAGGACGTCTTTTGCTGATAAGCCGTCATATTGATCGTCGAGCTCGTACTTAAACCATTCTCCAAATTCGGCGATTGTTACGTTCGTATTCTTTCTGCGTAGTTCGGCTTTGTAATGGATCCAGAAATTTTTCGTGGTCGATGGGAGCTTTTCCTCCAAGCGTGCCAACAACTCCGGATTTTGCATATAGCTCATTGCCTTCATATTCCGAATCGTTGTAATCGTACCGAATAATTTGTTGTAGAACAGCTTAAATTGATGTATATTTTCTTCTTTCATGTTCGTTACAGCACGCAAATCGAATATTAAATGCTGCAGTATCCATTCCGGTCGACCAAAGCTCATTTCGAGGTGTGAAATTATTTCATTGATGTTGCATTACCTTCCAACGCCTTGCTTAATCGACACAGATTTTTATTCGGATTGATATTGTATTCCTCGGTTGATCGATGAAATTCGCTAATAAAGTTTGGCCATTCCAAAACGTTGTCTCCATGGAACACCGGCAAATCTTTCAAGTCGCGCGTTTGTAGTGCTTTAAATGCTGCGATTAAAACGTCGTCTTGATCACAATTTAACGTGCGATTTCGTCGGGTGCTCTCAAAAATTTCCTCACGACGGAAATTGTTTCTATTTGGCACTTGTTGTTCAAACCGTGACTCCATCTCGTTCGCAATTTCGATTCGATCTGGTATTTTCTTTATCCATTCACTCGTATTTTTCTTGCGTTGAATGGGATCTATTTCTTCGATTTCTTCTTCTTCTTCGTCGAAATCGTTCGACATTTCGTCTTCGATTCTCTTCAATTCTTGCTCGTATTTCTTAGCTTGCAACAAGAATTCTTTTTTCTTCTGCAACTCTTTCATTTCAATTTCGTGAATTTCGGTATCTCGTTCGATAGCTTTCTTCAATAGCTCCATTTCTCGAATACTTTTTCGACTGATTTTAGAATTCGCTTTGCCAGCTAACGACTTTACCGTTTCATCCGCACGTACGAGAGTATCGGTCAGGCTCGCACCTCCGCACGCTCCAAATTCTGGTTGATTTTGCTGAAAATTTTCAAATCCAAAACGCTGCGGTGGTACGCCTTTATTCGAGCGTTCACTCTTACGTATGGCCTTATTTTCCTCCATGAGATTCAGTTGACTCGAAGGACCATGTAATTGTAAGGAACAAATAATAATTGACTGAAAGTCGCGGCTGTTCGTTTTACAATGATTTTATTTTTCCGTGAAAATTTTACAATTCGAATACTTGATCGTTTATTTAATTTGAATGCTTTGATCAATCACTTGCCAGTGCGTTTTCCTCAACAACATAATTCGCTGACAGCATTCCGACAACTGACCACTGATTAGGAACTATCTGTGGCGAAGAAAGCGGTTCACAGTGTGTGACGGAGTCAGTAGCCAGATGATATGAACATGTTTTTCCCTTCATCGTAGAGATGAGCAAGTTGATCTTTTTTCATATCCCGACCCGGACCCAGCCCGACCCGAGTAAATCTTTTGAAACCCGAAACCCGCTACCCGAACTGTTTTGAAACCCGACCCGATTAAATTAATGTGAGATGAATGTCAAAATTAGATAATCATTTTTAGAAACATCGGGAAAAAATCCTCTTTCAGTGAGCTCGAAATGTTATTGCTGTAAAGCTAAGAGACAAAATGTTAACTTTAGGTTTCCCTATACGGAGAAATTACTTGTCACTTTCAATTCAAAGTTAACTGGTTACAATGGTTACAATTGACAATTAGCTTGAAAATCGAAGGAAACCCGTAGGGGGGTCTATTGCGTTTACCACGGCGGACGTTTGTAACCAGTCGAATTTCGTTCCGGGAGTAAGGGGGGACCATCGTTCATGATCCTTATATGACGAATCAGCAATAAAAAACATATGAAGGGACCCGTACGTATCAGAATATATGTGGCAAACAGAGTTGATGTTACGAAAAGACTCGAACGTATTTAAGTAAATATTGCCTTAACTCTTACGCCTCGGTTGAACAAGCCCAGAAAACGTTGTGCTGTACTATACGACACAATAGGTCATGATTTTCGCCATCTTGATTTTGGGAAAAACTGCATGTACGCGGCGAATCTAACAGATGGCGTTTGGAGTAACTCTATGATAAATTTGAATGTTTGCATGAAGGATGTGAGGTTTTTCTCAATTTAAAAATTTTGGAGTGTAGAAATCAAATCTCAACTTTATTAATGAAAACTTTAATGTTTTCTGTCGTTTGAAAATGATTCCGTATTAAATTTCCAAAAAAGGTAAATTAATGCTCAAACTATTTTTATACGACAGAAAATATTTTAATTTTGATCAGAAAAATCAAAAACATCGTAATCGACAC
>CM055406.1:94279277-94308367 GCA_029228625.1 Pseudolycoriella hygida
CAAACGTTATCACCGTGCTACTTTTTCCCCGCACTACCGTTTTCCCCGCACTACCGTTTTCCCCGTAAAACCGTTTCCGCCGTACTACTGTTTCCCGTACAACCGTTTCTCCCGTACTACCATTTTCTCCTCATTACTGTTTTCCCCGTACTACCATTTCCCCATACAACCGGTTATCCCCTTACTGCTTCTTCCCCGAGCTGCCCAGCAGTTTCACCAATACTGGTGACTTCTACTCACAAAACTCTGAAACTTTGCAAAAGAAACCCATCGTCTAACTCCCATACATTCGAAAATAATTTTAAAAGCATAAAAATTGACCCAATGTCCAACTACCCGACATTTTCACCAGTACTGGTGACTTTTACTAACAAAACTCTGAGACTTTGCCGAAGAAACCAATGATCTGCCTCCCATACCTTTCCAAATACTTTTAAAAGCAAAAAATCCAAGATGGCGTCACTTTGACAGCTGGCAGCCATTTTCTTAGGATTCATAAAGATTCTACTCATCAATATCAACAACTTTCCCGAAGAAACCAACTGTCTAGCTATTCCAATTCAGAAAATAGCAAAAAATCCAAGATGGCGTCACTTTGACAGCTGGCAGCCATTTTCTTAGGATTCATAAAGATTCTAGTCATCAATATCAACAACTTTCCCGAAGAAACCAAATGTGTAACTATTCTAATTCAGAAGACAGCAAAAAGTCCAAGATGGCGTCACTTTGACAGCTGGCAGCCATTTTCTTAGGATTTATAAAGATTCTACTCATCAATATCAACAACTTTCCCGAAGAAGCCAAACGTGTAACTATTCTAATTCAGAAGATAGCAAAAAATCCAAGATGGCGTCACTTTGACAGGTGGCAGCCATTTTCTTAGGATTCATAAGGGGCTAATTCCATCGGTACCGTCACCTGGGTAATGAATTTCATCTCTTTCATTCTTTCAATGTGATTTATATTAACATGAGACAAAACACATTCGTTCCCCAGGTGACATGGTAGCGACAATGTATGGGTTACCGATGGAATTAGCCAAAGATTCTACTCATCAACATCAACAACTTTCCCGAAGAAACCAACTGTCCAAAAAAAACAAAAAAAAAATTTTAAATTACATCAAGAAAAAATTTCAGTCGAAATCTAGGTAGCATAATGTTTTTTTTGCTATAAAAGGCAATGCAAAATCGCATTTTAATTCAGTCCCTTTGGACTCGTCAAGCTTTGCTTTAGTTCCTCGGAACTCTTCAAGCAGGTCGGACGTAGATAGATTCACCTGGGAATCTTCTTTTGCATTGCCTTTTTTTGAATCATAGAAGGCAATGCAAAAGAATCTACTATTGCATTGCCTTTTCTTTGGCTTTTCGGCTTATAAAAGGCAATGCAAAACGGAACTCTTCAAGCAGGTCGGACGTATGTTGGTTCACGCTGGAAATTTGTGACCGACAATTTACACACAAACAGACAAACTTTTGACTTTTATAATTAGTAATATAATTGAAGGGTAGCCTGTAGTCTTTTTTCGCGACTTTACGTAATACCAAAATTTTGAGGGATCAGAAGTTAACATTTCTTCGGTGTTAGCCAAATATTTGTTAAAGGCTTGGTCACGCAAGGAGTGAAATTCCTTACTTATGGACAAATATTTCATTTTCAGTTTCATTTTTTTCGTCTGGGTTTGTTTCATTTTTAAATCGCTTACTAGCTTTACTCGTTCGATTGTTTAGATTGCGTAACCGCTGATTATACCAGGGTGGATCGTTAATAACCACAAAATGGAAAATATAAATTTTGAATTTCGCGCTCTTCTTATTTTATACGCAATTTTTAGGTTACATATTGTGAAAATGTCGATAGGAATTTTTGCTGTGCTAGAAGTCAAAGTCGGATATGATTTGCCGGAGTTATTACCAATTCTGTATTGGCGACAACCATCTCGAATAAAGGCGACGACATCTGAAGTTTTTCGAATTTTTTAAAATTTTTGTAAAATGACGAAAGAATCACATTGGTGAAATAAGTTTATTTTGCGACTAAGGTACTATTGGTTCTATTTATAAATTTGCTTTTATTATTTAGACTGTCGATTTTAAAACACAGTAGACATATTTTTCCGCGATTCTCAAGATGAGTAGCGACTTTTTTCCGATTTTTAGACATTTTTAGACATCCCTTTCTTGTAGCGTTTTGTGTTTCTTGAGTAACGGTATTATCTGTTCAAAAGCCATGTTTGTGGTTGTGTGAATGTGTATGTCTGTGTGTTTTCATATCAATACTTAACCCACACGTTCATACAAAAACCATAATTTATTTTTTTTTAACTAAATTTGAAAAAATGAAAATTTGAGTAGAACCAACTCAACTTCAACTTAGGCACTGCTTTCGTATCGACTCCAGTATGGCTTATTTGGTATCGTTGAAGAGCTAGTGATGTATACCTTGTGATTAAATAAAAAAAATTACGAAAAAGCGATTCCAATGTGTGAAATGTATGAAAATCTGGCCATAGTGTTCGTCATTACACTCAAAGCGATCTATCTAAAAAAAGTCACCGAGTTACCCAAATGTTTTATTGGCTAAAAACAATCTAATTGGGGCTAGAAACATAGATCAGGAAAAAAATTTGAGGTACATCTCATTTTTAATTAGACTTCCTTCAAACACACCGTGCGTGAAAAGTCGAACAATCAAAAAAAAAAAAAAAAATTAAATATACAGTAATTGTTGGATACTCATTAAGTCGGTCGGATAATTCAAATCATGCAGCTGTCCATATGGATAATAGCTTAGAATCACGTAATCTTTGAAGCACGTTCGTTTGCAATGCTACCAAGCCCACTAATGATCATGTTTTCATGTTCGTAGGTTCAACTCAGCATTCTTTTCAGCCAAATCATGTAGGTGTTCATTCAGTCTGGGGGTTTTTGTAATTTCATGCAGCGATTGAGTGGATATATACCTGTAGTTGACTCTGGTTCTTTTAAAGTCAATTGCCATACGTAGGCACTTATTTTCGAAGATTTTTATTTTTATAATCAAGTACTTTGGGATATCATGCCACACGGCCACTGCGTGCTTCTGATTTACTTGCATTCACTTTCACCTTCCATTTGTGGTAATAATCTTGGAGCCTGAGGAGGTGGCTCTGCACATTAGATTTTGCTCTGGCTGGCGATAATCTGGTGGAATAAGTGTTTGTGTCATCCGCAAAAATAGATAGAGTCGTGTTTGTTTGTGTGCATGGGAAGATCAGCCATAAATATGATAAACAGAAGGGATCCGAGAATAGAGCCTTGTGGGACTCCATCGTTTACTAGCACAGGGTCTGACAGGTGATTTGCCAGTTTTACCCTGAATTCTCTTTGCTGGAGATATGATAGAGTGATCTTTATCAGATAATTTGGAAATTTCACATTAATCATTTTGTAGATCAGGCCCTCAATCCACATCGTGTCAAAAGCTTTTTCAATATCTAAGAAAGCAGCGACCGTTACTTTACTATCGTTGAAACCAAGGACACATTCCTCAAATAATAACCTTATGAGGGCATGTACTGTTGAGTGTTTTCCTCTAAGCCCGAATTGATTATCAGGTAAGAGATTCCTCTACGTACAAAATTTCAGTATCCTAGCATGCACAATCTTTTCAAGAATCTTGCTCAGGTTATTTAGGAGGCTAATAGGTCTTAAATTTTTGGCTTCATTTGCTGGTTTACCGGGTTTGGGTATTGGAATGACATGAGCCATTTTCCATGGCTTCGGAAAGTAGCCTTTCAATAGTATGTGATTTATTACCTGTACTATGAAGTTATGTGCATGGAAGCATGGAAGCTTTTTGAGTGCAATATTCGGAACAGAATCAGGCCCAGTGGATTTCTTTTTTTTTTTGAGACTTCTGAGCACGAGCTTAATTTCTTCTGGATTTGTAAGCGCTATTTCCGACATATCGTCGTGATTACTTGGCGCCGACAGAAAAGAGCGTACTTCCAATTCTACTTTCTTATTGAATAACGGCTCCCCATCCCCATGTTTCGATTTTGTCTGTGAATCTTGTCGTACTCATTAGCAATAGCATTTGCTTTGTCAATGGGATTAATCACTAAAGTGCCATCACTCAGTTTGAGGGATGGTATTGCGGTGTTGTCACTTCTTAAGAGTTTATTAATATTTTTGTACATTTCATGGTTTGGTTGTATTTGACTCAGTCTATTCAGAAACAGCTTAGAGTTTGCAAGGTTTAATTCACCTGCTATGGTGTTATCGAGACGTCTGATTTCATTTCTCAGTTCCTCTCGCTTAATTTTGTTCTGAAAGTATGCTCTTCTCAACCTTTCTTTCAGCCCTATAGGTTTTTTCAGTTTCGAAGAAAAACTTTTTCTCAGTTTTGTGCATTTCAAAGGGATGGTTTCGGTCATCGCACGAGCTATCAACACTCTAAGTCGATTTCCGCTTGAATCTATGGGCTCTGTGGCAGAGAAGGGGTTAAATTCTAATTCATCATCTATTACCTTCCTGAAGCAGTCCGAATTTGCTTCTTTAAAAAGGTATTGCTGTGTAGGTGTCTTAAGGACGAATTTAGACTGTAGTCGTAAAACATATTCTATAGGGCAGTGGTCAGGATTCTTATGTAAGACGTTTGTACTAGTTATCCCTGTCCCGTTGACTAGCGCCAAGTCAATGGTACTCTGATTTGACTTACTCCTATAACAGGTAAAGTCTTTTGGATGAATCAGTTCTGGTGGGCTTTCATCAACGATAAAATTATATAGATTGTTTCCGTTTGCATTGTTGCCTGAATTATGCCAAAACCGATGTTTAGCATTGAAGTCACCACCAATAAATATGTTTGAATTTAAGGTCGTGAGCTTCCTCAAGTCGTCTTTCAGTAGAACTTTGGGACAGTAAAAAGAGACTACAGTCAGAGTCTTAGAACCACCCACTGATACGTTCAGGCACGTAGCTTCGCTGGACTTTAGTGATGGTGTATTCACGGCCATATGCCTCACATTATCTTTGAGAGAATGGCCGTGCCACCTCCACCATCAGTCTGTCGGTCATTCCTATAAATTTCATAATTCGAGAACTTCACAACATTCACATGTGAGAGCTTAGTTTCACTGAGGATTATGCTTATGCAAAAGAAATTCAACTTCTACTTGCTTAGCTCTGCTACGTAAGGAGTTTACGTTCCAAGCTATTATCCTTAGATTCGCAGCTTCCATGCCTACGTGAATTGAGATAGGAAGTCTATGATTAACATTTTCTTTAGCATGGGATTGCTTGCTTTTCTGTACTCTGGTACAAATTTTTGGATTCTTTGCAGTAAGTCATTGATACTACAATTAAAAAAACTATTGATTTCATTGCTCAGGAAATTAAGATTATTTTCAGGGTTTGTTTGATTATTCGACTTTAAAACTTGACTGAATGATAGATTACTTTTAAGATTTGATGCGTTGCTGGAAAAGACTACATTATTACTATTTTTTGTTTGTGTTTTATTGTTACCTGACTTTGTTTGGAATTTTGCTAGACTTTCCGTGTATTTGGTGTAAGCTACGCACTTCTTGTAGCTGGCTGGATGATCACCATTGCAATTTACGCATGTTGCTGGCTGATCGTCTTCCAGAGGGAAAGTCACCTGGTGAATGTCTGTGAGTGCATTTTACACACCGATAATCCAGGCCACAGTTTGAAGCTGCATGACCAAAGCGTTGGCATTTGCGACACTGTGTTCCCGTATCTTTTTTGATGAACTGCTGCCACGAAACGGCTTGATGACAAACGTGTTTGACTGACTTCATTATTTCTGCGATTTTCGTACCTTGTTCAAAATTCACTACGAACATGTCCGTATTCACTTTTCCTTTCGCAAACATCAGTTTAATGCTGAGAGTTTTCACATTTTTTGTAGATAAGTCCTCCTCTATGTCCTTTGGAGTGAATGAATGATGAACGCCCTTTAGGACTAATCTTACTGGTTTCTTGTCTAGGGTCGTGTAAGTATAGAATGGTATTTTTTGTTGTGCCAAGAACTCTTTCAAAGTGGTCGTTCAATGATTCGAGAGTTACGCTATAGCCTTCTTTCATAATTTTGAAGACAGAATTCCTCTTCATCATTTTTGTTATATTTGGTATAGCATCTTTCGGATTTTTAAAAGCTTTGGCTATGATAATCGGAGATGTTTGCTGTTTAACGGCTTTTCTTGCAGAATGATTCTCCTTTCGAAATTGATTGTTATTGATTGCACTGCTTTCCCTCGCATTTAGATCGTCATTGGCATCCGGGTCCAGAATGGCAAATGGATTGGTGTCAAGTATGGAATTTCTCATTAGAGAGAAAGATGACTTTTTTTGTAAGTCTTCCACTATTGAGGAAGATGATCTTCTCTGCAGGTTGTCGTCATGCGTTTTTGTTCTTTTAGGATCTTCATGCTTGCCACTATCGTCAAAGCTATCATCTTCGCGAGGTCTAAAATTTTTCACATTTATTTCTTTGAATTTCCTTTTTTATATGTTCCAGTTTTGTCGGGCGGGTCGTTGTCGTTATTACTTGATGACATCGCAAAAACACTTTCAATAAGACACTATAATACACAAATAAGTATGCACTTGTGGAATTTAATTTTAGTTATTTTGCTACTTAAGCAATTTGAATTGATATGTTTATTTCAATTGCTATAGAAAAAAATGCGACTGTTCTGCTTGACTCACTAAACTGAACTCCCTTCGGTTCGAAGCCTCTCCTTAATGATCTGGGTCGGTCCCAAGATCGACCCAAGCCCAAACAATTTTTTTTTAATTTTTTGTGGAATTTTTGAAAATTTTATAAGAATTCCTTTTAATTTTTTTTTTTTAATTTTAACATCGTATCTTCGGAGGGGGCGGGTTTTTCAATAATGCTCTTACGGCCATTTTCGATCCAATTTAGTGTGGGCAATATTTTTTTCGATACGACTCTATTCTGTTGCGTACGAGTCCGTCTGTCGGTCTGTCTGTCTGTCCGTCAACACGATAACTTGGGTAAATCTTGACCGATTTTCAAAAACTTTTTTTTCCTGAAAGGTACAATCGATCCAAATGAAAAATTATACAAAACTTGCGATTTGTGGGTTCTGCGAGTTCTTTGAGATCTAAAACCCACACCCAGTTTTAGTGTTGTCGCTTTTGGCTTTTGCTAAATGTATATCGATAATGCAGTTTCATTGAGTTCGTTAATTGGCGCATTTTTTTTTGTAAAATTCAAACGTTCTCTGACTTAAAATTTTTACACATTTGTTTGATGTTAGCAAATTTCGGAATAGATCGATATTTGTTTCTTCGCATTATTTTTTATTTAATGTTGGATTTAGAAATTACTTCAACAATTTGAATTTTCTTGCAAATGTAGTTTTTTGTTTAATTTTGTAAATTTCCTAAAAGCTTAATTTTGCAGAAAGTCCGATTATTTCGGGGATTCGCATATCTTATAAAACTCCAATTTTCTTAGAGAGTCTAAGAGAGAGAAGAGAGAAATTTTTAATTTTTTTGATAATTTGAAATTTTTCTAGAAATTATATTTTCCTGTAATTGTGGGATTTCCTTGAAATTTTTATTTTCTCAAAAATTTATATTTGGAGAAAGAATTTGAATTGTTCAAAAATGTGGGTCTTCTTGATAATTTTGAATTTTCACAAAAACTTTAAATTTCTTGAAAATTCAATTTTTCGAAAACTCAATTTATTTTTGAAATAACAGTACGGGTCAACCGTATCTTGATTTTCATCATCTTTATCTACATTATCATCCATTGTTTTGATTGACGGCTTTGACAGTAGCAGTACTTCAGTATATTTTTTAAAATTTTAGATTTTCTAGTGAAGTATCTCACAAATTATTGTTTTACTTCCCTTAAAATAATTTCAATTGTTATTACGTTTTGATCATTTGTTGTGCTGTGTTTAATTGTGGAGTTTTGAATCTTTTTTTAATAAATAGATTGGTGTATCCATCAAAAAATCGCTAATTTCTATCGTGTGAAAAGTGTTTTAAAACTTCCAGCTTCTGCAAGCATTATTTCGCTTTCCTCTAGTGGATTTTCGAGAATTTTGTTTTTATTAGAAACGTTTATCTATTTAGAAAAAGTTGTAAAATTTTGTGAAGTTTCGAATTAACTTTTCTAATAAAAAAATGTAATTTAATTTGTGATCATCACGGGAATCTTCCGATTTGTATTTTTGTTGACAAATGACATGACATGGCCAATTTGTTTACATACATTCGTCCAAAAGCGGCAACACCGAATTGGAATTTATTCATTGTGTTTTAAACCCACAAAAATAACTCTCGAAAGACATAATTGTAAACTTTTGAGATTGGAAAGATTGTAGTCAAAAAATATTTTATGGGATTGAATCTGGGCACTGTCGGCACAAGGGCCGCCGAGTTAGGACCGTTTAAGTGGTTTTTGGTCTTTTGCACATAACTCGAGTAGAAGAAACTTTTTTTAATTTGAGTCCTTGGACTTAGCTAGGGCACTAAGAACGAGTCTCTGCTAGGGCTCTATGTGTTTTTGCACATAACTCGAGTAAATCTTTACCGATTTTCAAATTTTTTTTTGTTTGAAAGATCTGGGCATGACCGGCAATTTGTGGAAGAAATATTTTTCGATTTGAGTCTAGACTTACCTAGGGCACTAAAAAAGAATCTTTGTTAGGGCTCTACGTGTTTTTTGTACATAACTCGAGTAAATCTCTTCCGATTTTCAAAAACTTTTTTTTTGTGTGACGGCCGACAATTTATAGAAAAATTTTTGCCTGTGCTTAGGGCTCAAGTGGGCATCTTGTCGGTCCTAAGGTCGGTCCTAACATAAAAAAATGTTTTTTGCTATGTTGCAGAGCAAATTGAGGGAAACATTTTTGTCTATGGGAGTATGTATCCGAGGCCTCTACTTAAGGCCCTAGGTCGGCCTTAGCCCAAAAAATGTTTTTTTCTATGTTGTAGTGAAAATTGAGTAGAACATATTTCTATATTTGGAGGTCAATTTTGTGCGTTCGGAGACTTTTTTTACACCGTTACTTCGGACGGGTTTTTCAAAATTACCCTACGGGCAATTTCCAATACAGTCTAATGTGAACGAAATATTTACTTAAATACGTTCTAGTCTTTTCGTAACATCAACTCTCTTTGCCACATCTATTCTGATACGTACGGGTTCCTTCTATGTTTTATTTCTCTTTTATCTCTCTTTCCACGCAGAGTTTAAACGAAACCTTGTACAATCTTATATTATCTTCCTATAAATTAAGAGTTTGAGTCTTCGGAATCGGGTTTGCATCCTCTAATATTCAGATTTCAACAATTTTCTTGCAGGGAACACACTGCAGCAACTGCAATTTTAGGTGATTTGGGAGTATGGAGATCAGCTGCAATTCCTGGGGGCCTACCAGCGTGGCAGCTCTCTTCTACATTCAAAAAGAATCTGAAAATCGCCTTACTCGGGGGGTAAGTTTTCGAAAGTGTTTGTTGTTATTATTGGTTCTAAGCGAAACATGGTTTTGGTTCCGCTTCTTTTTCCCGTGTCATTAACAATAACTACTGTCATTGTTGTTTTTACAGTGGCAGACCATGGACTATGGTAAATGTGATTGACACCGATTCGAAAGCACGTGACATCGTGTTTCTCGACAATTATGCGATGTCTCGGTGGAGATGTGTGTTACATTATATGGTTGGTGGTGCAACAAAAGGTCCCGATGGTGAAACGATTTCACCAGATGCGGTGCGTATTCTATTGAATGCGAATCTAATGAAACGTGACGAAAACGATGGAAGCCCAGTGATTACACGTCAAGGATTTCAGTTTCTTTTATTGGATACACAAGCGCAAGTGTGGCATTTTATGCTGCAATATTTGGATTCATGCGAGCAACGGGGGATGAATTTGCCGGAATGTTTGTCGATGATGTTTCAACTGAGTTTTTCCACGTTGGGCCGTGACTACAGTTCGGAAGGATTAAGCAACACTCTTTTGTCGTTTTTACAACATTTGAGGGAATTCGGATTAGTTTATCAGAGAAAGGTAAACCTAACTTCATTGTGCTACACAGATCGATGATTTCTAAATTCCAGAGGAAGGCTGGCAGATTCTACCCCACCCGATTAGCTCTTAATATCACAAACAAAAATGCGGTTGCAATTAGCGATGAAGATACGCAGCACGATAAAGGACACATAGTTGTTGAGACAAACTATAGAGTTTACGCGTACACAGACTCTAATTTACAGGTCGCTTTGTTAGGATTATTCACGGAACTTTTATACAGGTAGCGTATGCCAGTCCCGGAAGAGTTTCAGATAACCAATGCCTACATTTTTGTAGATTTCCAAATTTAGTTGTTGGTGTTCTGACTCGCGATTCAGTACGTCAAGCGCTTCGAGGCGGTATTACAGCTGATCAAATTATAAGTTATCTGGAACAACATGCTCATCCGAATGTAAATATATTTCAAGGGATTATCCATCAAAGTCATCCCCTGATTGCAAAAATTCACTTTTCTCACTTCCGCTCTCTCATTTCCAAAATTTCACTTATTTTGTCCCATAAACTAATTTTTTCAAAAGCAAATGGGGGAAATCACAAACAAAAATCGAACTTTTATATATTTAATGCATTCCCTTAAGGTATCTCGACAATGATAAAGTTGTCTGTCGGTTAAAAAAATCTTTAGGAAATTTTTTAAAACTGGAAAATCGTTTTATCAGAAATCCTCGAGTTCAAACTAGAAAATCGATGAAAATCTTTTAAAACTCAGCAAAAACGGTAAACATAATGCCGTTGAAGTCATGAAAATAGGTCCGACGAAAGAGGGGCTTCCCCGGACCCGTTTTTTTTTGAGGAGCCCGAGATTTTGACATTATTACTCAAAGAGGCGGCGGACCTTCACAAAAATCCTCCCCTGTTTACACAACAAAGGCGGTGACTTAATTTCTTTTATGGACATCCCCTTAATTGATTCTAACTTTCATTTTACATCGTCATATGAATGCTAAGTTTTGAAATATCCATTCTCTCACTCTCATTTTTTATACTTAGCATTCATATGACAATATATATTCGTGTCCCGTCTGCCGTGCATTTTTGCTGGAAGGCCTGAGTTTTTATTCTAGAATCCCATTTCTACCGGCTGAGATCATCGTTAATAAAGGTAAAATCCAATATACTATAGTACCAGACCGGGGCCTAACATTAAGGTATTAATTCCGAAAAATTCCCAAATATTATGCCCTGCGTACTACTGTTTCCCCCGAGCTGCCCAACATTTTCACCAATACTGGTTTTATCTACTAACAAAACTCTGAGACTTTGCCAAAGAAACCGATGGTCCATTTCGCTTACTTTCGCAGATATTTCTAAAGCCATCCTGATGCTTATTTTGTTGGGTACCCTTATGTAAAATACACCATACCCAACAACGTTCCCTTCGACACCAAACAGCTATCTCTTACCAAAAAAGTTACAAAAAAATTTTTCAAAGAAAATGAATCACCCTATTGCCTCAAATTCTCCATAGGAGTTTCCGATGTAACCAAAAGTTACATAATTTTATACTTCGTGAAAAGTACGCACGTGCAAATCAACTATCAAGTGTTCTTTTTACGTCCAGGTCGTAGTCTCCGGGACCTCAATTCTATTCGGAGTTTTGTGCTAAAATTAAGAGTGCTACCTGATGACTTCCATATGGGTCATCGGGGAAACGGAAGTAGGTTAGGCGTTCGGTTAACCTCCAAACACCGGAAAAATGGATACCGGTTATGAACTCAACAACACAGCCTCGGATCGGACAGGGTAAACGGCAACGACTCAAGCAACGGAAAAAGGACCACGATTTAAAACTAGGAACATGGAATGTAAGACCTTTGTTGAGATGGCCTGGAAAGGACACAATGACCAACAGCGACTATAAGTTCTACTACAGTGGGAAGAGTAACCACAGTCCAAGAGAGTATGAAACAGGTTGACAAGAATGGATTAGTCTTAGTAGATGAGGAAAGATGCATTGCGAGATGGGCTGAGTACTTTAAAGAACTGCTTAATCCGAACACACCGCTCAACTGAAACGAAGAAAACAACGAATTGCCATTTCATCCTGCTCAACCATACATAGAAGAACCAACGATGCAGGAAGTTGAAGCTGAAATTTCGAGGCTCAGGGACAGACAATCTATCCGGTGAACTTTTTAAGAACGGAGGCAACGCGCTATGTATGGAAATGCACGAGCTCATCACGCGTATATGGAATTTTGAGGAGTTACCGGAAGAGTGGAATTTCTTAATCACTTTGTATTGCCTTGATTTAGACCAAAGGAAACAAAAAGAAACGTTTTGTTTCGATTCAACAATCTACTAGCATATTTGCTGATTTCGTTTTATCAAGTACTCATCAGTACACCTATGCTGGCAATGCTATGTGTGTTTTCTTTGGTCTAAATCCAAGCAATATGTGATATAGAAATTCAGTTTTCAAAGACCAAGCAATACAACAAATTTATAGAAGAAGAGTGGAAGACCAGCATACTTTGTCCTATATACAAAAAAGGAGACAAATTGGAGTGTGGCAATTTTCAAGGAATCACTCTACTGAATATTGCTTACAAGATATGTGTAAATATTCTCTACCATACATGGAAAACTCTGTAGGTGAATACAGTTAGTAGGTTAGAAGAAGTAAGCTATGGAGAGTAATGGAGGAATTTGGAATCCCCAACAAACTGATCTCGCTAACCAAGTTAACACTGAACGGAGCTAATTGCCGAGTAAGGATCCGTAATCAACTGTCAGAGATTTTCGACATAGAGGAAGGCCTACGTCAGGGAGATCCTCTCGCGACGCTGCTGCTTAACCTGACCCTTGAAGCAGCTGTGCGCAGCATGGACATAGATTCCAGCGGCACCATTTTCACCAAGTCCAGTCAGTTGCTAGGTCTCGCAGACGACCTGGACATACTTGGACGAAAAATGAATGTTGTTAAAGACAAGTTAATGGCCTTGGAGAGGAAAGGTACCGACCTTGGGTTGAAAGTTAATGACAAAAAAACGAAATATATGATCATCCCGTCTTGGAATCAACACCAGGAGGAAACCGTAACGATCGACACACACACACTCAAAATGGTCAACAAATTCGTATACCTTGGCTCGGAGCTGAACACTAATAACGACATCGCGGACGAAATTAAGAGACGAGTAATTCTGGGCAACCGGAGTTATTACGGCCTCCTGAAAATCTTAGTCAGTAAGCCGAAATCCTGAAATCCCGAAATCCGAAATCCGCTGCACACGTTCGAAAGAAAAGTACTGTAGACAATATTTGGACCAGTATTCGATCAAATATTAAAAAATTTGTTTTTATATGAAAAACATGGTCATTTCTAACTAATTTATAAAAAAACGTAAGTAAACTACTAGTTAAAAATGACCATGTTTTTCATATAAAAACAAATTTTTATTACGATGCTTCAAGCCGCAACGCCTAACATGTATATATTTTTGGAATTTAGAGACTTCAAAGATATTTTGAGGACCAATTTCGTTTTTTAACTTTAACTTTATTTTTAAATTTTAACTTTAGAGATTTTTTAAAAATAAAGTTAAAATAAAAAAAAATCGTCTATCTTGTGTGGCATTTAATATGAAACACGCATCGACAATCCATTCATAATTTCCTTCATTCTTATCGAGCAATGCCGCCTTGCCGAAACCTCCTACAAAAAGCCCACTGTGCGTCGCTTGCAGTTCCTAAGTGATACCAGATCTTTCATGTCACCATCAACAGTCAGCTGGGTCTCGCGTTGATTGAAAAAGAGGGTAGCGAGGTGTTCAGCATCTCCTCGTATAGGATTTGGCCAGCCTTATTTCTCTTAGAGCAATTCCAATACCTGTGTTTAGCGTTAAAGTCACCACCACCAGCGTTGTTTACGCTGGAAATTTTTGACCGAAGGCAAACATATAAATAGGCAAAGTGACACTCAGATAAACTTTCGACTTTTATAATTATGATCATCGATATGTGAAATATATGAAGGGAGTGTTTAGCTGATGAGCTGCAATAATAAGAGCCCGTTGAGTTTGTGCCAATGACGAATCCTGAACACAAATTATGTGTTGTTCGGACAACCGAGTACCAAGCGATAAAGAGCCGCTACAGGATGGAGAGTAAGAGCCCTCATGCATTTAATTAGATTTTTTTGTTTAATGTCCTTCACATAAATGAGTTGTTTCGCCCGTAGTTATTTTGTAAGAGACCCTATACGTTTTTAGTTTCATGGAGAACCCTTGAAATTGTGCAATCTCCGCACACATTGAAATGTGTTGAAATGGTCAAAATTTTGTTAACAGGTTTTTATGTTGGGGGATATTTTGACCGGGGTTATTTTGACCAGGGAAATTTTGTCCTAGAGCCATTTTTAATCGATTGTAACAGCATAAATATAGACACGAATTATAAGCGTGGGAAATGCACTCCTAGAATGATTTAATTTATATGATTTTATTAACTTCCTTTCCACATGTGATAGATGCTGCTTCATGAACACTCCATCAATTCAAAATCTTCATTGCCACCAACCGTTGTCGACCAAATAAAATTGTGGGAAAATGAACGGAATCGATTCACATTCACAGAAGGAGTTGCATACAATCAGTTTCTGTCACAAAGTGATTTCATCACATTACGTGACTACGCACAATCCATCAATGTTTTAATTTGGCAGAACGAACGAAGTCGGACAATGGTTGTAACAAAAAATGGTCATGAAGACGTGAAAAAATTCTGGAAGCGATACCAGAAGGGTGGATCGTAAAGACTTTTTCTCGGTAAGGGTTTTCAACACGATGGCGATGATATCAATTTCTAACAAATTTGCTGCTTTTGGAAGTTTGTATTTTTAACGTAAGTTTGAAAGAGTAAAATATTTCGTTATAAGTTTTTGTTTTCAATTGTCTTTCCCATCTTGTTCTGGGCGGTCTTTGTAGAATTTGTAGCTACGTAAGTGGTAAAACACTTTTCAACCACTCTCCACGTAGTCAGCAACATCACTAATACACTAAATCACCTGATGTTCTAAAACTAAAAGTTCCATTGCCACTTTAGTACTGAGTTGACCCCATTGTACCGAATTCTTTCCCTAACATTTATTATGGTTGGTGATTTCATTTATTGGAAAAATCGAAGGCAAACTTTCCGACCCATCCAAACCAAATCGTCAAATTTTGCAATGATTTAGACTTTCGCTTTCTGCGAAACCAAATGTCAACGGTTTCAACCACTTGCCACATAAACGTGAAAAGTTATTTATATTTATATTAATATTTTTACCCAGGGGGCCATTCAAGTATTGCGTACTCACCTACGGGGTGGGAGGGGGGGGTCTTAAAAAACGTGCGGGGGGGGGGGGGTTAGGGGGTATAGCTAAAATAGTACGCACTATATTGAAACGAAATATTTATTTTGAAATTATTTAAGTTTCATCCCAATAGAGTGAGGACTCAGTTGTATGTCGAATCTTATTCAGCTACGAAAAAAATGGATGGCGCCACCGACAGGAGTACTTTAGTTTTATATTAATCCGTATTCAGCTATGAAAATAAGCGGATGATGCCACCGACAGGCGGCTACTATTGCCTGATGAAAAGTGATGCAAACCACTCTCTATTGTATCTATCGTATCGTTAAATTATTCAATTTTCGTCCAAAATGGTATTAAAATTATGTCTATCGCATAACGATCGTTTTCCGCTATGCCGTCTCTTCAAGGATAATATCTGATTCGATATCTACATCATATACCCACTCAACATCTTCCTCCAAGTCATATTGTATGGCTGCCAATTTTTCACGTTGTCTTTACCCTAACAGTTTTATTGGTTGTACAGCTGATACTGACTTCTTACACGACACGCTTGCTTTCAGATGGATCTTCATTGATGCTACTGAGCTGAAATAACGGCCACAAGCGCACGTTCTACCATTAATTTTTATTTGCACGGATGGCCAGCATCTCAAGTTTGTCGTTTTTTTCGATGGCTAGGGACCAGAGCCTATTTTTAGAGAAATTAGAGAAATTTAAAGAAATTTCATATGACAGTGGGGGATGCAGGCAACAACATTGCTGTACAATGTCGAGAGAAAAAGTTTCATGCTTTGAGATATAGGGTTTTTGGGCGATTGAGTCAACAACTTAAGCACTTCTTTGGCTCAATCTCGGCTGGTAGCGGACCGAATGAGGTGGAAAAGGTGCCAAATGAAAGATATCGACAAAGAAAAAAAAAACGAGATAGTGAAAACCGGTCGAGTAGTTTGGCGCCCAGGGGTCCGAAATGATCTACACTGCCGGATATGTTTCCGGGTGAGGTTTAGTACGTGAAGAAAGCATCATCATCATCATCATCAAACTTTATAGACCGTTTATACCTTCCGGTGTGGGGTCTTTAAGCCGCAACCCGGTGGTCATTGACCACCCCCCTCCATACCCTTCTATCCTCTGCCAAGGAGATGGTTTGCTCGCCCAGTGAAAGCCCCCTAACTTCTAAATCTGATTTAATTGAGTCTATGAACCTTCTCCTTGGCCTACCCCTAGGACGTACACCCGGGACCTGTGCATTCAATATCCTCTTTGGGAGCCTACTATTACCCATCCTTTGAACGTGCCCGTACCATCTCAGACGACTAACCCTTGCCGCCTCCTCCACTGACCTAACCCCTAAATTTTCTCTGATGTCGTCGTTCCTGATATGATTGTCCCACTGTTCCCTCCGATTCACTTTTGCTATGCTCCTAAGAACCCTCATATCTGAAACCTCCAAGTCATGCACAAGGTATCCGCAGTCCACCCAACTTTCACTACCATATAAAATTGTTGGCCTGAAGATTGATCTGTGAATAGCTAACTTTGTGCCACTACTTAATTCCTTCCTGTTAAACACATGAGACCTCAACTGACTGGCCACCGCATTTCCCCTTCTCCTCCTTTCCTCAAATTCCCTAACTAACTTGCCATCCTCTGAAAACATGGCTCCTAAATATTTAAACTCAGAAACCTGTTCCAACTGCTCCCCATTTAAACTGCACACTACGTCTTTCCTAAATTTGCCAACATGCATAACCTTTGTTTTGCCGACGCTTATCCTCATCCCGTACTCCTCACATGCTACATTCAGGCAGTCAATCCCCCTCTGCAAATCATCGGCATTATCTGCTAATAGGGTTAAATCATCCGCATAGGCCAGGATTTTCATAATTACATCCCCAATTTCTACATTCCCCTGCAAATTGGCCTGCTTGATGATTTTGTCCATGAAAATTATGAACAGAAGAGGAGAGAGACAACAACCCTGACGAACGCCCTCATTAACCTCGAAAGCCTCACTAATTTCACCATCTATCCTTACCGCAGCCTTGCTCCCTGAGTAGATGCTTTTAATGTCGCCCAATAAACCTCCATTAATCCCGTATTCGCTAAGCACCTCGAACAGCTTTTGCCTCGGTACCCGATCAAATGCCTTTTCCAAGTCGATGATGCATAAGTACAGATCAATATTCCTCTCAAAGAGCTTTTCTATAGCCTGCCTAAGACAAAAGATCTGATCCTGACACCCTCTCAGCGGTCTGAAACCGCTCTGAGCCTCGTCCAGAACCTCTTCCACTATAACCCTAACCCGATCTACTAGCACACTAGCATAAACCTTTCCGACCACGCTCAAAAGTGAAATCCCTCTGTAGTTGCTACAAACTTTACGGTTGCCCTTCTTAAAGATCGGAGCAATAACACCGAAGCTCCATTCAGCGGGTACTACTGAGGACTTCATGGCTAAATTAAAAATCCTACAAAGCCATTGGATCCCACCAGACCCGCTATTCTTAATAAATTCTGTCCTAATTTCGTCTACACCTGCGGATTTCCCTGCCTTCAGCCTGCTGACCTTTCGTGTCACCTCTTCTAATGTAATTTCTTCCTCACCCTCCGAGTTAGCAAACTGATTTCTGTCAGGTGCCACTACCGGATTGACAGATGCAAATAGATCCTGAAAGTAATCACGCCAGGTTTCCAGTACTTCTCCCTTATCCGTAATTAACTGGCCATCTTTACCCAAAATGCTACCGCAGCCCTCCTTTCCACCACCACGCCTAATATCCTTAATCGTCGACCAGAATTTTTTACCCTTTCCTTGACCTGCTTCTTCCAATTCTTCTCCGAACCTCTTCCACGCGAGGTCCTTTGCTTCTTTAACTAGAGCCTTAACCGCCTGACTACAAGCCCTGTAAGCTCCTTTCTTCTCATCCGTTTTATCCTGTAACCAAACCAAATAAAGCTTCCTTTTCTCCAACACAGCCTTTTTGATATCGGCGTTCCACCAACCCGTCCTTTTGTTCCTACCTCCGCTAGAGACACTACCCAGACATTCCTCAGCTGCACTCAAAACAAATTCCTTAAAATTTGCCCACTCAGCCTCGATGTGAACTTTGCCATGAAACGAGCCCTAACTTCCTCCTCCTTGAACTTTCCTACGCGAAATCTGCGAACTACCTTTTTCTTCCTTTTAGCCTGACAGAGTTTACCAACCGACAGATGTGCACCCAAAAGATAGTGGTCCGAGCCGAAGGTGAAACCCCTGAAAACACGCGTGTCACATATTTCCTGCCTCTTGTCCTGTTCTATAATTACGTACTCAATTATTGACTTATGATCCCAACTTTCATTGACGTAAGTGTACCGGTGGATCCATTTGTGCTTAAAGAAAGAGCTGGTTACTGCTAACCCATTGAAATCACAGAAATCTAACAACCGCTTCCCATTTGCGTTCAAAGTATCTTCCCCGAATTTGCCTACCACCCTTTCATAACCTGCATTGGTTTTACTGTTTCCTATCCTCGCATTAAAATCGCCCAACAAAACCACACACTCACTTCGCCTTTTTGCCACAACATCTCCTAACTGCTCGTAAAAGGCGTCGAGGTCGCCAGCCTTGCTACCCTCGCATGGGCTATAAACACTAACCAGCCGATAAATACCCCCAGCTAACTTAATAGATATCCACATAATCCTTTCATTTACGCAGCGAACATTCAAGACAAATTTTTCTAATTCCTGCTTGATAGCCATTCCAACTTCCCATTTTGCCCTACCAGACTGAACGCCAGACAAAAACACTTTATAGCCGCCCACCTGCTCTTCTCGCTGTCCCTTAGTTCTAATGTCGCTCAATGCTAAGATATCTACACCGTAATCCTCGGCCAATTCTACCATTTCATTCTTGCGACACCGAAAAACCCCATTCACGTTTAGACTTCCAATAAACAAACCACCAACCTTTTTACATTGCCTGATCGTCAACGATGGGGTACCTGTTATGTCCTGTGCTGGTCGTACCCCGTGACCAACACTCGTCCGAGGCTGAGCCAAATTATTTTTACCGCTTGTGAATACAGTGGGACGGCCTGGTAAGCCGAACCGCACCGGAAGTACAAGCCTCAATGGGGACTTTAACACACGTGGCTAAAGTGCTATGCGCAAGCTCATCCATATTTTGCCAAAGCGATAGCTATGCGAATAGCGAAGCCCGTATCCGTAATTATAAATCACACTGACTTGAAATTGCATTTCAAAATAACAAACAACGAAACAACAAAACACCGATTGCTTCACATTAGAACAACATAACATCCGAAAAACGCGGCAGCATTGAGGTTATGTCACCATTACGATGTTTGAAAATGAGAATGAAAACTTTAATTGAGATGCAAACCTGATAAAATATTGTTGGGGCAGTGGGAAGTGTGAAGAAAGCAACGTCCGGAATTTTATCCGAATTTTTCGTTGCATATATTTGATTCCTCAGTAGATTCCTATTCTTCTTGCAAATTTTAAAGCCTGAAAATAGTCAAAATGTTGTGGGTTTGTCACTTTATTCGTATCAAAGTGGGGCAGTATCTCGACCGTAACTGGTCACATCGAGGTCATCGAGGTGGCGCGAAAGTTAGCTAAGCTATCGGAGATCAGGAGTACAGGATCGGAGTACAGGAACGACACAAAATTTGTTAGGAATTTTTGTAGAAGTGTAATGATGCTTTCCAAAGCTGTGTCCGGCATTTGTGACGCATTTTTTTAATCAAAAATGAAAACATTCCAAAAGAATTTTTGCGTTTCAAAGCTTTAAGCGTCACCCCAAATTGATATCAGTTGTTTTGGAAGGAGGAAGAAGGACTTGCGTCACATTTCCCTTCTAAAAGGGTTTTTGTTGTGATATCAGTACTTTTAGAAGTTTCGGCTACTACTTTCATGGGCAAAAATGATCCCCTCAACTTCCTCTACAACATATCAAAAGTTTTTTTTGAGCCGCCGCCGCCGCCAAACCGAGCCGCGGCGGCTACTACTTCCATGGGCGAAAATGATCACCTCAAATTCCTCTACAACATATCAAAAGTTTTTTTTTGAGCCGCCGCCGCCGCCAAACCAAGCCGCGGCGGCTACTACTTCCATGGGCGAAAATGATCACCTCAACTTCCTCTACAACATATCAAAAGATTTTTTTTGAGCCGCCGCCGCCGCCAAACCGAGCCGCGGCGGCTACTTCTTTCATGGGCGAAAATGATCCCCTCAACTTCCTCTACAATATATCAAAAGTTTTTTTTTGAGCCGCCGCCGCCGCCAAACCGAGCCGCGGCGGCTACTACTTCCATGGGCAAAAATAATCACCTCAACTTCCTCTACAACATATCAAAAGTTTTTTTTTGAGCTGCCGCCGCCGCCAAACCGAGCCGCGGCGGCTACTACTTCCATGGGCGAAAATGATCACCTCAACTTCCTCTACAACATATCAAAAGTTTTTTTTGAGCCGCCGCCGCCGCCAAACCGAGCCGCGGCGGTTACTACTTTCATGGGCGAAAATGATCCCCTTAACTTACTCTACAATATATCAAAAGTTTTTTTTTGAGCCGCCGCCGCCGCCAAATCGAGCCGCGGCGGCTACTACTTGCATGGGCGAAAATAATCACCTCAACTTCCTCTACAACATATCAAAATGATCACCTCAACTTCCTCTACAACATATCAAAAGTTTTTTTTTGAGCCGCCGCCGCCGCCAAACCGAGCCGCGGCGGCTACTACTTCCATGTGCGAAAATGATCACCTCAACTTCCTCTACAACATATCAAGTTTTTTTTTGAGCCGCCGCCGCCGCCAAACCGAGCCGCGGCGGCTACTACTTTCATGGGCGAAAATGATCCCCTTAACTTACTCTACAACATATCAAAAGTTTTTTTTGAGCCGCCGCCGCCGCCAAATGAAGCCGCGGCGGCTACTACTTCCATGGGCGAAAATAATAACCTCAACTTCCTCTACAACATATCAAGTTTTTTTTTGAGCCGCCGCCGCCGCCAAACCGAGCCGCGGCGGCTAGTACTTTCATGGGCGAAAATGATCCCCTCAACTTCCTCTACAACATATCAAAAGTTTTTTTTTGAGCCCCGGCCCATTTTCCGCCATTTTGGCGGTCACCCCTATACACTACACACCCAACCCAACATCTTTCCCTTTGACACCAAACCTGTATCTCGAACACCCAACCATGCCTTATACAAATATGCTTCCGTACACACACACACAAACACATACATATGGGCTTTATATGGCGCCTTCTAAGAGCCCTGGCGCCCAAACGAGGCCGGTACCCCCCCTTTTTTAAAATCTCATATGGCGTAGAATGCCCAGCCGAAGGCCCAGCCGAATTTCAAGAAAAGATATCGAGCCGTTTTCGAGAAAACTCCAAAAAAGTGGGTTTTCATACAAATGGCTCTGGAAGTAACTAACTAACTAACTAACTAACGTAGGATATTTGCATTAACTTTGGTTTCTATGAAAATGCACATTTTGTATGGAAAATGACGATTTTCTAAAGGTCATATCTCCGGATCCACTGGACCGATTTTTTTGAGTAAAAAGTCGATTTTAATCAGAATTTTACGTAGAATCCGAAAAACTAGGGCTCAGAAAGATACGACGCAAGGCAAAAAAGTCAAAATCTAGCTGTATATATGGTTCCGAAGTCTACGAAAAAAAATTTTCTGAATTTTTTGGTCGTATGGGAACTTGCGTCACGGGCGCATTGCTACCGCGCGCCCATGATTCTCCATCTTTCCAACGGCACCAAATTTTTTATTTTATGAGGAAAATTGAAATTTTGGCACCTCTTAGAGCGGTGATAGATCTTACAACATTTTTATTAAATCTCCATTAATTTACCAATTTTCACGTCCTTTTTGTCCTTTTATTCGTCCAACATTAACTTATTCTAAGCGTTGGCAAAATCGTAATTTTTCTCATAAAACATTATGTTCAGTTTCGTTCGTCAGATAACGAACTGGGCTATCATACAAAAATATGTCTGGGGACTTAGGGTCAAACGTGTATTCTGGGGAAGGGGAAAACCCCCCAAAATGGCGGAAAATTTACTTTTCTGATTTTTCGCACTCTTACATATCACCCGAAAAAATTTAAAAAAATATATTTGATGATTTTGCATTGAAACAATATTTTGTGTGCAATAATTAAGCTATTCCGGAATACTTGCCACGAAAAGTAACCATCCTAGTCACCACTCCAATCCCCAATCCTAAAAAAAGCCCAAAATTAAAAAAATGGAAAATATAAAAAAATACATTAGGCCCGATCTTAGATCCAACCTAGAGCACTTAGGAGAGGCCTCTGATCCATACTTCCATGAACAAAAAAGTTTGCCTCTTTTTCTCTGCAACACTGCACAAAAAATCTCATCGTTACAGAAATATTCATAAAAAACCACCAAATATCATGTAGAATCGCGTAGCGTGAGTTGAGCCCACACTGAGGACTCTAGTCCGAACCACTCAACAGATTTTGACTAATTTAATTTTCGTGATTTTCTGATGTCCATATCTTTTATTTAAAACATTAAATTGCGACTTCCGCTTTAATTTCGCAGATATATAAGTGAAAAAGTTCCTCCAACCTTCAAAAATCCACGTTTTTTACCACTTTTTTGACCGTAACTTCGAAGGTTTTCGACCAACTCTGCCCAAATTCAATCTTGTAATTAATTTTCTGATTATATTTCAGGAAAATAAAGTTTTTGAAAATCGGATAAGAGTTACCCGATTTATATAGAAAAACTCAAAATTAAAAAAATTTCTTCCATAAAATGTCAGGGATGCACAGGCCTTTCGAACGAAAAAAAATTATGACAATCTGAAGAGATTTACCGACTTATGTACAAAAGATCAAAAACCACTTAAACGGCCCTAGCTCAGCGGCCTTTGGGCCGACAGTACTCAGATTTATTCCCATAAAAATTATTTTGATTATCTTTCAGGAAAAAAAAGTTCTTTAAAATCGGTTGAGTTCGAGTTATCATGTTGACAGACAGGCGGACGGACGGTCATTTTTTTATTGTTGAATCGTCATCTAAGAACCATGATCGAAGCTCTCGACATACCTTTTCAAATCCCCTTTCAAATACGTTTCCCAATCCCCGTCTTAACCCCCGTCCGAACCCCTCCATTCAAATACCCTTCAGAACCCCGGCTTACCTTCAGTTCAAAAATCCCTTACAAATCCTTGTCCAAATACCTTTCCAAATACCTTCAAAAACCACCGTCTTAACGCCCGTCCGAGCGTCCTGTCCTGACTTTTCGTGACTTTATGTAATTATTCGCGATTTTCTGACTTTCCGGCTATGTTTTTAACTTTCCGGATGACTTTGTAACTTTCAGGATTTAATGTTATTTTTTCTGCGGTGGTCTACGACTTTCCGGAGCTGTTTCCACCTCGGTAAAAACCTTGACCACAGACATGCATACACAAATTCCGTTCTAGTTCCAGAGGCTAGAAAATATTAACATTGGTGACTGGTGCATTTTTGAATTGAGTGGACAAGCATATATAAGGTCGATGCACAGTTTTCGCTTTATAGGCGGAAAAACTTTCAAAGTTCAAGCTTACGCCTTGTCATTTACTTCAGTGCAGTCCGTAAAGGAAGTTGGTACTATTAGAATAGTGTCGGCGCATTATTTCCTCGACCTGTTGAAAATATTCAGTCATTTAATGGAAATATTTCTGTGCCTATCTTTCAAAACAATGTGTTGAGAGTATCAAGACGTGTTATTGAGTTGATTGAGAAGGAATTGGTTGAATAATGTTAAATTGATATTAAAATCGCAACTCATGTATTTTTATTTATAAGACCTTCTTTCGTATGAAAAGACACAAATTTTTACAGATTGCTGACTTTGCTGACATTCTGATCCTACTACAAATTTGAAATTATCCCAAAATAATCCCAAATTATCCTTAATAATCCCAATTAATCCTTAGAAAAAAAAATAATTTACTCCTCGTAATATGTTACATTTGAAAAAATGTCAAATTCTCCTTTGAAAACTAGGTTAGAAAATATCCCTAAAGGACATCCGTGCCGAGGTTTTAGAAATACGGTCGACGGACGAAAAATTGCGGGATCGATTTTCATTTTTTGCGAGTTGGCCAGGAGTAAGGGGTCTGCAAAATGGCTTCACTACAAAATCCAGAGGCACAAAATCCAGATGCGTCAAAATCCGGACGAAAAATCCGGAGGCTACAAAATCCGAACGCGTCAAAATCCGGAGACGTCTAAATCCGGAGGCGTCAAAATCCCGTGGCGTCAAAATCCAGAGGCATCAAAATCCTGATGATGTTGTTTCGTCTGGATTTTGTAGCCTCCGGATTTTGTAGTTTCCGGATTTTTATTAATACTAAGTATACAATCATTTCAAATGAAGTTAAATGTTATTAATGGCTTTAAATACTTTAATTTCATTGGCGACGGTCTTAATTAGAATATTTATTATTGGGACTTGGCCGCGTGTGTATGGAGTTCTGTCCCAAACCCCGTTGGGGGCTCTGGGGCACTGCGACCCAGCAATACATATTCAGAATACAATTTGTATTTATATTTATATTTATAAATAAATTGTAGCTGCTGTAAATACAATCTTTCCAATCTCGAAATTATTCAATTATGTCTTTTGAGAGTTATTTTTGTGGGTTTAAAACACAATGAATAAATTCCAATTCGGTGTTGCCGCTTTTGGACGAATGTATGTAAACAAATTGGCCATGTCATGTCATTTGTCAACAAAAACACAAATCGGAAGATTCCCGTGATGATCACAAATTAAATTACATTTTTTTATTAGAAAAGTTAATTCGAAACTTCACAAAATTTTACAACTTTTTCTAAATAGATAAACGTTTCTAATAAAAACAAAATTCTCGAAAATCCACTAGAGGAAAGCGAAATAATGCTTGCAGAAGCTGGAAGTTTTAAAACACTTTTCACACGATAGAAATTAGCGATTTTTTGATGGATACACCAATCTATTTATTAAAAAAAGATTCAAAACTCCACAATTAAACACAGCACAACAAATGATCCAAACCTAATAACAATCGAAATTATTTTAAGGGAAGTAAAACAATAATTTGTGAGATACTTCACTAGAAAATCTAAAATTTTAAAAAATATACTGAAGTACTGCTACTGTCAAAGCCGTCAATCAAAACAATGGATGATAATGTAGATAAAGATGATGAAAATCAAGATACGGTTGACCCGTACGGTTATTTCAAAAATAAATTGAATTTTCAAGAAATTTAAAGTTTTTGTGAAAATTCAAAATTATCAAGAAAACTCAAATTTTTGAAAAATCCCAATTCTTTCTCCAAATATAAATTTTTGTGAAAATAAATATTTCAAGGAAATCCCAAAATTACAGGAAAATATAAATTTCTAGAAAAATTTCAAATTATCAAAAAAATTAAAAATTTCAAAAGAATTAGACTCTCTAAGAAAATTGGAGTTTTATAAGATATGCAAATCCCCGAAATAATCGAACTTTCTGCAAAATTAAGCTTTTAGGAAATTTACAAAATTAAACAAAAAACTACATTTGCAAGAAAATTCAAATTGTTGAAGTAATTTCTAAATCCAACATTAAATAAAAAATAATGCGAAGAAACAAATATCGATCTATTCCGAAATTTGCTAACATCAAACAAATGTGCAAAAATTTTAAGTCAGAGAACGTTTGAATTTTACAAAAAAAATGCGCCAATTAACGAACTCAATGAAACTGCATTATCGATATACATTTAGCAAAAGCCAAAAGCGACAACAATAAAAGTGGGTGTGGGTTTTAGATCTCAAAGAACTCGCAGAACCCACAAATCGCAAGTTTTGTATAATTTTTCATTTGGATCGATTGTAAAATCATCAGTCTGCAAGAAAAAAACAAAAAGATACACGCAAATACTTCGGGAAAGCGTGTACTCCAACTTGCTTACTTGCTCAGAATAATTACGAGCATTTCAACATATTCAAATGGAAAGTGATTTGAGCAAAGCAGAGGTATCAATGACAATGAATGAAGTATGAGCATGTATGAGACCAAGCGCTATTACTACAAAGGGCAATTCCATTAATTTAATAAAAAAGTCTTAACAAGAAAAGTACTCGACTTTTCGTGAGGTTATCTTTTTCTGGTATAACTTCGAGGAACGAATTGTCGGTTTTTTGTAAAGATTGAACACAATTGTATCAAATAACCATTTCCCTCGACTCCCTGAAAACAGCAGATTCATCTTCACTCTCATTCTCATACATTCTCAATTGCAGTCATTTGACGCTGCTATCATTTCGATCAGCAAATCAGTGTCATCTAGACACACGATTTCACACGCGCTGTTCTTTTTATATAAATAAACTATAAGTCCACTTTTGTGACGCGTCTGATAGTGTTCATTGCGATTGTTGGGCTCGGTTAATGCTGCTTAAATTGGAGTTTCATTGGATGGTTTGGTCTAAGAACGAAAAAAGTGTTGGAAAGGAAAGTTAAATGAAGATAAATTTGAGTTTTATACACTTGTAACACGCTATAGTCACGCCGACTATTATTTATTGTTCATCATCAGAGATTGTCATCGATCTTTCCATCACAGCCATCTATAACGACAAGCCGTGCCTTTTCCTTTTCTTTGACGATACCGCTAATGTAGTAAAACCGTTTTCATCTATCACTTGTTTCCGAACTGTTATGGACAGTAATCGAGTACTACGCAGCTCGCGCAATCCTCCAGTCAGTCAGAAACGAACTTTGAACAACTCGAAAGCAACAAAAATCGAGACGGCAATTAAGCTTGTGGCATCTGCAGCTAATGCTAAGAACAGGATATCTTCTTCCAGAGTATCTTTAACTACGCCAAGTTTCTCAACGTCTAACCAAGCCACTGCTGCACCCTTGAATGCGATAAATATTTTAACAGAAAGAATCGAGTCATTAGAATCACGTTTGAATACCATTGAGGCATCATACAATCAGCTAGTAGCCGAAAACACTGAACTGAGACACATTGTGACTGATCTTCAAACGGGCATTTGTCAACTGCAGAATAGCAACGTACACACACCGAGTTCTGGCGCCCCTTCGTCAAGCACCACATCGATTGAACAGCAATCTATTAACAACAATATTGTCATTAGGGGAGTTGAAGTCAAAGACAGCACTCCTTCTGTTGAATTAACGGCGATTTACGAAGGCATCAGGACACATCTTGGCATTTCTGACGTTGATGAGCTGTCGCCTGTAAGCGTCAGTGTGATTCCATCAAATCCGGCTAAACCAGCATCATCGTTCAGACCAATAAAAGTGGTTCTTCAGTCCGTTGATGCGAAAGTGAAGTTCCTTCAGATCAGGAGAGTAAAGAAAGACATAGTCCAATCCGATATCGGTATTTCAAGTAACTCCAAGCGACCGATTCTAATCACTGAGCAGCTGACGCGTCAGAATCAAGAACTCTTGTTTCAAGCACGTTCACTGCGTGAGCAAGGCAACTTTAAATTTGTTTGGTCCAAGAACGGAGAGGTATTCGCTCGATTTAGACCAAATACCAAAGTCATTAAAATCAGTGATTCTGCGCAAGTAAATAGTCTAAGAACTGAATTGAAACTTATACCATTACAAAACTATGGACGACCACGACCCAGAATCTCTCAACAGTCTGCTGAATCTGACGCGAGAATTTGATAGTTCTGTTATACCTGTCAATGTGGGTGATTTAAACTCCATGCACTGGAATATTAATCATCTGGCAAATAAAATGCAAATTGTGGAGCAATATATCGCCGCTTATCCTGGAATTTTACACGTCATTGCAATTTCAGAAACATGGCTCAATGAACTAAACAAATCTACGTTCAATATACAGAACTATCAGGAAATACACAGCGTAAGAACTAACTCAAATGGTGGTGGAATATCAATATTTCTGCATAATTCTATATGTAAAACAACTCCAAGAGTTTTAGTTGACCAAGTCACAACCGATCTGAACCACTTCCTAGTTTTAGAAGTACCGACAGTTAACACCACTATTGCAATTCCTTATCGGCGACCAGTTTACACAATTGCTTTCATTGATCGATTTTTGGATGAGTTAGAACGATTCTGTCTTAACAGGCCTCACACACTGATCATGGGCGACTTTAATTTGAACCAATTGAATGAGAGCTACCGTCGCAGACTAAATGATCTATTTGAAATGAGAGGCTTTGCACTTATGAATGAAATCTCCCAGAGAGGCATAACGAGGCCCTGTTCTGGAACAATCATTGACCTGTGTGCCACAAATATGCTACAGCTAGAACATAAACTGTCACTGGTTCATAATAATGCTTCTGATCACAGTATTCTGTTTGCCTCGGTTCAAAAAAGATTACAACGTTCACATAGTGCCACTGTGAAAGCAACTTTCAATTTAAATAAAGCAGTTCAGATGGTTGAGGAGCTTTGCAATGTTGGGAACGTTGCTTGCGGAAATGATCTAAATATAGCACTACAAAACATCACATCAAATTGTACATCCACAATATCAATTAGATCAAATGAACGCATTGTCAAGACTCACGTTAATCGAGAACTCGTGCTAGCCATCAGAGAACGTGACAGACTGCTGGCATTGATAAATACCATCCCCAGCAATGAGA
>CM055406.1:94312061-94333593 GCA_029228625.1 Pseudolycoriella hygida
CCCTAGATACGGGCCTGTGCTGGAGAATTATTTACCGGGAAGCGTCATTATCTAGGTGGAATGGGATAGTTCGGGAAGAAATCTATGACCAGAAGCGACTAGATGATCTTTTGCAATGGCAAAATAACAACAGTCCAAAAGATTATTTAAATGGTTTTCAATAGGGCTAGAAACACAGTGAATACAAACAAATACGATGCTAGTTTTTCAACTGCATTCTTATCAACATTTACGCGGAAAATTAGAATGAACCGAATGAGCTTTTTTTTCGAGAAACTGGCGTAGACATATGATGGAGTGTGGAAATTTGATATTAAATTTTTCTTGGAGATTTTAATGCTAAGATACGTCGTGACGTCTTCTATCTGCCCACAATTTGTAAAAACTAGAAAACGCAAATGGCCACGGAATGCGGGAAGTGAGGTCTCACATATCGATTCAACACAACCGGTATATTAGAGGCGTGACATGGAATTGCAGAACGAAGACATGAAACGGCAATACGTGATCTGTCGAGAACTGACGGAAACAACCAATCGTAGACTATGCGTGGAATCAAATTAGACCGAATGAATGGATTGCTTCGCGACGGCAAAGCTTGACATCAACTTCTTGGACCGCTTTCATCATTTTTTGTTTGAAAATCCGACTTGACAAAGATAAAAGTTATTTCAATTCCATTGTTTGGTCCCAGAAGTTGACAGCGGGGAAGTCTCGCGAAGTAGTCTATATAGTGCTGGAACACTAGAGACAGTTGGAAAGAGAACAGCAATAAGAAGAAAATAGAAAGTCTTACGATGAATACCACTAAATGGCAAAAAACGCGGCTCGACTGGAAACTCTAAACATATACTCGAGTAGGCCAAGCAGAGTGATGTTCTACAGTCAACAACCTTCGGGCTTTAGATACAAAAACAGGGAGTATTAGATAAAAACAGAAGTCATGTTTGGTAAAATTGCTTAATTTGAAATCACCACTGCATTGATAATGAAAGGTCTCTTTTTTAAATTATTTTTTAGATAAATTTTAGAAATTATATTTGCAATTGGATTTGAATTAAAAATATTTGATGTTCACAAAAAAGGGAAACCGTTTTCCATCCATGTTCCATTTCCACCATTTTTCATATCGTCCACCACATACCAGAAAAAAATGAAATATAAAATTCAGTTTTGGTTACAATTTGCAATTATGATATTCTTCTGTTGGTCCAAATCACGCAACTTAACTACAGGAAAATCTTTAACTGTTGCTATTGGTTGTATTGGCTGAATGTAACTCTTACATTGAAGTTAACAAACATACAAACTAACTGAGTGTGAATTGCCTTCTTTTATTTGAAATGGGGGAAGACTATCGGATGTGGACACAGTTTTTTTTTATTTTATTTCGATAATATGATTTATTTTAATGAAAACAGTATTCTACGACATATCAAAATGATATATTAGTTTAATATTTTTAAATTCGAAAAAACTCAAATTCTTTTCAAATTTTTTCTTCATTTGGAGATAATGATAAGGTATAAAACATCCAACTCGTGAACGTTTGACTAGGAAATGTAAAAACAAATGCCCAGAACGTGTTTCAGAAATTTCTTTGGAAGATGTTTCTGTTTCTGGAAGGGTAATTTGTAGTATTTGCGGTTTCCTGGCTAAGAATATTCATGGGTTGAATGATCATATGAGTAAACATAGGCGTGACATTCATGTTAGTGATAATTTGCCTAATAATGAAATGTCTAATTCTGATGAGTTGACACATGATGAGACTGTATCTGAAATTTTAAATAATTTCGGATTACTGCTTAACAAGTGTCGAGTTTCAGTTCCATTGACTCGTATTATACAGAAATCCGTGAGGATTGCTGTTTGTCAGAAACTTTGTAGGGAAATTGAAGGTTTATTACAGAAAAATGATGTTAATTCTTGGATGAGATTACTTGCTTTTCCATACATCGTTTTGAATAATACATCAAAGGGGAAAGATGGTATTAATATCATTAGGTCTAATTTGAATTTCTTTAGAGATTGTAGGGACATCAATGAAGCTTTGTCCAAAGTTTTAATTGACGCAAGTATTCCATTCACATTGAATAAATCTGTCAATGGAGATGCTGTTATTATGAGAGTAGCTACGAGGAAAGTTAGTGAGGGTGACATCAAAGGTGCTGTTAGAGTTTTATGCTCTAATGAAACTGTTGCGCCTCAAACTTTGGAAAATGTTTCCAAGCTGAAGGCCAAGCACCCAGATGATGATGGCGGGGATTTTGAGAAAATAGAACTGATTAGTAGTTTGTCAGCTACTACAATTGAGGATGTTGTCAAAGCTATAAGAAGCTTTCCATTGAGTTCTTCTGGTGGTATAGGCGGTTTGCGACCTCGACATTTAAAAGATTTGGCTTCTTTTACTTGCGGTGAATCTGCAAATCGTCTTTTAAGGGCAATAGCCTCATTGGTGGACATTATAAAGTTTGGTAATGTTCAAAAAGATGTCTCTAAAATATTTTTGGAGCTTCATTGACTGCTCTTATGAAAGGTGAGGATGATGTTAGGCCGATAGCAGTAGGTATTGTTTGGAGACGCTTAACAGGTAAAATTGCTTGTTACAATGTTAGGGATAGCTTAGTCGAGAAGTTAAAACCCGTTCAGTTAGGATTTGCTGTTCAAGAAGGGGCAGAAGCTTTGGTTCATGCTGTACGTAGATTCTGTACAGCTGACCATGATGGACTTTAGCAATGCCTTTAATATGTTATTTAGAAAGTTTATGTTAGGCGAAGTTAAGGAGATATGTCCAGAATTATTTCCTTTGCTTCAACAAGCTTACAGGCTTTCCTCCAATCTTTACTTTCTTGATGAGCCTTTGCTTTCAAAGAGAGGCTTTCAACAGGGTGACCCACTAGGTCCTCCAGGTTTTTGTATTGGTATTATGAGAATGACACATTCTCTTTCATCTAGGTTAAATGGTTGGTATTTAGATGATGGTACTGTTGGTGATAGGCTTTCAGTAGTATTAGATGATATTAGGAAAGTGTTAGATTTTTGTGAATTATCAGGCTTGTCAATAAACAAAAAAAAATGCGAAGTTTTTTTTGTTGATGCAACTGATGAAGATAAGGCCCACATGTATTCTGAGATATCAGCGTTATTGCCAGGGATTAAGAAAGTTGATGAGTCTTCTCTTGAGATATTAGGCTCACTAATCTTTGAGTCAGGTTTAGAAAGGATGTTTTCATCCAAAATTGCAACGATCAAATTAATGTGTGATCGTTTACAATTAATGGATGTTCACCCCGCATTGTGTATTTTTAGGAAGTCTTTAGGTAGTTGTAGGTTCAATTATTTGCTGCGTTCTTCTAGGGCATTTCTATTACGTGATCATTTAAAAAATGTTGACGAGATTTTTCTTTCAACTATTGAAGCGATTACGAATGTTAGGATGTCAGAATTTTCTTGGGATCAGGCTACTCTTCCTTTAGCTTTTGGGGGTTTAGGCATTCGGAAGGTTGAAGATTTGGCATTTCCAGCCTATTTATCATCTGTGTATTCTTCATCTGATTTGTCAAATAAATTGTTAGAAAAATTTAATATTCAAACAATCGATAATTACATTTTAGAGTTAGTTGAGGAAATTCCTCAAGATTTTATTCTAGGTTATGAGAAGAGAAAGGAGCAGAAAAATTGGGATCTTCCGAGGATCAACAGCAAGTTTTCTAGGGTGTTTGATTCTAGTGAACCTGTTGCTCGAGCCAGACTACTTGCGTCATCTACTAATGAATCTTCAAAGTGGCTGCAGGTGGTCCCATCGAGTAATACGGGTTTACTATTAGATAACAATTCCGCGAGAATTGCTGTTGGTCTTCGTTTCTTTCGTTTAGGTTCTCAATTATGTGAAGAACATAAATGCATCTGTGGTGCTATGGTTAAAAAGGACGGCCTACATGGTTTGTCTTGCAAGAAGAAATCAGGGATAATTTCTAGGCACGATGAAGTTAATAAAATTATTTCTCACGCATTGTCTTACGCAGGATTTCCAAATATAATACAACCACCAGGAATTTCTAAGGATGATGGTAAACGACCTGATGGCATGACTCTAATTCCGTGGAGTCATGGAAAGTCTCTTCTCTGGAACGTGACTGTTCGAGACACGTTAGCTCCTTCTTATGTCAATGAATCTTCCAAGAAAGCGCGTTCAATAGCCGATAAAGCGGAAAGATTTAAGCATAATCATTATATATAAAGAGAATTATTTATTAACTCCTGTTGCTTTCGAAACTCTAGGTTGTATGGGCCCAGAAACGAAGAAATTTATAGGCAAATTAGGGTCATTGATAAGGACAGCTTCTGGGGAATCACGCTCGAAAGATTTCCTATTACAGAAGATTTAAGTTGCAATTCAAAGAGGCAATGCGGCATGCATCCTGGCAACATTAGGGAAAAGTAGAGTAGATGAAATTTATTTATTGTAATTTGTTGTTGAAAAGATCGTTTTTTTACTGGCTGCGCCATTGTGAGCAGTCTTTTTTTTCGCTTAAATAAACGTAATTTAAAGGTTAAATTCTTTGTATGTATTAGTGAAAAATGATTGTATGCATACAAGTCCAACTGCCCAGGGCAGTTAACACATACAAGTTTTTAGATTTTAAAAATTAATATAAAAAAAACTAAAGTGACTAAACTTTTTTTGAAAACATATTATTAATGTTGACAACTTACAGAATCATATAAAAAAATAAAAAAAATTTCACAATCTTGGTCCATTATTTAAAAAACCCTCAAATGCGCAAGTACTTAGGAAAATTTAAGCTATTCTCTTTTGACGATTCCTACTGGTACCAATACAACCGCGCGAACGCTGCTACACGGCTAGTTGGAACCGTACGAAGTACAAATGTACTATACGTTTACTACAAACAAATTTAATGTAACATGGGGTAGATCGAGGTGGGAGTTGGGGGGATACATTTATATTATCTTCTAAATATGACTAATCAGCAATAAAAAAAAAATGTCAGTCTGTGCGTCTGTCAGTCTGTCCGTCTCCACTTTTTTTTCCAAACGGCTCAACCGATCACCCTTTTCGCTGAAAGGTACATGCATCCCATGATTCAAGTTCGAAGATGAGCAAAATCGGCCAAGTAGTTCCGGAGATATGGTCGAAGAAGTGGAGGTCGGACATGAAATTTTCGAAGGTCGATGAAACCTTTTTCGAAAATATCTCAGCAAGTATAGCACGGAAATTCCTCATTTTGGTGTCAAATGAAAGCATTTGATGCCATAAAAAATTTTGTGGGAATCGGGTCAGGGGTCTGGGCACTGGAACCAAAGGAATCGACGAAATTGAGTTTCTTGGCCATATACGAAAACAGTTTTTCGTCTATATTTCCTTAACTATGCGATATGGAGATTTACTATCAAAGGCAAAGTTGTAAAGAATTAAATTTAAGCGAACACGTGTTTCAGGGTTTTATGGAAATATGACACAATCTTGGTATATGGACACTTCCATAATTGGGCATGATGACCCAAATCTCTAGAACTATGAGAGTTAGAAAGTTAGTTCCAAAGGCGAAGTTGTATAGAATTAAATTCAAGCGAACACGTGTTTCAGGGTTTTGGGGAAATATGGCCCAATCCTGGAGTATGATTACTTCTAGAACTGGAAGGATGAGCCATATATCTGGAACTATGAGAGGTAGAAAGTTGCTTTCAAGGGCAAAGTTGTAGAGAATAGAATTTTGCGAACACGTGTCTCAGGGTTTTGGGGAAATATGGCCCAATGGGATATGGCCACTTTTTGAATTTTAGGGATGACTCATATCTATAGAACTATGGCAGTTAGAAAGTTGGTGGAGAATAAAGGTCTCAGATGTCAAAAGACTTACTTCGGTACGGCCTTTGACATTACCCTGGATAATTTCTATGGATCCTTTAAATTCCTATAGTTATAAAAGAACTTAAAACATTGATTTGTTTGCTCATTTTTATTTTTTAGATACGTTCAAGTCTTTTTGCAACATCTATTCCGTTTGCCACATCGATTCTGTTTGCAACATCTATTCTGTCTGCCACATCTATTCTGATACGTACGGGTCTTTGGTTATGTTTATTGTATAAAGTTCAAACATTTTGCCTTGCTTTAACGAAGTCCTTCTAAATGCCTGATTTCTAAAAATTTGTGTACAATTTTCTTGAAATTGTAGCGTGTTTTTGAAAATAATGACCTTTTTATGCTTCATTTCGTAAGCTTGTTCGTACGTTTGTTGTCAATTTCTTCATTATTAGTTAGCGGTCTTTTAAATGAATCCACATTTATTGAAATTGGGCCAGTTTTAGATGAAAATTGCGGAAAGTTTTGCTGATTTTGACAGTATTAGTGTTTTTTTGTAAAAGTTTCTTCGTTTACTTTTAATTTCCTCAAATTGTATCCTTTTTCCTGGACCTTGTCGAGACCTTTAGATTTAGATTGAAGGTGTGATTGGGTCAAATTTTAAAATTTTTGACAGGAACCTGGACGATTTGTCTTTTGTTCCCTTTCTTCGTTTATTTAACAAAAGAAATGAAAATTTTACAAAGAAAGATGAATTTACAGTAAGGTGTTTGAATTCGTAAAAGTGAATATGATCGTCAACTCCGTGTGATTGTATAATTATATATTTTCCGAGCTTCGGTGTATTGCGTCATATGCTTGTTGGGCCATTCTGAGTCAGTTGGTAAGATAACGATCAGATCAGATCCGGGTTACCATTCCAGCCTACCTGTTCTTTTGAGGAAGAAGGTCAGGTCACGTACCTTAATTTTGTCGATAGTTACGTCTTTAGGGCTTTAATGCACCGTTGTTTCTTCGAAAATGTGCTGACTTGATATGTGTTCCGCTCGCAACCATCTACCAGAAGTCGCTGTCCGAACTATGTTATCCTGATATCTGGAAGCTTGGTCATCTAACTCCGATACATAAATCTGGCAAGAAAGCTAACGTCACTAACTATCGACGAGTTAATGTCTCACCTAACTTGGCAAAAGTTCTCGAAATCATCATTTTGACTCAAATGAAATTCAACATTTACCCTCACATATCTCCAACGCAACACGGCTTTTTTCCTGGAAGGAGAGTGGAGTCGAATCTTATTGAATTCTCCCTACTGGTTCACGATTCTTTCGTTAGCGGTAAAAAAACGGACACATTTTATGCCGATATTCGCAAAGCATTCGATGTCATATCCTACGTACTCTTGCTTTTCAAACTTACAGCTGCTAAATATCGTTTAAGCAACCGTTTACTGCTATGGCTTCGATCATTCTTTCGCAACCGAATTCAAGTGGTAAAGATAAACTCAAGCCTATCCTCAGAAATCGAAGTACACTCCGGAGTTGGTCAAGGCTCAATTATCGGGCCAATGTTCTTCCTAGTGTTCTTCAATGACTCAGATGACACTCTCGGTCAAACTAAAGGATTGAATTTCGCGGATGATAAAAAGATTGTACAAAATAACATTTCCAATATTGACGACACTCGCCCGCTCCAACAATCAATAAACAACTTCTTTGATTGGTGCTGCAAAAATGGCTTTGAGTTGAATGAAGATAAATGCAAGGTGATGACGATATCCCGCCGCTGTCCAATACTGGCTGAATACCACATGAACGGCAAACCGATAAAGCGAGTTTACGATGTAAAAGATCTCGGACTAAATTATAAAAATGACTTTTCGTTCAATATGCACTTTGAGCTAGCTTCGAAGAAGGGTCATTCCATGCTTTCGTTTATCAAACGTCAATGCTATGGCCGATTTAATGTCGACAGAGCTAAAATGCTGTATAATTCGGTCGTTCGCTCCCACCTCGAATTTGCTTCCTCAGTCTGGTTGCCCCATCACGACGTTCATGTTCAAAAACTCGAAAGTGTACAAAGACAGTTCGTACTTTACGCCAACCATGATCGCCATATCGACCCGAATAAAGAAAGCTACCAGCTCCGTCCATACGCTGACAGGTGTTCCGAACTGAATCTGCAATCCTTGACAAGACGCCGAGCTAATGCAGCAGTTTTCTTCGTTCAAGATGTGTTGACCGGTAAAATAAACTCTCAAGCTCTTCGTGATAGAATCAACCTATACGACGGATCTCGAGCTCTACGAAATCCATCACTGATACGAATTGATGGATGCAGGCGAGAATACCAGATTTTCTCCCCATTCAATTTCGCCTGTCGTTTGTTCAATTTGGCAGCGGAGCATGTTGATCCAACCCTACCCTCACGTAAATTTCGCCATTGTGTACAAGAACTTGACGATTCAGTGTTTGACTCATTTGCAACTTGTTGAAATACCCGCATGGACGCTTAAATTGTTGACAACAGCTACCTTTAGTGCTCGATTTTGCTTTACCTTGGACCAAACTTTCGACGACGCTTTTCGGTTAATTTTCATTTATTTATTTTATTTCTTGCGACGACGCTTTTTGCTTAACTCTCATTTATTTATTTTATTTTTTACGACGACGCATTTTGCTAAATTTTCATTTATTTATTTTTTTGACATATGGTTTTGCTTCTTTTTTTACTTACAATTTTAACTCTAAGTTTTATTTTTTTTTCTTTTGACTCGAATTCGATTGTTGAATTCGTGCAATATTTTGACATGCTCACGCTATATTTTGATTTTTTTACTTTATGTATTTGAATATTTGAATTTTGTGTTTTTCTTTGTATTTGTACTATGCTGTGATTGTGTTAGATATACTACTTTAAGTTGTATGATTTGTAACGTTTTCATGGTTTTTTAAGGAGGGTTATGACAGCAGTCATAACTACTCTTCCATGTCGGCTTGAAAAAAGTAGACAATAAAATTAATATCAATCAATTGGTAGAACGTAAGATAGAAATAATAGCTGCGAAATAACAGGTGGAAGAATATAGTCAAATTACGGATCTCTTTTCGGTAAGAAAAAAAGTCGCCATTTGTCCATCTAGTTGTAAAAGATATTTATGAGGTAAAATGTCGACTCAACTGTTAAAAAAAATTCATTAACCAAATTTTTGTAATAGTTCGAAACAGCGACGGTGTTTTTGCCTCATAATTTTCTTTAATTCCGAAAGCCCAAGCGAACTTTCTCATATATCTCGTTGAAGAACATTTTTAGTCCTTCACTCTTATGAAAATTTAATGGGCAGCAGAAATATGTCCTTTCCTAGCCATCTAAAGAAACAAAAAAAAGTGGCGCCGACCGGATTTGAACCGCTGACGCCAGGTAGCCCAAGCGAACATTCTCATATATTTCGTTGAAAGACATTTTTAGTCCTTCACTCGTATGAAGTTTACTGGGCAGCAGAAATATGTCCTCATTTTTTGTCCTTTCCTAGCCATCGAAAGAAACTACAAAAAAAAGTGGCGCCGATCGGATTTGAAACGGTGACGCTAGGCAGCCCAAGCGAACTTTCTCAGATATCTCGTTGAAATATATTTTTAGTCCTTCACTCGTATGAGAATTTAATGGACAGCAGAAATATGTCCTCATTTTGTCCTTTCCTAACCATCGAAAGAAACAAAAAAAAAGTGGCGCCTTTCGGATTTGAACCGGTGACGCTAAGCAGCCCAAGCAAACTCTATCACGTATCTCGTTGAAGAACATTTTTATTCCTTCACTCGTTAGAAAATTTATGGCGCAGCAGAAATATGTCCTCATTTTGTCCTTTCTTGATCATCGACAAAAACAATTAAAAAAAATTCTGTGATCGGATTTGAAGCGATTTTCTAGTTTAGGAGCTTTCGAAGAGCTTTTCTTATTTTTTTAGTACACTCTATTTTCTAGTCATCTACGTCATTATGCAATTTTCTGATTTCACATACGCAAAGGACAAATTGAGGACACATTTTTGAATTAGAAAATACAAGAGTTAGAACGTTCCTATGGTCATATTTAAATAGAGGTTTTAGTACAAGTCCAAGAAAAAAATCCTTTATAGTCTTGTTTGAGGAAATGTTTTGAAAATTTTGAATGTAAATTCTGAAAGTACAAATTGAGGACAAATTTTTACTGTACTTAACTTTTTAGTACAAAACAGTTTAAAATCTAGTCATCATCATCAAACTTTATAGACCGTTGGTACCTTCCGGTGTGAGGTCTTCCTGTCGCAACCCCAGATTGGTGAACTATCGTCCTCCATGCCCTCCTATCGCCCGCCAAGGAGATGGTTTGTTCGCCCAGAGAAAGTCCCCTAACTTCTAAATCTGATTTAATTGAATCGATAAACCTTCTCCTTGGTCTACCCCTTGGCCTAACACCCGGGACTTGTGCATCCAAGATCCTTTTCGGTAGCCTGTTATTACCCATCCTTTGAACGTGCCCGAACCAGCGCAGACGACTGGCCCTTGCCGCCTCTTCCACTGACGAAATCCCTAAATTTTCCCTAATGTCGTCGTTCCTTATATGATTATCCCACTGCTCCCTCCTATTAACCTTCGCTATATTCCTAAGAACCCTCATATCAGAAACCTCCAGGTCATGCACGAGATATCCGCAGTCAACCCAACTCTCACTACCATACAGAATCGTCGGCCGGAATATTGACCTGTGAATAGCTAACTTTGTTCCGCTACTTAATTCCCTTTTGTTGAACACGTGCGACCTCAACTGACTGGCCACCGCGTTTCCCATTTTCCTCCTTTCCTCAAATTCCCTAACTAACTTGCCATCCTCTGAAAAAATGGTTCCTAAGTACTTGAATTCAGAAACCTGCTCCAGCTCCTCCCCATTTAAATTGCAAGCTATCTCCTTCCGAGCTTTGCCGACATGCATAACCTTAGTTTTCCCTACACTTACCTTCATCCCATACTCCTCACATGCAGCATTTAGGCAGTCAATCCCACCCTGCAACTCCGTGGTACTATCTGCCAACAGAATCAAGTCATCCGCGTAGGCCAGGATTTTCATTATTACCTCACCCACCTCGACATTTCCCTGCAAGTTTGCCTGCTTGATGATTTTGTCCATGAAAATTATGAACAGAAGCGGGGAAAGACAACAACCCTGACGAACGCCCTCTTTAACCTCGAAAGACTCGCTAATTTCGCCATCTATTCTCACCGCGGCCCTGCTTTCTGAGTAAATACTCTTAATGGCACGCAGTAAACCCCCATTGATACCGTACTCGCTAAGAATCCCGAATAGCTTCTGCCTTGGTACCCGGTCGAATGCCTTCTCCAAGTCGATGAAGCATAAGTATAAGTCCCTGTTCTTTTCATAAAGCTTTTCGATAGTCTGTCTGAGGCAGAAAATCTGATCCTGACATCCCCTCAGAGGCCTGAAACCACCCTGAAACTCATCCAGTACACCTTCCACTATGTTCCTAACCCGGTCAACAAGTACACCCGTGTACACCTTACCTACCACGCTCAAGAGCGATATCCCCCTGTAGTTACTGCAAACCTTACGGTTGCCCTTCTTATAAATTGGAGCAATAACACCGAAGCTCCAGTCAGCAGGTACTGTTGAAGACCTCATGGCCAAATTGAAAATCCTACAAAGCCATTGGATCCCACCTGATCCGCTATACTTAATAAATTCCGTCCTAATTTCATCCACCCCTGCGGATTTTCCTTCCCTTAATCTGCCGACCTTTCGGGACACCTCATCCAGTGTAATTTCCTCCTCCACCTCCGAGCTAGGACCTGCCTCCCTCCCATTTTCTTCTACCTGATTGACAGATGTAAATAAATCCTTAAAGTAATGCCGCCAAGTCTTCAAGACTTCACCCCTATCTGTAATTAACTCGCCGTCTTTATCTAAAATACTACTACATCCCTCTTTCACGCCACCGCGCCTAATGTCCTTAATCATCGACCAAAATTTCTTACCCCTGCCTTGACCTGCCCTTTCCAAATCCTCCCCAAACTTTTTCCCCTCCCGGTCCTTCGCTTCCCTGACTAGATCCTTAACCAGTTGCCTACAAGCCTTATAAGCCTCCCACTTCGCCACCGTCCTGTCCTGTAACCAAATCAAGTATAGTTTCCTTTTCTCCAATACAGCCCCCCTGATATCGGCGTTCCACCAACCCGTCTTTTTGTTTCGACCCCCGCTAGCGACACTGCCCAGACATTCCTCAGCCAGATCCAAGACAAATTTCTTAAAATTCGCCCACTCAGCCTCAATGTCCCCGCAGTCAGCTGGAAGCCCCTCAAATCCTTCGGCGAATCTTGCCATAAACGAGACCTAACTGCCTCTTCCCTAAATTTGCCCACACGAAATTTGCGACTTACCACCTTCTTCCTTTTAGTCTGACAGAGTTTACCAACCGACAGATGGGTACCCAAAAAGTAGTGGTCAGAACCGAAAGTGAAACCCCTGAAAACACGTGTGTCCCTGACTACCTGTCTCCTGTCCTGCTCTATAACCATGTAATCAATAATGGATTTGTGGCCCAAACCCTCATTGACGTACGTATACCGATGGATCCACTTGTGCCTATAGAAAGAGTTGGTTATTGCTAACCCATTGAAATCACAAAAATCTAACAACCGTTTACCATTTGAATTCAGAGTTCCTTCCCCAAATCTACCCACTACAGTCCCATAACCTGAGTTGTTTTTAAAGTTTCCTATTCTTGCATTAAAATCCCCCAGCAAAATCAAGGATTCATTTCCCTTCTTGCTAACCACGTCCCCCAATTGTTCGTAAAAGGTGTCCAAGTCAGTAGCATCACTGCCATTGCAAGGGCTATATACGCTAACCAAGCGATAAATTCCCCCCGCTAACTTTACAGAGACCCACATCAGCCTTTCATTTACGAAACGAACATTTAGGACAAATTTGATCAATTCCTTCCTGATTGCGATTCCAACCCCCCAATTTGCCCTACCAGACTGAACCCCGGACAAAAACACCTTATAGGCGCCCACGTATTCTTCAGTCTGTCCTTTCCTCCTAACGTCACTCAGCGCCAATATGTCTATACCGTAGTCCTTAGCCAGATCCACCAATTCCTCCCTGCGATCCCGAAAACCCCCATTAACGTTTAGACTTCCAATAAACAAACCATCAACCATTTTGCATTGCCTGATCGTCAACGATGGGGTACCTGTCATGTCCCGCGTTGGTCGTACCCCGTGACCAACACTCGTCCGAGGCTGTGTGAAATTGTTTTTACCGAGAATGAATACAGTGGGACGGCCTGGTAAGCCGAACCGCACCGGAAGTACAAGTTTTAATGGGCACCAAGAACGGCTGTTCGGAATGCAATGTGTTAGTTTGTTTATATTTTTACCAAACCGAATTGCTATGCATATAGCGAAATCATCAACCGAAATTATGATCATAAACATTTTACCCGAAGCATTATGCCGAGAACGACAAATAAAAAATGGCATCAAATTGGCATCACCAATTTTGCTCAAATTTTTATCGTTTTCAAAAAAGCGATTTTGAGCTTTTTGGCGTTTTAGTACACCTCTATATTTCGGACCCCAAGGTAGGACAAATTTTTTTTTTGTGTAGGACGCATAGGACAAAGTATTTGTGCAGATAAAATAAAAATCTGAGTCGACGACTACACATTTGTAACAGCACCACAGGAGTTACGTTTCCAATTTTCATCCGTCTATTACCGAGACTGATGTTGTCAATTATCTGTTGCGGAAGATGGTAATATCGTCGGCTGAAGACGTGTCATGCAAAATATTGGTCTCACCCGATGTAGATATGAATAGCCTTACCTTTATATCGTTTCGTATCACGGTTAACTCTGAGATTTTCAGCTCTGTAGTCAACAGTAAACAGTGGCCCAAGGACATAGTTGCTCGTGAATTTATCAAACGTTAAATGACCAATGAATTCTAATTTCGTCTTTTTTACTACTTCAATTATCATTGTCATTAGTCTAACTCAACCTCCGATTTAAATAAATTGTAAGACCAAGGTAACAGGTATCTCTCTATTTTTATTTTGCACGTAACCTGACTGCACTGAACCAACGGTTCTCACTCTAATCAAAATATGATTAGCCAAATCGAGTCTCACTACTTTGAAATACGAACTCCAGGACTATTCGACTTGTGCAAAATTTCTGCTAGTCTAGTCGACTGGCTATCGCTAATCATTTTCCTTTCAGGTGGGTTATTGGACACATGCAGTCAGTCAAACTAAAAAACACAAACGTACAGAACCTCTAACAGGAAGATCGGTTTCCTCATAAATCGAGTGATATGAAAATGGTCAAATTAAAGATTCATTTTATTAATATTTAAATTTTTGATTTTTTTGAATTCCGAATTGTGATATTATAATTTTTTTAATGTAGTCAGGGGGCCTAGGCCATTGACGAAATAAATAAATAAGAATTTAAACGAACACATATCTCAAGGTTTCGGAGAAATATGACCCACCCAATCCTTACGATATGAGCACTTCTAGAGTTGGGAGAGAATTATTGTGGATTTCTTCAACTTCAACTTCCATCATGTTTTTATATTTTCCGGTTGTTCTCGACAAGAGTGAGGTCATCCAATAAGGCTTCCTAGGGTTTTGTGATGAAGGTGGTGTTGGCTCGAAGACTTTTCAATGAATTAAAAACTTTGAATTTCCTTTTAATTCTTTAACAAATTCATTTTATTCTGTACATTCGACTAGAATACTTGTACAAGAAATTGTAACTTAAAAATTCTATTTCCGTCTTCTGTCAATTTAAATTCAACAAAATATGTTACGTTACGTTAAATTTCCAACATCCTCCCGACCTTGAACATTCCTATCGTTCAGCAATTCAATTTAAAAATCTAATTCTTCATCATTTAATGGTAAAATACAAAGATTGTGGACTGACCTTTCTTCTATACCAAAACTTGTCTTCAGTTCTGCAACAATTTCACGGATGTTGCGTCCAGATTTGATCTTACTATAAACTGTGGCTGTTCTCAATTGAGCCACTCGAATGTGACTGTTTTTGCCGGGTTTTATACTGACAACTCTTGCCATCATCCATTTCATCGGTGGTGAGTCGTCATCCTTGATGGTAACCAATTGACCAACTTTCAAATTTTCCATTGGAGATTTCCATTTGGTTCGCTGTTGAAGTGTACACAAATAGTCCTTGGTCCATTTCGACCAAAATTCTTGAACTTGGCGTTGCATTAGCTGGTAACGATCCAGACGATTCAATTTTATATGTTGCAGATTCGGTTCAGGAATTGCCACCAATTGTTCGCCAATCAAAAAATGTCCAGGTGAAAGAACGTTCAGATCGTTCACATTATCACTTTGCGGAATAAGCGGTCGTGAATTTAAAATCGCTTCGATCTGGCATAAAATTGTGTCCATTTCTTCGAACGTAAATGGCGTTGGACCCAACACTCGACGCAAATGAAATTTCGCCGACTTGACGGCTGCTTCGCACAAACCATTAAAATGTGGAGTGTATGGTGGAACCATGTGCCAATCTGTACCATCGTTTACCAATGATTTTCGAATCAAATCATTTTGCACTTGATTTTGAAGCATTTCTCGTAATCGTGCCAATTCATCCTTCACACCAACAAAGTTCGTTCCATTATCGCTTCGCAATTCTCGTGGAGCACCTCTACGTGAAGAAAATCTCTTGAATGCTTCCAAAAACTTTTGAGTCGTTTGATCGGAGACGACTTCTAAATGAATCGATTTGGTGGTCAAACAAATGAACACTGCTACGTAACCTTTCGTGACGACATATTTTCGCACATTCAGTGTTGAAGCTTTGATTTGAAAAGGCATAATCGACTGCACTTTTCAGGAAAGCACATTAATTCGTTACTCGAACACTTGGAAGGTTGCCATGATTTGACCACTTGTACGACCACGAATTCGACAACATCTCACACAATTTTTCGTGAATCGCTTGACCAAAACTCTCGCTCCGGTGATCCAATATTTTCGACGTAGCTGGCTTAGCATTAACGTTATACCAGCGTGAAAATTGTCCAAATGTATTTGCCTGATGACCAAATTTTTTATGGGACCATTTTTCGGTAAGATAATCGGATGTTTTTCGTTATATGGCAACAACGAATTCGACAAACTGCCACCAACTTGTAACAAACCATCCGGGACAAAGAAAGGATTTAACGAAATCAATTTGTCCTTTCGTTTGAATTTTTTGTTCGCAGCCAACAATTTCAATGATTCAGGAAACTGATTACGTTGAGCAAGCTTGATCATGAGGTTCAACTCACCATCCAGTTGCGAAACCAATGGCTGACCAATGTATCGTTTGTGTTTTCCCCGACCAATGTCAATAAACCTGATGACATACACAACAATTCGTTTTAGCGTTATCAATGAAGAAAACTTACGTGCCAACGTATCGAATCGATCATCCGTAACAACCACTGGACATGCCACAACGGATTTCTTTGCTTCGATTCTGTTTCAAAGTTTGAAGGTGGTATCAAATTCGGCCAATGCGATTCGTTTTGACTCAACCACAAACACAATCTGTGACGTTTCAATTTGATTGCACTGATTCCTCGGCTAGCACAATCTGCGGGATTTTCTTCTGACGGAACGTATCGCCAATTCATTGATGGAAACGTACTTTGAATCTCCGAAACACGGTTAACCACAAACGTTTTCCAATGAACCGGTTCCTTTTTCAACCAATCGAGCACAACTGTGTTGTCACACAAAGCCAATAAATTGACTTTTTCCAACTGCAGCGAATCGACGACGTAATTTAGCAAACGTGTCAGCAACATAATACCACACAATTCCAATTTCGGTGTGGAAATTCTTTTCACAGGTGCAACTCGAGTTTTCGCAATGACAATGTTTGTTTTGTAGTTTCCATCATCGTGAATAAACCACAGCGGAATATGCGTCATCGGAAGCATCATGAAATTACGTACACATTAAGATGTATTGGAAATTGCCGATAGGGCAATATTGAAAAACCCGTCCGAAGAAACGGTGTAAAAAAACCTTTCCGAAAGCACAAAATTCACACCCAAATATACAAAAATGTTCTACTCAATTTTCTCTACAACAAAGAAAAAACCATTTTTTGGGCTAGGGTCGACCTTAGTACCGACCTAGGGCCCAACGTGGAACCCTCGGACACACAATTCCATAGCCAAAAATGTTTCGGCTATGCTCAGGTCTTTCAAAAAAAAAAAAAATGAAAATCGGAAAAGATTTGCCCGAGTTATGGACAAAAAACACATGGAGCCCTAGCAGAGACTCGATTTTAGTGCCCTACCTAAGTCCAAGGCCTCAAATTCAAAAACGTTTCTTCCATAAATTGTCGACTATGCTCAGGTCTTTCAAACAAAAAAAAATTTAAGAAAATCGGAAAAGATTTGCCCGAGGTATGGACAAAAAACACATAGAGCCATAGCAAAAAAAAATTGAAAATCAGAAAAGATTTACTCGAGTTATGTACAAAAGACCAAAAATCACTTAAACGGTCTTAGCTCGGTGGCCCTTGAGCCGAAGGTGCCCAGATTCAATCCCATAAAAGATTTTTCGATTACCTTTTAGGGAAAAAAAAGTTTTTGAAAATCGGTTGAGTTTTACTCGAGTTATCGTGTTGACAGACGGACGGACATTTTTTTTTATTGCTGATTCGTCATCTAACGACCTTGCTCGGTGCTCGCCCCCCCCCCCCCTCCCCCACTCCAGGGTCGAAATCCGACTAGTTACAAACGTCGCGGTAAACGCATAACGGGTCTAAAAAACGTCCCTGAAAACCCTGAAAAGTAATCGAAAAATCTTTATGGGATTGAATCTGGGCACTGTAGGCCCTAGAGACGCCAAGCTAGGGCTGTTTAAGTGGTTTTTGGTCTTTTGTACATAACTCGAGTAAATCTTTTCCGATTTTCATACATTTTTTTGGTTTGAAAGAACTGGGCATGGCCGACAATTTATGGAGGAAACTTTTTTGGATTTGAGTCCTTGGACTTAGCTAGGGCACTAAAACCGAGTCTATGCTAGGGCCATACATGTTTTTTGTACATAGCTAGAGTAAATCTTTTCCAATTGCCATAAACTTCTTTTTGTTTGAAAGGTGTGGGCATGACCGACAATTTATTGAAGATACCTTTTTGGATTTGAGTCCTTGGACTTAGCTAGGGCACTAAAAACGAGTCTCTGCTAAGGCCATATGTGTTTTTGTACATAACTCATGTAAATCTCTTCAAATTTTCATAATTGGTTTTTTAATCGACAGGTCTATGAAAGCGCTATTTGTAGAAAATTTTTTTTTTTAGATTGGGCCCTAGGATTTAGCTAGGGCACTAAAAACGAGTCTCTGCTAGCGCTCTACATGTTTTTTGTACTTAACTCGAGTAAATCTCTTCCGATTTTCAAATTTTGTTTGATCGGAAGGTCTAGGACTGTCTTCCGTTTTATGGCAGAAAATTTTTTGATTATAAAGCCTTGGACTCAGTCAAGACCCTAAAACTGAGTTTCTACTAGGGCCCAACGTGTTTGCTTACATAAATTGGATAAATCTTAACTGATTTTGTTGAGTCGTTTTCTATTTGAGAGGTAATCCAGTACCAAATTATATTCAAAAATAAATTTGGACTCGGTGCCTGTGCTTAGGGCTGAAATGGGCCTCAGGCCTGTTCTAAGGTCGGCCATAAAAATTTTTTTTGCTGTGTTGCAGAGCAAATTGAGGGAAACATTTTTGTCTATGGAAGTATGTGTCCGAGGCATTTCTTTATGGCCCTAGGTCGGTCCTAAGGTCTGCCCTAGATAAAAAAATGGTTTTTCACTAAGTTATAGAAAAATGGAGCGAAATATTTTTGTCTATGTTAGTATTTCTCCGAGGCCTCTACTGAAGACCCTAGGTCGGTCCTACGATCGACCCTAAACAAAAAAATGGTTTTTTGCTATGTTGTAGACAAAATTGAGGAAAACATTTTTCTCTATTTGGAGGTCAATTTTGTGTGTTCAGAAAGTTTTTTTTACACCGTTTCTTTGGACGGGTTTTTAAATATTGCCCTATCGGCAATTTCCAAACAATTTAATGTGAACGCAATATTTAGTTAAATACGTTGCAATCTTTTCGTAACATCAACTCTATTTTCGCATTTATTCTGATACGTATGTACGCATGTACGGATCCCTTCATATGTTTTTGTTAGGGGCCGACTTTAGGACCAACCTAGGGCCATAAGGAAATGCCTCTGACACATACTTCTCAACCGATTTTCTTAATTTCTACCTTCACACTGGCGAAACCTTTCATTTGAAACCTTACTGGCCTCATTCCGGCAACTACCCGCCGAAATATACCAGAAGAAGTGCTCCCGTTCTGGACAAAATCGCTGAAAATGGAATATATCTCGGGAGTGGGACACTTTTTTGCCCAACATTGTTCAGCAATTTCGTTGCCCCAAGCCTCCACTAACGATTGGCACTCAAAAATTATCTCTACTTTGTCCAACAGCAAAAGTTCCCTAACAACAATTTGAGGAAACCCCAAAATTTGAACAGTTTTCGCTGCCTAGCTCCTCCGCATGAAGTCGGATCAAAAAGTTTTCTTCTTCCCCAATTAACCAAATTCTTCTAATTTGAAAATCGGACTTCCATAGGAAAAGTTTAGGCAAAAGAACAAGAGAAGCTTTTCGAAGCTTTTTCTTTTGAATTCCGATTTTCAAATCGGAAGAATTTGGTTAATTGGGTTCAGAGTTTTAGATCACCAAAAACTCTAAAACTTTTCTTCGCCGACTAAATCTCTAACACAACATCTTGACTGACTTATGGCCGATTTTCAATTTTGACCCGTTTTTTACCCATAACTCCCTTATTTCAGAACAAAATCCCACCCCGGAACAAGTTTTCTCGACATTTTGCACCATCCCCGACAACATATCAAAAAGTATTTTTTACCTCCTAAGTTTAAACGCAAAACGCAAAAATTACGGGATCGTTACAGACAGACTAATAAATAGACAAATAAATAAATAAAAAAATAGATAAACAGACGGACATTAGAGGTTCATAATTAGTAACTATTCATTTTACCTATTATAAAGACGAGATGTTTGTTTGTTTGTTTGTTTGTATGTTTGTGAATAACGCTCAGCGTTACATACCGTTATTTTGGCGTAACGCTATACCCATTGCCATAGAAAAAAATGTTTTTTTTTATAAACCACCCGACATGCAGGAATGAACGTAGAATGGAAGAATCGAAAGAATATTTCATATATGCATGGAGCGTTTAAAGAAGTGAAACGAAAAAATATTTTATATACAAGCGCGTGTATATAGTGAGTATAAAGGAAGAGGTGAAAATAAAATATGATACACGCGTTATGTCGTGTGTGTATAATGCAATTGTTTTTCCTTTTGAATGAAATAAAATGACATGGGTTTTTTCGTGAGGAGGAGATGTTCGGTGTAAAGTAAATATTTTTTGTATTTTTTTTTTGCTTGATGTTACATGTTTGGTGTCAAAGGGAAAGTTGTTGGGATGGGTACGTAGTGTGTCGGGATGACCAGTAAAATGGTCGACGATGGTATGGGATGGACTTGAGGTAAAAAAATAATTTTTTTTTTGTAACTTTTTTTTGGTTGATGTTAGATGTTTGGTGTCAAAGGAAAAGTTGTTGGGATGGGTATGTAGTGTGTCGGGATGACCAGCAAAATGGCGGACGATGGTATGGGGCAAAAATAAATTTTTTTTGTACATTTTTTGGTTGATGTTAGATGTTTTGTGTCAAAGGGAAAGTTGTTAGGTTCGGTGTGGAGTGTGTCGGGGTGACCAACAAAATGGCGGACGATGGTATGGGCCAAATTAGATTTTTTTGTAACTTTTTTTGGTTGATGTTAGATGTTTGATGTCAAAGGGAAAGTTATTGTGTTGGGTGTTGGGTCCCGATACACTGATGATCAACAAAGTGACGAACGATGGTATAGGACGGAATGGGGCTAAAAAAATTATTTTTTTGTAACTTTTTTTAGTTGATGATAGATGTTTGGTGTCAAAGGGAAAGTTGTTAGGTTTGGTGTGGATTGTGTCGGGGTGACCAACAAAATGGTGGACGATGGTATGGGATGGACTTGGGGTAAAAAAATAATTTGTTTTTGTAACTTTTTTTTGGTTGTTGGTGTCAAAGGGAAAGTTGTTAGGTTCGGTGTGGAGTGTGTCGGGGTGACCAACAAAATGGCGGACGATGGTATGGGGCAAAAATAGATTTTTTTTTTTAACTTTTTTTGGTTGATGTTAGATGTTTGATGTCAAAGGGAAAGTTGTTGTGTTGGGTCCCGATACACTGATGATCAACAAAGTGACGAACGATGGTATAGGACGGAATGGGGCTAAAAAAATTATTTTTTTTGTAACTTTTTTTAGTTGATGATAGATGTTTGGTGTCAAAGGGAAAGTTGTTAGTTTGGGTGTGTAGTGTATCAGGGTGACCAGCAAAATGGCGCACTATGGTATGGGACGGACTTGGAAGTAAAAAATTAATTTTTTTTTGAAGCTTTTTTTTGTGTTGGTGTTAGGTGTTTGGTGTCAAATGGAAAGTTGTTGGGATGTGTATGTAGTGTGTCGGG
>CM055406.1:94334093-94362290 GCA_029228625.1 Pseudolycoriella hygida
TTCGATGAAACTTTCGTTAAAATATCAACGCTCGAGTGGGTGGCATTCTTAACAGTCCCCCCCAGTTTCGCTGTTAGGAACAACTGCTAAACTCCAACTTGTAGAGTCACCCAATCGAGCTAAGTCGTTCGCGAGAGTCCACGTTATATAGTGAACATGCCCACTCACCCGTTTGAGATAGTTCTGATTCATTTGATGCAAATCATCCGTATATAATATCGCTTGATGCGTTGAATTACTGATGGATTGCATATTGTCGACTAATTGTAGATGTAAATATTGATTGGATTGTCGTTTATTATTCGAAGAATCGGAATGATGCCTGCATATTGGTGTCGACAGATTGTAAACTGAATGAAAGTTTTATTGACGTTTCGCTGGGTACATTTTTGAATCGTTCCCCAGCTTTCTTGATAACCACTTCGTTCGATGGTGACGTCGATATTTGCCAATGATTGTGTCTTGTCCTGATTGATGAACCGCACTATTATATCCTTGACCAATCGTTCGTGTATGGGTTAAATCCATATGATCGAGACTATCATCTTTTCGACGACCTTTTCGTCCATAGTTTGATGTTAGACTCGCCTGAAGTTCAACTTCTACCAGCCTTGGTTTCATCTTCACACCAATTTTGACTGGAATGTGACTTATTTGATGTTTACCTTTCATCGGACTTTGACTCATCTTATCGCTATGACGAATTCCTGATGATCGCATATTCGTATAATGAATCGTCTGATGATCAATCGAATCGCTGATTATTCGTCGATGCATTCGAGTTTGCTTCAAATTATAAATGGGCCGACACTGGTTCAATTTTACATCAACGTTTATGTGACAGATTACTTGTCCCATTCTCGATTGTCTGTTGAAATGACGGTGCTCTGCTATTGCAGTATGGTTCGCATGTTGTGACTGTCGTGGCTCTACTGATGCCTGAATTGCAGAATTACAGCTGGAACACGGTCTCTGCCGATGACGTCCTTCGCTTTGAAATTCTGATTCAATTTGCACTTTATTTCGATACCACTGCCCTTGTCTGCCATCCAATCCGCTTTTGTCAATTCGACGACAGCAACAATTGCCTTTTCTTAAATACGTTGGCATATTGGTTGCTTGAGAAAATTCTTGTTGATTACGCAAATACCAGATGTCGAATTTGCAATCGTCCTTGCGAATGCACTAATTGTTTACTTCGATTCTGTCGAAACGAATATGTGAAACTTGTAGTATATCGATGCAGAAGGTTTTGAATGAACTTTGACATTTGACTTGACTTACAATGTTCGTCATTCAAATTAACACACGATGCGACTTTCACTAACGACACGTACTTCACGTTACTCGATTCAACTTTGATTGCTTGTTTTGTGATCTTTATGATGCAACTTGTCGTACATTGAGGTTTTCAGCGTCACAGCACATAACCTCACTGAGACTCAACGTGGATTTGGATGAGTGAAACTGGATTGATGTCGCTTAATATGTCTCCCACTGCTCAAATACAATTGATCAAATTAGTCAATTTAAAAGTGTTATGACCAGACGTTTTGGACTTCGAAGGAATTGAACCAGTTTCAAACAGCACCGCTGTTAGCAATCAATGAAATAAGTTGATGTAAATTTCGTGTAAAACTTGTTTATTGTTATAGCGAGAGACATCTTACTAGTCTGTCTAAGTTCTCTGCATTGGTGAAGCCACATAAATGAGAACTATTCTGGTATTGATGATACCATACAAGCCATTCGCTAGGATCACCGGTGAAGATCGGTAGCCTTTTGTCGACAACATGTCTTGCCGCTATTTGATCAGACGTTATGTTTCCGGTGGTTTGAGGTTTTGAATCGTAAGCTGACGCATTCGTTCGATTTCCTACATTCGAAAAGCTGGGCCGTCCTTGAAAGTTGTTGACCGGTTCTTCGAATCCAACTCGTCGTTGGGTATAGGGTTTGCGGAAGGCTTCTTCGTTATCTGTTATATTTTTATTATGCGAACGCTGATTCACGAATCTTTCATCTTGGTTTTGTGAAAGCGATTCGGCAGATTGATGAAAGTGACTTATATTTTGTAATGGAAAGTTACGTGGGTTGTTTTCTATTCCATTTTGCGTTTCAAAGAAATTGTCCCATTCAAGGGTATTGTGGTCCGTTATATCTGGACTAATGGAGCGATTGTATGTCTCTCGTCTCTGAGATGATCGACCGTCACCTATTCGTGGTGCTGTATAGTTGTTGAATTCTCAGCCGGGATTACGTAGTATCCCTGGCGGCCTTCGCCTTGCCTTTCGTATGATGTGCCGTTATTTGTCATTCGAGTAATCGATGAGATATCATCTCGATGGGGTGGTTGTCCACTTCGAGGCATTGCAAAAGTAGAGTTCGATCTTGGTTCTCCAACGTGTACATTTTTTGGCATTCTGTCTTGGAACATGTGTTGCTTTGCATCGTGTGTTGGGCATGGATTTCTTTCTCGCCGGGACAAATTTTGCTTATTGTCGAGTACGATTTGTCTTCCTCTACCCATAGGGGTTACTAGTGGATCCAACAGATTATTTGAATGCGATTCAGCATTGCGTACCAACGGTAACGTTTTATTGAAGTCAATTGCGTCGACTCGTTGTTCAAATTGTTCTTGATCCTGAGCTTTCGAACCTCTATCACGCCTGTATATTTGTGGAATTATCGACTGGACATTTTCAGATTGTGCTCTCGTTTTCTGTTTGTGAACCCATTCTTGCGTGTATGCAGATCTATCGGTACTGGACCTCCTGTTGCCCTCAGATTGGGAATTGTCACTGCAGTTTTCTAGCAAAATTCTATATTTGCTTTCTAAATACTCTTTATCACGCTTCTCTTTCAGTTGTCTTTCTTCTTCAATACGGTCCAATTCAATTTGTGTTCTTCGCCTAACTGACGACCTCGTAGCTTGAGAGTGACTTAGCGCTTCTCCGTCCTGCTCAGCATCAATTTTGTTAACATTTCTTCGTAAACTTTGACGTTGGGAGTTGATTCCTGATTCAGGGGCATTTGACTCTTTCTTTTGGGCACTTGCTTGTGACTGATGAGCATTTAGTTGAGCCTCTTCCTTTTCTTTACAGGTTAAACATACCCATTCATCGTTCTCATGGACTGAGTCGACGTTAAGACATTTTAAATGGTACCGCAACTCACAATTGTCGCACTGAATCATCAATGAGTTGTCTATTCCGTCACATAGCTGGCACGAGTATCTTTTACTCTTGGTTTTCTTATTTTTCTTCGGCGGCATCTTACTTCACTTTATTTCTTGTTGTTCCAACCATATAAATGATTTAAAGAATGTTTTGATCGAAATTATCACGACGGAGGAACTAACTTTCAACAGCAAACCCAGAGTTTCAATTTAAGTTATTTATTGAACAAATTGACTCCATTAGATCGGGTTAGCTTTAAATCCTAAAATATAATACAATTAAGAACCGATTTGGTTTCTAAACTAAATCAAGGCTTACATTTAGTATCTCGCCATGAATTCGAATACTTCTTAATTTGGAGTTATGAACGATAGGTGAGTGTATGTATTCTGAAATCTAGAACCGACAGTGAAGCTACGTCAGTAAGAACCTTTCATAAATCTATAGATTTATTTATTATACCTAATTCGCCGTGGCTTAAGCGATTCCGCCGGCACTGATAACATCGACTTTAAACGTAGAAAGAAATCTAGAAAAATAAATTCATTCGGTAAAATACAAATTTGACCGCGTGCAATTTGTTTACCTTTTGGAGACGATACTAGGTTCCTAATGACTTAATTTGAAAACTTTACTATACACTTCACCTTGTTCACTTTAGGTTCTACTTTGTTTCTATTTTCAATTTCTATATTGCTCTATGACTAAAATGAATTATTAAATTTACGAATCTGCGAATGTGAGATTCTTTGTAGAGCAATCAATTAGAGTGACGGTTCGACCTCTTTCCGGGAATTATCTTTGACGTTTGTTCAGCTGATAACGCAGCAAGGCCCGATGCCATATTACATTTCAGATTCGAAGGTGCGGTTGAACTAGGTACGGTCGAACTTAAATTGGATTCAAAATCAGTCGCGCTAACATGCCGTTTTACTCATTAAAATCGGTTCAGTCGATCCGAATAGATACGAATTTTCGAAATTTCCATATTCTCATACAAATGAGTGAAAATTGGATATTTTTAATTGACCGATTTTGCAAACCTTCCTACTTTGTTACTTTTTAGGATCTCCGAAAAGGCTCCAACGATTTTGTTGAAATTTTGAGAGTAGCTTCACATCATAAAAACATGTACGTATCAGAATAGACGTGGCAAACAGATTTGATGTTACGAAAAGACTCGAACTAAGTAAATATTGCCTTACGTCCACATTACATTGTATTGGAAATTGCCGAGAGGGCAATATTGAAAAACCCTTCCAAAGAAACGGCTTAAAAAAAGCCCCCCGAAAGTACAAAATTGACCCCCAAATAGACAAAAATGTTCTCCTCAATTTGCTCTACAACACAGCAAAAACCCATTTTTATGTCTAGGGCCGACCTACGGTCCTCAGGAGAGGACAAATATACAAAAATATTTCCCTGAAATTTCTCTACAACATAGTGAAAAACCACTCTTTTGTCTAGGGCAGACCTTAGGACCGACCTGGGGCCTACTTCAGCCCTAAGCACAGGCACCGGGTCCAAATTTGTTTTTGAATATAATTGGGTACTCGATTACCTCTCATACAGAAAAAGAATCAACAAAATCAGTTAGGATTTGTCCAATTATGTAAGCGAATACTTTGGGCTCTAGTAGGAACTCAGTTTTAGGGTCCTGACTGAGTCCAAGGGTTTTGTAGAAGCTCAAACCCTACATTACTCTAAGACGTGGTTCGGAAGTTACGTTAAGCCGGTGGTCCAGACAACACTTGTTATTGGCTGTAAAAAGCTGTTAGTGGAGTCTCTAAAATACAAATACAAATACAAATAATTACAGCGCATTCACATACGTAAACATTCAACTCATATTAATTTGTATCATTTAACATTCATTCCACCACTAGCGCTCAACCAGTAAACATTTAAATAAATCACACAAGAAAACGATCCCGCGTCTTTTATTTTACATAGAAACTCAGGTTTCTATAGGTTTCTAATCAAAAAATTTTCTTCCATAAAGGGACACAGTCCTAGACACGAATGGCCCTAGCAGAGACTCGTTTTTAGTGCCCTGGCTAAGTCCAAGGACTCAAATCCAAAAAACTTTCTTCCATAAATTTCCAGTAAAATTTCTTGTCGTGTTGGAATAATTCGCAAATTATCATACTTCTTACCAACAATAATTTTACTTTTATTATATTATTCTTTAATACACTGTAATTTGGAATATTTGTGTTTAATATGGGGGTCAGTTGCAAATCATTATCTAAAACGAATTCAAGTCTTACAAAATAGATGTCTCAAATATATTTTCAAATTGCCAAGTAAACATCCAACTAATGAAATATATGATCCTTGTAAAATAAAGTTCAGAGAGAGTCGTGCAACCGATTAGACGTGTTCACTCGTTGCTCGTAATAGTTATTGTTAATAGTTAGCTGTGCGAATTGTCATGTGCTAATTTCTCTGTACTTTTAACATTGGTATCCGTTTTTTACATCTACCGAGATCATAAACGGTAGTTTATAAACTTGTTACCGGTGTGGTCAATTCTGATATAGACATAAGTCAATTTTCATAGTTATTTTTGAAAATTAACTAAATTCATCTCTACTATTGTTGCTGACACGTTGGAGTTTTTTTTTATATTGCGATTCACCGTTATAGTTTGCTTTTTTGGTGCGAAACAGTGTGATACAACAATCGATCTGGTTTTGTCGAATTTAGTAGTAAGCATTATCTACAAACTGACATGCCGCCTTTGCGTTGCGCCAGCTGTAATACTAATATTACATCGAAAACGAAAATTGGGTTCATGTGCACAAAATGTAATCTTAGTTTTCATGCTAAATGCGAACAGTTATCTAACAAGATAATCAACGACATTGCATCAGGTGACCTGGTTAATTGGCGCTGTACGAAATGCAGAATCGCTTGCAATGTGCAGTCCTCTGATGGTTTTGATCGCAATCAGGCAACAGTTTCTGGTGAAACCTTCAACTTAAATTCGGCAATATTAATGTTAATATAACAATTTTTAAATGGCCTCAATAATTCCAAACGATGGGTAAATAAACAAGGGTTTATTTTTAATGGGCTATAGGCCGTATTTCAAAATCTTTCTTACTAAATTATAGTTGTCGACGTTTCGGGTACATTGTGTACGCCATTATCCAGACTGAAATTTAAAATACATTGATTACGTTAATACATTGCACAATTTGACGATTATCACAAGTATACTGAAATAGTGAAATAAACAGCAAATTTCAAACCAAAATAATAAATTGAAATATTCACCTAGTATTTCGATCGTGTTAAGCACGATAAAAAATAATAAGATCACTGTCAAGAATTATTTTGATATCAATTTGAATTGAGAACTAGGAACATAAAAATCTATACACAGCTGTAGTGTAGTGTCAAATTAAGACTGAAAATTGAATTAACAAATGTATGCGATAGTGATGTGGACTGAAAAACGGAAATTATTTGGCATTATGTTGATTTTGCTATGTCATTGCGAGGGGGTGTGTATGAGTGGTTTACATTTATCGGCATTGATTGAGCGAAGTAATGCGCAATAAGCTGGTGATATTGATGCTCCTTCCTCTAATCTGAAGTTAATGGTGTTCTCGTTTCGAATGTGTAAATTTTCAAGAATCAGTCTCTTATATTCTTTTTTCTCCGTCTCTAATATGGAAACAGCATTGAAGTCCATTCAGCCGAAAAAATCTTACACTTTTTCTCCCAACATCCACTTCAACAAAAGTCAAACGTCGCATTCAATATGTTCCATCGCATTTTATCATTCGTCGATAACGAGTTCCATGGACAATGTGTAGAAAAAGCTCAGAAGATTTTGTTTGAAAACAAATATCCAAAGAGGCTTGTCCAACAGCAAATGCAGAAAGCAATTGCCAAATGCAAACAGTCAGCGGTGAATGAAGTGTTAGAACCAGTTGAAAATGAGAAGAAAGTCATCAAATGTTTGCCATTTGTTGATGGTTTAACGCACTCGATTAGAAGAGTGATCTCTAAGGCCACAACTAAGATTCAATTGGTTTTAAAACCAATGAATCAGCAAAACGCCACAACATTCACCAAACTGAAAAACCCGATAAAAACGATGGATAAAACACATGTTGTATATAAGATACCGTGCGCTGGATTATTTGATAGAAATCATCAGCTGATACGGAAATGTTTGAAATGCTACGTTGGCAACACTAAGAACCCCCTCAACAATCGAGTGTGTACACATAAAAACAGCACTAAAAAAGAGCATTGCAGTAGTTACACACGCACAGCAGTCGTCGCTCATTGCGAACCTGACCAAGACGGCAACCGACATCGAATGGACTTCAATGCTGTTTCCATATTAGAGACGGAGAAAAAAGGATATAAGAGACTGATTCTTGAAAATTTACACATTCGAAACGAGAACACCATTAACTTCAGATTAGAGGAAGGAGCATCCATATCACCAGCTTATTGCGCTTTACTTCGCTCAATCAATGCCGATAAATGTAAACCACTCATACACACCCCTTCGCAATGACATAGCAAAATCAACATAATGCCAAATAATTTCCGTTTTTCAGTCCACATCACTATCGCATACATTTGTTAATTCAATTTTCAGTCTTAATTTGACACTACACTACAGCTGTGTATAGATTTTTATGTTCCTAGTTCTCAATTCAAATTGATATCAAAATAATTCTTGACAGTGATCTTATTATTTTTTATCGTGCTTAACACGATCGAAATACTAGGTGAATATTTCAATTTATTATTTTGGTTTGGAATTTGCTGTTTATTTCACTATTTCAGTATACTTGTGATAATCGTCAAATTGTGCAATGTATTAACGTAATCAATGTATTTTAAATTTCAGTCTGGATAATGGCGTACACAATGTACCCGAAACGTCGACAACTATAATTTAGTAAGAAAGATTTTGAAATACAGCCTATAGCCCATTAAAAATAAACCCTTGTTTATTTACCCATCGTTTGGCAATATTAATGCTTCAAACTGATGTTCGCGCCTTGCTCAATAGCCAAACATCTATTATGAAAACACTCAGCGAACATGAGACATTGTTAAAAACACTCAACGACAAATTGGGCTTGTGCGAATCATTCATTAAGGATATGCAAATCCGTTTGGATTGTTTGGAACAGGACAAGCTAGCCAATAGCATCGAAATTCCTGGTGTAACTGTCACTGATAACGAGGACTTGTTAGCAACCATAATTAAAATTGGTGCAAAAATTGAATTCAAATTGTTGGAAAGTCACATCGTCAGCGTTCAGCGTCGTGGGAAACAGACTCACCTTGGTCCCCCGCCCTTGGTGGTATTTTTCAAGGACATCATAGTCAGAAATGGATTTTTCTCATCCTTTCGTACTAACAACGGACTGACACTGACTGACATTGGACTGAGCATTGGACAGGGTAATGTGAACAAAGTGTTTTTGAATGAAAATCTAACAGAATTGAGACGCAAACTTTTCTATAAGGCAAAAATTTTTAAGATTCAAAATAACTTCAAGTATCTTTGGACAAAGAAAGGATGTATTTATCTGAGAAGAAGTGACAATGTGAATGCTATTGTTATTGACCATCACACTAATTTCGACGAACTCATTGATAAGAATGATAAGTGATGATTACACTTATAAGGATGTATTGTTATGCCTCTTTTCTCAAGGGCTTCTTTGTTCGATTTTTTGTTTTTGTTATTTTTCGATTTTCTGAAATGCCGTTTCCAATGAATGAATTTAGCAGCGATAATTTTACAAACGATTATTTTATGGACACTGACGCATATAAAGTACCTGATTCTTTTTGTTTTAATTTTAGTGGTTTGAGAGTTTTTCAGATTAACCTAAGGAGTGTACGGTTACTGAACCGCTTTGATTTACTATTGCACTACATCTCGTTATTTCCGCATACATTTGATGTAATAGTTCTGAGCGAAACGTGAATCAAACCTGACCAAACATTTTTATATAACATGCCAGGCTATTATGGTATTTTTTCATGTCGTGATGGACTTGGTGGTGGGCTCGCGGTATTTATCAAAACTCATTATCTAGCCAAACTTTGAATGTACACACTGGAAGTTTTTTCTATATAAATGTAATTATTAACCTTAATGAATCCAGATATACTCGTTTGAGCCTCCACGCATATTATAGACCTCCTTGGAGGAGTAATCAATCTGAATTCCTGGACCATTTCACTCAAGCCCTTGATGTTCGTGACGACTTTGCAATGCTAGTTGGAGACATCAATATTGATTTGTTGAAGTTTTAATCGACTAATGCTAATCTCTTTTTGAATGATTACGTGAATTCTCTTCAATGCCTCGATTTTAAGATTTCCAATAATAGGATCACAAGCCCGTTTTCGCGCTCACTTTTGGACCACGCCGGTTTTAGATGTGAATCTTCTATGAAAGTTCACAACAGTACGATCAGTCAATCAAACGAGTGATCATAATGTCATCATTTCACACTTGTCCTTTCCTTTGAAAAAGAATAAGTATGTGACGATTACAAAGTCCAGAACTGATTATGTTAGAGTAGAAGACAAGTTAAAGTCTTTATTTGACCCTGCGAATGTGCGAATAGACCCACGACGGATGATGTGAATGTATTATATCCTTATTTTTTGAATACTTATCGAAGTGTTGTCCAGGACTGCACCGTTGTTAAGGAATATCGGATTAAAGAGTCGTATGGGTTCTGCCCATATATGAATGATCACTTGCAGTTCCTCATTGATCAGAAGAACAAACTCTGGAAAAAATTCAAAGGAAATTTGCACAACGCGGTTCTCTATAACAAAGTTACGGCTAGTAACCATGTTTTGCATCAATACATGGATTATTACAAATACCAATATTTCGAAAAACTATTCTCAGAATCCTCGAGCCCGAAGAAAACGCGGCGCGATATAAACACACTTCTGGGTAAGCAGAGTGGTAAATCTAAACATTATGCCGTCAAAGTTAATGATTTAATTATTGACGGAGCATCATGTTCTAATGTTTTTAATGCCTATTATGCTGATGTGGGTCCTAATTTGGCCAGAAATGTCCCTGTGAATGGCACTGGGATGAATGTGCGTTCCATTTGTTCGAACTCAATTTTCATGAATGCAGTGACTGCTGCAGATATCGAGAGGGAAATCTTATCACTTGATCATAAAAAAGGGCCTGGATATGATGGTGTCTCCTGTTCTTCGCTTAAATGCTGTGCAAGCTGAATTTCCCCTTTTCTGAGTGAAATTTATAATTGCTCCCTGTTGATTGGAGTCTACCCTGACCTGTTAAAGATCGCTAGGGTTGTCCCAATCTTCAAGTCTGGAATTCTTTCGACGTTGCCAATTACAGTCCTATTTCAATCTTATCAGTGATAAACAAAGTTTTTGAAAAACTTATTTATCGCTGTGTGGTAGATTTTTTGGAACTGAATGATTTTTTTTACGGTCGACAATATGGCTTTCGAGCAAAATCTGGTACGCACACCGCGTTATTTTTGATTTTTGTTAATGATCTTCATAACCTTCCACTTAAATCAAAGCCAATCCTATTTGCTGATGACACTAGTTTTTTCACTGCTTCGTTATGTATGTCCTCCAATGTTAGCAATATTAAGCGCGATCTGAATGTGGTCCTTAGATATTTTAATGAAAATAAACTGACGCTAAACATCGAAAAATGTAAAGTGATCCATTTCAGGTCCTTCAGGAACAAAAATATTCCGCTGCCTGAATTTGTCTTTAATCGAACTGTCTTCCCAACCGTCAACTCTGTTAAGTTCCTAGGAGTTGTTCTAGATGAATGCATTAATTGGAATGAACATGTCACCAAATTGTGTAACACTGTTTCCAACCAAATTGGCGTCATTAAGAGGCTTAGCGCTATACTACCAGTGGGAATACTGAAAAAGCTTTATTTCTCATTAGTGCACAGTAGGTTAACCTATTGACTTGGTGTTTGGGGTGGTGCTAACAGAACGTTGATGGACAAACTCGAATTGCTGCAGAGGAGGTCATTGAAGATTGTGCACAGGGTCTCACGCAGGTACCCGACAAACCTGTTATACACCAAACTTTGCCCGACTATTTTATCAGTTTCCAACTTGTATAAATTTGTGTATCAACCCGTCAACGAACTTTGTCATCACAATATAAAATTTGTTAAGGCATCGCATTCTTATGACACCAGATACTCTGATTTCCTGGTGAAACCTAGAATAGAGACCTTGATTGGTAGGAGGATGTTGTCATATGCTGGTCCTACTTTGTTTAATACATTGCCTCGCAACATGCGTGATGCGTCGTCGTATGGTTTTGATCGTTTGTTACGTGACTCGCTGCTGGAAAACATTTAACGAAGAAGCTTTTGATACTAGGGAATAGTATGCAATACATCTCTTTTCGAATCATAGTGATGGTTTTTACATGTTTTTACATTGCACTTAGTTTTCCCATTAAAATATTAACAAATTAATTTTTTACAAAAAGTCATAAATAAAAGATTTCATTCAATTTGTCAGCAGCCGAAGATGGTAGAGTTCCTAAAATGCTTGCACTATTTCCTCGTTGGATGCATATACTAATTCTCTGTATAAAAAATGACTTCGATCTTTTGTCATCAGTTGCCAGGGTTAAATACTTGCCCAATTCGTTTGTGAATTTAGAAGCAGCAGTACTAAAACATCCCATTGTTTCAAGAGCGAAAGGCACAAAATAGTTATTGGAACATAGAGAGGCGTAATCTCGGTATTTCTCTCTTTCTGCTAGCATTGCTGCTGCACCAGCTTCCTTCGATGTTGAATTTAGATAACTTTTAGCGAAAGTGTCGACGCAAGTTGCATCCCAAATTAAGGATTTGCCCCTTTGCCATGGAATTAGTGTTAGACCATCTGGACGTTTTCCATCAGAACGTGTTAGACCTGGAGGCTCGAGGATTGATGGAAATCCGGCTGTGCCGAGACTACGTTTAATTATGTCGTTAAGACCATGGTGTCTGCTATAGCGTCCAATTATTTTCAAGCATGATAATCCATGTCTGCCAGTGGTGTCAACCAAACGTCCACAAATACATGAATGTTCTACGCAAATATTTGAACCCAATCTTAATGCAGCTGAAATGCGGATAGTTGCAGTATCTAGAAGCAGACCCAATTGAGATGAAGGAAGTGCATTAAGCCATGCTCCGCTTTCTGGTTGGACAACAGCTAACATTCTAGCTTTTTCGGTTGTAGAAGTTGCATTTCTTAAGATGGCTGAATGTTTGAGGCTTATAATCGGCATATCCCAACTTTTTTGTACCGATAAACTTGCTGGAACGTCATAATCAGGACACAGAACTTTCCATGCAGCAATGGCTTCCTCTAAGTAGCTAATCTCAAAGTCATGTGATGACTGGGACAGGATATTTCCAACGAGACTTTGCGTACTATACGATGAAGAAATAAATGCTGGAATACAAAGATCCGTGGTGATTCTCACTCCAAGACCACCGAATTTGACCGGTAGTGTGCATTGGTTCCAGTTTTCCTCAGAAAAACGTATGTTGAGAATGCTTTCAAGCGATGACTTAATCGTTTCGTCGAATGAATTCAAAATATGTTTAAACTTGAACATTGGTGAACATCGTAGCAAATACATAAGCTTAGGGATCCATAAACAATTTTTAATCAGGAAGAAAGCCATGTGTGTGTTCAAAAGAGCCACTTTTTCGAGAAATGATTGAAGTATTTCGTGTTTTCTTGATAAAACTGGTACAACTGCTTCGTCAGTTATCGGTGCACCTAATAAAGTAAAATTCTCTTCGGTCATAACTTTGATTCCAGGCAATAATTTATTTAAAGTTTTCAAAATTTCGTTTCGTCTTTGGCTTGATAATGACTTATTGAAGAAAATCTCGCATTTTGAAGAATTCAGAGAAAGTCCAAGTTAATATATATTCTTGAATCTTATGAAATGTTGAATTTTTCAAATTTTTGCCTTTTGTTTTGTCTAAATTTTTAAGATAGCTTTCAGTATTATACTTTATATTTTTTTTAGCATATTTTTGTACTTGATTAGTACCTTCGAATAGCCTTTGGCTTAATGGTATTTTTCTTTTTTTACCTCTCACATAGTCTCACTAATTTAGTAGTCTTTTTTTTCATAATGTATCTTTATTTTTACAAAACTATGTGTAGAAATGTTTTTTTACTTACTAAATAAAATTGAAATTGAAATTGAAATTAAAATCTTACCAATTAAAGGAATATATTATAATCAAATATGTAAATTCGTAAAGGGGTCATCCCCAAATTACGTAACGCTAATTTTGCGGTCTAGACTCCCCCCTCCCCCCCTGTCGTAACACACCGTAACGTTGGCCGAAACCCCCTCCCCCTTCGTTACGTAACGTAACAAAACATATTTTTGAAGCAACGTAGAAGGAATAAAGACTGTTATAAGTACAAAACTGGTCTTGTGTTATTCACTATCCACTGTAACGATCCACAATCATAACGTGACAGTGCTTCGAGATCAAGCGAAGTGCAAGGGAAGACTGAACGATATGACATTCCGAAAATTATTTCATTACTGTCATTTTTGTTAACTAGTTAAAATAGAAAAAATTCGTCAAAAGTAAACGAAAAAATATGCGGTGCCAAAAGGAATTGAAATTAACGGTTTTATGTTCGATATTTTCATATAGGAAGAAAAATGTTGAGGTTCGAGCGTTACGCAACGCCGATGCTAGACCCCCTCCCTCACCCTCGTAACTTTCCGTAACGCTAGAGGAATACTCCCCCTCCCCCCTCGAGCGTTACGTAATTTGGGGACGACCTCAAATACAATTTTGAAAGATATTGAATACCATAACATTAATTTTTATTTAGTTAATCATCAGCATGATACGAGAAATTCAATAAATCTTTATTACAGTGCTTCTAACAGTAATTTTGGCGAGAAGAAAATATCTTCAATTGGTCCTTGTTTATATAATAAGCTTCCTTTGGAATTGAAGTCTTGTGAATATAAAGCTTTTTGTTCAAAATTGAAAATGTGGATTTTATTACCAGCTCAGATTTCAAAATTAAATTTGATTTATCTTTCTCAAAAAATAATTTATAATTTTTCTTTTTATGACTCTCCTATTTTATTTTATTTTTTTTTTTTTAATATCCTATTGCTCAGTATTCAACTTAAAGTATTACTCAAGTTCAATAAATAAATGATCAAAAAATATAAGAAAAATAATAATATAATATTTGCACATCTATTGTTTCGTTTTGTTTTCTTTTTGTTGGTGTTTTTTTTTTTAATCAAATTCCTTAAATGATCAAGAATCATTGGAATTGGTTTTTCACATTATACTAAATTTTATTTAAAATAGTTTTCAATATTGTTTAATGTATATGTACTATATATGTTTTAATTATATGGAAATAAATAAATAACATCATCTTCTGACAAGTGTGCAAGTAGTGAAGCACACTGCTATCTAGATAGGATACCGGGAAGTTTTTCGGCCAAAAAATTGGATACCGGGAGATCCACTTGAACGGGAAGCGAAAATTACAACTAAGAGGAAAGCAAGACAAGAAAGAAAAAGTTTTTCTTGCAAACGGGAAACGGTTGAAAAATGAAATGAAAATGAAAAAAGATCTTGAAGCGGGTAATGATTTAGGAATGGGAAATGGCTGTAAAACGGGAAATAACTGAAAAACGAGAAATGATTAGAAACGCGAAGTGGCTTCTTCACACTGTGATTTTGTTCGAAACATCAAAAAATTGTGGTTTCCCTTGCGGTTTCTTTCAAAAAGATTCATGGGTCCATAATCCAAAATTTTTTCGCAAGCTACGGTCACGCTTTTTAATTCTCCACACTGGTTTGACTTCAAAGTCACAAAAAATTTTCGCTAGCGGTTTATATTTCTATATATGGGCTACGCTGACGTATGCATTCTCGATCGCTAGTTTGATGTAGATGAATAAGAAATAAAATTCAGTGGTATTTTAATAGTTTGTAATTTATTATTGCTTTTGTTAGTTTCCTCTTCCTTGTATTCCACGTTCCCCGAAATCCACTTCGTCCGTATTCCACCTCCCCCGTATTGCACGCTTACCGTATTCAACGTTCCCCGTATTCCACTTCCCCAGTATACCACTTCCCCCTAATACCACTTCCCCCATATACCACTTCCCCCGTATTCCGTTTCTCCCGTATTCCACTTTCTCCGTATTCAACTTTCCCCGTATTCCAAGTTCCCCGTATTCCAAGTTCCCCGTATTCCAAGTTCCCCGTATTCCACTTTTTCCGTATTCAACGTTCACCGTATTCCACGTTCGCCGTATTCCACATTTACCGCATTCCACTTGCCCCCTATGCTACTTCCCGCGTATTCAACGTTCACCGTATTCCACGTTCCCCGTATTCCACGTTCCCCGCATACCACTTCCTCCGTATTCCACTTTCCCCGTATTCCAAGTCCCCCGACCAAATCTGTAAGCACAACATCTTGACTCACACATTTTGACCCGAACATGTTTTCTCGACGATTTGGACTATGCCCGACAACATATCAAAAAGTATTTTTTTTTTGCTCCTCACTTTTTTTCATTTTCAAGCAAGATAAACACAAAAAGTAACGGGATCGTTACGGATAGACAAATAATTAAATAAAACATAACCAAAGACCCGTACGTATCAGAATAGATGTGGCAAAGAGACTCGAACGTATCTAAATATACAAATAAGCAAAAAATCCAACGTTTTCTGTTCTTTTATAACTGTAAGAATTTCAGAGATCCATAGAAATTACCCTAGGTAATGTCAAACGCCCTACCGAAGTACGCCTCAGACCATTCAAATCTAGAAAAGCTTATATCCCAGGGGTGCCAAATGGTGTGTTAAGCGTAATATAGTACTCCTTTATGTACCTTAGCCTCTGTCCACCTACTCCTACATCCTATCCTACCCGTGGTGACACCTGTTATAGTGAGCAACCCGCATGAACGATCAGGTAACCAACCCTGGTGTAGTAGTGTGGGTCACTTAGCATAAGGATGAGGGGGGCAGCCTTCGGGTAGTACCTAAACGGCACGTATAGGGAGGGCCGAAGGCAGCTAGGCGCTATCAAGATGGGATGGCGACTTAGTATGGTGGCGGATGATCTCAACAGCAAGAGACAACGGCAGCATACACAGCCCTAGTCAGATGGGCTACCATCACCACCTGGTGACTTTCCTACGGGTCATCGGGAGAAGGAAAGTAGGTTGGGCGCTTGGCTAACTCCCAGACACCGTAAAAACAGTCTTGTTATGAATCCCCAACACAGCCTCGGATCGGACAGGATAAACGGCAACGACTCAAGCATCGGAAAAAGGACAACGATTTACAATTAGGAACATGAAATGTAAGATCTTTGTTGCGGCCAGGAGGATTGAGATCTCTCACAAGTGCGCTAAGAGCGGCAAAAATTGACATAACAGCTGTGCAAGAAACGAGATGGCCTGGAAAGGACACCATGACCAGTAGCGACTATAAGTTCTACTATAGTGGGAAGAGTAACGACAGTCCAAGAGAGTATGGAACAGGCTTCATGGTTCTCGGCAGAGCTAGAAACGCGGTGATTGGTTTCAGTCCTGTTGACGAGCGATTGTGCTCTCTACGGATAAGAGGAAAATTTTTCAATTACACTCTTATAAACGTTTATGCGCCTACGGAGGAAAGCGACAACGAGGCGAAGGAGCTATTCTACGAGAAACTGGTGGATGTATATGATGGAGCGCCGAAACGAGACATTAAAATTGTGCTTGGAGATTTAATGCTAAGATAGGCCGCGAAGTATTTTATCGTCCCACAATCGGTAAACATAGCCTTCACGAAAACTCGAACGAAAATGGAACGCGGGTGGTTGATTTTGCAGCATCAAGAAACATGGTTGTCAGCAGTACCTATTTCCAACATAAAGACATCCACAAAGCGACATGGGTATCACCGGATAAACGAACCAAAAACCAGATTGACCATATTTTGATAGATGCACGTCACTGTTCAAATATGTTGAATGTCAGAAGCTGTAGAGGACCGAATGTAGATTCCGATCACTACCTGGTGAGAGCGGCAGTTAGGTCTCGAATATCGGTTCAACACAATCGACAACCGGCATTGGAAAGGTGGGACGTGGAAAAACTACAGAACGAAGACATTAAACGTCAATATGTCGACAGGCTGGAGACGAATATTATTGGCGGAATGGTCAGCGAACAACGAAGCGTAGACGATGCGTGGAATCAAATTAGACGGAATGTAGAGAGCGCCGCAGCAGAGGCAGTGGGAACGAGAACGGGAAATAAAAGAAATATCTGGTTTGACGATGAATGCCAGAAGGCCATGGACGACAAAAACGCAGCTCGCCTGAAAACTCTAAGTAGATTCACTCGAGCTGGCCAGGAAGAGTACCGTTCTAAAAGAAATTTCGGGAGAAAACTCTTCCGACGGAAAAAGCGACAGCGTGACAAGGAAGTTTTGATCGAAATTGAGAAGTTTGGCAATCGGAAGGAGACTCGGAACTTTTACCGGAAAGTGAACGAATCCAGAAACGGTTACAGTCAACAACCTTTGCTGTGTAAGGACAAGCATGGATTGGTCTTAGCAGATGAGGAAAGGTGCATTGCGAGACGACGAAAACGACGAATTGCCATTTCAGACTGCGCAACCATACCACAACCATAGAAGAACCAACGATGCAAGAAGTTGAAGCTGAAATTTTAAAGCTCAAAAATTTCAAAGCCCCGGGGACTGACAACCTACCCGGTGAACTTTTCAAGAATGGCGGCAACGCGCTATGTATGGAGATGCACGAGCTAACAAAGCTAACACTAAACGGAGCTAACAGCCGAGTAAGGATCCGCAATCAAATGTCAGAGACTTTCGACATTGAGGAAGGCCTACGTCAAGGAGATCCTCTTGCAACGCTGCTTTTCAATTTAACACTCGAAGCAGCTGTTCAAACCATGGACATAGACTCCAGCGGCACCATTTTCTCCAAGTCCAGTCAGTTGCTTGGTTTTGCAGATGACCTGGACATTATTGGCCGAACTATGGATGTTGTTAAAGATAAGTTTATGGCCTTGGAGAGGAAAGGTACCGACCTTGGGTTGAAGGTCAATGACGGAAAAACGGAATACATGATCATCCCACCTACGAATCGATATCGGGAAGATAACGTAACGATCGACACACACACATTCAAAATGGTCAATAAGTTCGTATACCTTGGATCAGAGCTGAACATAAACAACGACATTGCGGACTAAATAAAAAGGCGAGTAACTTTGGGCAACCGGAGTTATTACAGCCTGCTGAAAATTCTAAAGTCCAAGTCAGTAAGCCGAAATTCAAAATGCGCACTTTACAAAATTGTGATCAGACCGGTAGTTACGTACGGTTCGGAGTCGTGGTGCTTGACACAGAAAAATGAACAATCTCTGCATACGTTCGAGCGAAAGGTACTGCGTATAATATTTGGACCAGTATTTGACCGAAAACTGAACCGATGGCGCAGACGATATAATCACGAGCTCATAGAGCTTTTTGGAGAGCCCGACATAGTCAGAACAACAAAAATAAATAGACTACGTTGGCTCGGGTTGTAGTGCCGGTAAAGTAAGTAAGTAAGTAAGTAATTTCTATGGATCTTTGAAATTCTTACAGTTATAAAAGAACAGAAAACGTTGGATTGTTTGCTTATTTGTATATTTAGATACGTTCGAGTCTGTTTGCCACATCTATTCTGATACGTACGGGTCTTCGGTTATGTTTTCGGTATTGAATTGCAAAAAATGTTGTCTGTAACAATTTTTGTAACTTAGAGTATTCCAGCATTAGTTCTAAGTATCGACCCATCGTGGGGACAATACTCAGGACTAGTGCTGGAATACTCTAAGTTACAAAACTACTACAGTTACGAGATTTCTGGAGTTTACAAATTTTAAAGTTCTGTTTGTGTCTCTATTTCTCATCTAATTTACACACGTTAAAGTTCTATTCGTTCTCTTCAATGAAAATTGAGAAATAAAGAAATTTTATAATTTGTAAACTCAAGAAATCTCGTAACTGTATGACAAGATTTAAGAATCCCGAATTTTCGCATAGGCCTGAGAATTCTACAACTAAAGGCCTTTTTTTGATTCCGAAATGTGTAATTTTTCAAATTAGAAAGAATCTCTGAGCGGGCTCAGGGAAACTTATGCTCCATTTTTTATGTGGAGAAATTTGAAAAATGCCGAAATTTGCCTACCTTTATATTTCCTATTTTCTATTTCTACGAAATTTTAGCTAGCATGGAAGAAAAAATTCGTAAGTAGTTTTAAGTGTGCCTCAGAATCTGTCTCAGTCAATGACATGATAGTTAAGATGGACCAGCAGTTCATACAAAATTCACTAAAGCAAAAGTTAACTGAATAAAACATACATAATACATATAGAATTTCACCTACACGTTCATGGACCGCACGCACACTATCATATAATTTCGTTAACAAATTTAGCTAACACATTCATAATTTATGGACCTTACGCACACTATTATACGTGAACTTTTGCTTCAAAATGCATACCGAATCGTGCTAGTCTATTTTAACTAATATGTCATTGGTCTCAGTTTGGTTGTATGGTCAGATAACATGAAATTTTTCGTTACATTTTATTAAATTAGATAAATATGTGAAGTACATTCATCGGAATATTGTTCTTCTTCGACCTTACATCGCTTAAATCGATCTCATCTTTTATCTCAAAATAGCACCGACTTCCTAAGTTTTTACTCTTCGGTATCAAAGCTACAAAACCAGGTCTCGGGATCCCGGTAATACCGGTATTGCGAATACCGGTTTCCCTTTCCTAGCCCAGACCCCTGACCCGATTCCTACAAAAAATTTTTCCCAGTTTTGTGACATCAAATGCTTTCATTTGACACTTAAATGAGGAATTTCCTGGCTATACTTGCGTAGATATTTGCGAAAAAGTATCATCGACCCTTGAAAATTTCATGTCCGGCCTCCAATTCTTCGACCATATCTCCGGAACTACTTGGCCGATTTTGCTCATCTTCAAACTTGAATCATGGGGTCAGGGAAAAAAAATTACACCCTTTCTGTGAAAACACTCCCCAGTGTAAATTGCTTACTTCAGGCGAGCAAATATGTTCCTGTCAATAGCCTGTTGCAGGGGCTCCATGTAGAACCTCCTAGGACCGTAAGATGAGCTCGATGAGCTCCAGGATCCATAATAAATTGTTCCCTTCCATTACATCTACAAAAAGAAAAATTAAAAACTGAAAAATTTCTCTCGCATACATTTGTTGAGGTTGTCTATTATTTCAGTCGAGCCTGCGTCATACCATTAGTTTTGAAAGACTTGTCTTTCCTAGTGCTGAATCAGCAAAAGCTCAAACTGCAACGTACTGATGTTGTCACGAAAATGTGTTGGCTTCCACGAGCAATTGCCCTCCAATATTTTTTTGTATATTGAGCGGAGGATATGACGTCGTTCTCAATTGCACCTTTGATGTCATTGAGCGACTGTGACGTGCTCACATTGTACGTGCTAATAAAATAATACAACGAACCGAATTGTCATCCGATTATGTCTGAATATAAATTTTTACGTCTGCCTTCTAATGCAACTCAGAAGTCAATTAAATTTTATCGAATTGTTTCTGTTGACACAGTTGGAAAAGAGAATTAATTTCTGATATTACGCTAAGTGAATGTTGACTTAGCTATTTCTGATTTTAAATTTCAAATGAAGATTCTTTCTTATAAAAGCGGAAACTGCAGCGAGGAGAGTATCATTACAGTGAAACGTAGACGCGATCACATTTTCCGATTATTAAATTCAATTTCTCGTTAAGTTCCAAACAATTAAGAAAAGTCATGAAAATAACATTTGCCGTACTTGCGATTGCCTTGCTGAAAGAAGTGGTCCTTGCAATTCACTACTGCCAAGCAGGTCTTTGTAAAGCTAACGCCAAACACGTTGGTTGTGGAAAAAGTGACAACTTTGGACCGAATTGTCCGAAGGAACGATCACTTCTGCCAATGACGGCTGAATTAAAAGCTTACCTACTTAAGAAACACAACGCGGCTCGCAGTGACGTTGCAAACGGAAGAATTCCTGGATACAAGTCGGCCAATCGAATGATTGAAATGGTAAGTACTAGTTGTTGAATCTGTCGGAAAGTTTGAATAATCCAATGAAATTTCAATTTTTTAAAGGCGTGGGACAATGAACTCGCGAAACTGGCAGAATACAACGCAAAGTCTTGCACCTATGGCCACGACGAATGTCATAACACGGCAGAATACAAATATGCAGGACAAAATATTGCCATTGTCATGTCGACTCCGAATTACTTTGAAACTCTCAGGGCCATTGACTTCCTGTTCGGTTTATGGTTCGAGGAGTACAAGGACTGCGACATGACTTACATCAACAAGTACAGATCGAGCGACAACCCTAAGTACGTTGCGAGCCCAACCTTCGCATTGAAAATTTGAAAATTGAAAATTCTTTCGCAGAAAACAGATTGGACACTTCACGCAAATCGTGTCTGCTGGGGCCAACCGAATGGGATGCGCCATTACCACTTACGCAGATTCCCGCAAAAATGTTTACATCGTGTGCAACTATTCGCTCACAAACATCAAAGACCGCCCGATCTACACCACTGGAATTCCTTGCTCCGCTTGTACGACGAAATGTAGCGCAACTTACCCCGGACTATGCGATTCTTCCGAAGTAATTCCGCTGAAATAGACGCAATTGTGAGGTCACACTCAGTCACACACAGTCATCTTCTGACTTAATCCTAGACTCTTAGAAGTTTTTGTAATTTATTTTTTGAATAAAACACAAAGTTAATTAAAAATCATTTTTCCCACTGCAAATACCTTACCCACTCTTCTTAAATTAAAAAATGAAAACATAAGCAAAAACCGGTGCGTTCCCGTATCAAATTAATTCTTGATATTTGTTGAAGTAAAGCGACCAACTCTTTCGGAGTGAGAAGTAGTATATTCCAATTAAAAAAAAGTACAATATAGGGGTGAGCCAAAAATCTGTCGGTAGAATTCGCCATTAAATTGGAAACAACATTCATCTAAAACCATATGAATGCCTGCTAAAAATTCTTCTTTCGGCAGGGTTGTTAACTTTTTAATAATGTTACACTTTTTTTGGATTCCAGCAATGACTAAATCTTTAGGGATGTTCGTGAATAATGACACTACATCCACTACTACTACTACACCCATGAGTCAAATGTTTGCAGATTTGATCCTAGAAATTTTAGAAGAAGTCATAAGCAAACTAAATTTCAAACTGCCTTTTTTCTGGCGTTATGTCGATGATGTCCTTACAGCTATTCCATCAGACAAAGTGAATGAAGTCAATACTGTTTTCAATGAATACAGCAAAGACATTCAATTTACTATTGAAGAAGAAGTTGATTGCAAGATATCTTTTCTCGAAGTCTTATGCATAAGACAAGACAGAGCCGTAATTACAGATTGATGATAAGACATTTGGTCAGGTAGATATTTGAACTATAAATCACATCTACCGTCGACTTATAAGAGAAATACGGTGTCCCTATTAACAGAAAAGATTTTACTTTTGTCTGAACCTGAATTTCACCAAAGAAATTTGGAATTACTAAAAAACACTCTAAGGAGGAATTTGTATCCAAACAAGTTGATAGAAAGTATCATTAATTCTACGCTCGCCAAACATACCAACATTATGAGGAGAACAAAAAAACCTGAAAAGAAACCGATTGTCGCCATCCCATATGTTAAAGGTTTATTTGAAAAGTTAAAAGCAGTATGCAAAGATGAATTTGTAATAGTTGGTAGAGGCGATCACACGCTGAAAAAATCAATTTTCACAAATTTGAAGGACAAGGAAGTTGATAAGTATGCCACGTTGTTTGTGTCCCTAGCAGAGCCTATTTTAAAGAAATATTTCTTTAATTTCTCTAAATTTCTTTAAATTTCTTTAATTTCTTTAACATTTCTTTAAATTTATAAAATTTCTCTAAATTTCTCTAAATTTTCATTATTTTTACAATACAAATTGGAATGATGCAAATTTAAAATTTTTTCCAGGAATTTAATTTTTAATTCTATTGTTAACTCAGACGTCCAAGTAAATAGTTAGGACAAGTTAACCTTTCGGGAAAGCCATGTTGTAAGAATTTGATAGAACGTAATGAGCGTAACTAAAGCAAAGCATCGATGCCCTAAGCTAATAAATGGCATCTAATAACACTAAGATAGTATAACAAATAAGGCTTAAACCTGCGAAAGAGGGCGTTCATACATTGTGCAGTGTTTCAAAGAATGTTTTACACTAGGAGGCTTCCGCCCACAGTAGATTTCGTTGCGGTCTAAATTCAAAATTTGTTCAGGAGCTTGAGATAGAATTTTCAAGTCTTCAGCAAAGTTGTTCAGCTTCATATTTTCGTCATTCTTTTATTTGGTGCTAAAATTGGGGATTTTGGAAGTTGGTATCCTGGAATGTCTTCCATAATTTTATGTTCACTTAAAAAACATACCACGTGAAAAACCCTGCAAAACAGCACATAAAACGGTCACGTTGCGATTGACCATCCATAAAACCCGTCTGCACTGAGGGGGAGAAGGGGTCTCAGGACAGGTTAGCTCAGTGGTAACGTACTGGCTTTCCACCAAGAATACCCGGGTTCAATCCCAGTGATGACAAATTCTGTATAGGATTTTTCTTCAACTTGTGGCATGAAAGTATCGTTGCTAAGCATACCCGAGCTTCTAAAAATGGGTAGTTGTGGTGTTTGGTGTCCAACACGAACCGTACACAGAAGAATGACATGTATGACGTCACACATGCACTATGAATTCTTTGGATGGTGTAAACTTGTTTTTTACCTGTCGTCACTTGATGACGCCACAGGAGTTTAGAGGATTCCAATAGAGATAATAAAGGAAGTGAGACTAAAATGTTGTAAGTTATTGAGAACTCACTATAAGGGTTCTGTAAAGGAATTTATGAGTTATTAACTCAAGCTGAGGCACTGTTTCGTCACATGAAGGGTTCTTTACACTGTAACTCTTCAGTCAATTGCTAACAATGTAAAGAAAAATCCTTATGTGTGCCCTCGATACAGTAAAGAGAACCGCAATTTGTACTTAGCGTTCTCTAGAAATTTTGAATATTAATCCGAAATGGCCTAGTAAAATAAAGCTCTTTCGATATAAAGGTTAATCCGAGCTAAAATATAGAATAATATCACGGTTAAAGTAAAACACTATCTTCAGGCTTTGCATAAAGCCCCATCCATAAACGTTCAAAATGACAAATAAAATTTTAATATGATAATGGAATAATAAGTGAATCCTACCTCTAAATTGTCCATTTTTTTAACAAGTAATATTGTAAATTCTTTTATCACATTCGAGCCTATAATAAGCCAATTATTGCACTAATAATGGGGCTATAATTGGCCTATTATAGTCGACTTTCTTGTTAAAAGTTGGGTTGTAATGACGCTATTGTAACGCGGTTCTTTCATGATGACGTAGGCTACACTGAAACAATACGAATGAATGAGAATGAAACGTGTGTTGTTATGACAACCGCATACTAAATCGAAAAATCAATCTAGACGACATTTTTTGCAACAAATTCGATGTCATGTCGATTGTCATGTTTTGTGCATAATTGGCAATTATAGGCTCAAATGTGATAAACTATCGTATAATACAAGGGGAACAATCGCGTCATTATAGTCTCGGTGGGTGAAAATTCTCGGGGCTAACGCCCCTTGAAATTTCACCCCACCTCGACTATAATTACGCAATTATTCCACTTGTGTTATAATATACTATTAATTTATTAAGGTTGGCTTAAAATGATCTATGATTGTTAGTGTTCGTCGGATTGTTCGCATGTATTTACTGCATAACTAATATGGATTTCTAAAATTCACGTTGAAACATAATTTTGGAATGTAAATTTCAATGTGATTTTACCTTATGAAATGTAGGACAAATGTTTGTTGCTGGGTTTAGGCAGACAAATAAAGTTTAATAATTTTAGATTTTTGCTTATAAAGCTTATAGTTCGTTTTACTTTCAAAGGACAATTAAGAAGTATGGCTACTAAAACACTTTATTACGAACTACGAAGTTCATTTTGTGTTTTCTTAGATATCTGAGTCTATCTTAAGGCGTATATATGGTTAACACCAGACAAAAAAAAATCTATATGTAGCTACAACATATAGGCGTGGTTCGGAATTCACGTTAAGCATGTGGTCCAGACGAAACTTGTAATTGACCGCAAAAAGCTGTTCGTAGAGTCTCTAAATCAAATCGAATCAAAAAGTGGGACAAGGGGGGAGGGGGACGTCCTCTTTCAAAGCATTGTAAAAAATCGACGAAATTTGAAACATATTACAAAACAACTTTGTAGTAACGACCGATGGGTGCTCACGCTCACATCAAGAAATTCCATAAATCTCGTAATTACAATCAATTATTTTCATTGATATTTTCGAAAAACGAGAATAAAACATATGAAGGGACCCGTACGTATCAGAATAGATGCAGCAAACAGAGTTGATGTTACGAAGAGACTCGAACGTATTTAAGTAAATATTGCCTTAACTCTTTAGTGTATGAAATTGCGTTCACATTAAGTTGTGTTGGAAATTGCCGATAGGGCAATATTGAAAAATCCGTCCGAAGAAACGGTGTAAAAAACCTTTCCGAAAGCACAAAATTGACCACCAAATATAGAAAAAGGTTCTACTCAATTTTCTCTACAACATAGAAAAAACCATTTTTTGGGCTAGGGTCGACCTTAGTACCGACCTATGGCCTTAAGTAGAGGCCTCGGACACACAATTCCATAGTCAAAAATGCTTCCCTCAATTTCCTCTGCAACATATCAAAAAAAATTTGTTTTTGGTTAGGGCCGAACTTAGGACCGACATGGCCCACTTGAGCCCTAAGTCCAGGCAAAAGTTTCTTTTTTGAACTGTCGGTCATGCCCAGATCTTTCAAACAAAAAAACATTTTGAAAATCGGAAAAACTTTACTCGAGTTATGTACAAAAATACATAGAGCCCCAACAGAAACTCGATTTTAGTGCCCTAGCTAAGTCCAAGGACTCAAATTCAAAAAAGTTTCTTCCATAAATTGTCGGCTATGCCCAGGTCTTTCGAATAAAAATTTTTGAAAATCGGAGAAGATTTGCACGAGTTATGGACAAAAAACGCATAGAGCCCTAGCAGAAACTCGATTTTAGTACCCAATTCAAAAAAGTTTCTTCTATAAATTGTCGGCTATGCTCATGTCTGTCAAACAAAAAAAATTTATGGAAATCGGAAAAGATTTTCCGGAGTTATAGACAAAAAACTCATAGAGTCCTAGCAGGGACTCGATTTTAGTGCCCTAGCTAAGTCCAAGGACTCAAATTCAAAAATGTTTCTTCCATAAATTGTCGGCGATGCATAGGTCTTTCAAACAAAAATTTTTTTGAATATCAGAAAAGATTTATTCGAGTTACGCACAAAAGACCAAAAACCCCTAGCTTTGTGGCCCTTGGGCCGACAGTGCCCAGATTCAATCCCATAAAATATTTTTCGATTATTATTATCTGTTTATTTATTAGTTATTTTTTTCCTTTTCTCAATTAATGTTTATTTTATAATATAAGAAACAACAACTGAAAATTAAAAAGAGACAACGGCAACACAATAAAAAAATAAGTAAATAAATAAAAATGACAAAGAGAAAAAAAGAAAAAAAAGTGTTAAAAATGTCAATTACAGTGAATTAATTCTTTGAAGGAATTTGACAATAATAAATTATTTTAATTCAATAATTTAATTAATATTATTTAAATTATTTAATTTGTTTTTGAATAAATAGATCAATTTTCGTTTTTTTTATAAAAAATATTGTACAATCGATCCAAATGAAAAATTATACAAAACTTGCGATTTGTGGGTTCTGCGAGTTATTTGACATCTAAAACCCACACCCAGTTTTAGTGTTGTCGCTTTTGGCTTTTCCTAAATGCATATCGATAATGCAGTTTCATTGAGTTCGTTAATTGGCGCATTTTTTTTGTAAAATTCAAACGTTCTCTGACTTAAAATTTGTGCACATTTGTTTGATGACTCTGTTGCTAGCAAATTTCGGAATAGATCGATATTTGTTTCTTCGCATTATTTTTTATTTAATGTTGGATTTAGAAATTACTTCAACAATTTGAATTTTCTTGCAAATGTAGTTTTTTGTTTAATTTTGTAAATTTCCTAAAAGCTTAATTTTGCAGAAAGTTCGATTATTTCGGGGATTTGCATATCTTATAAAACTCCAATTTTCTTAGAGAGTCTAATTCTTTTGAAATTTTTAATTTTTTTGATAATTTGAAATTTTTCTAGAAATTTATATTTTCCTGTAATTTTGGGATTTCCTTGAAATATTTATTTTCACAAAAATTTATATTTGGAGAAAGAATTGGGATTTTTCAAAAATTTGAGTTTTCTTGATAATTTTGAATTTTCACAAAAACTTTAAATTTCTTGAAAATTCAATTTATTTTTGAAATAACCGTACGGGTCAACCGTATCTTGATTTTCATCATCTTTATCTACATTATCATTCATTGTTTTGATTGACGGCTTTGACAGTAGCAGTACTTCGGTATATTTTTTAAAATTTTAGATTTTCTAGTGAAGTATCTCACAAATTATTGTTTTACTTCAGTTAAAACAATTTCAATTGTTATTACGTTTTGATCATTTGTTGTGCTGTGTTTAATTGTGGAGTTTTGAATCTTTTTTTAATAAATAGATTGGTGTATCCATAAAAAAATCGCTAATTTCTATCGTGTGAAAAGTGTTTTAAAACTTCCAGCTTCTGCAAGCATTATTGCGCTTTCCTCTAGTGGATT
>CM055406.1:94362790-94381397 GCA_029228625.1 Pseudolycoriella hygida
GAAGTTAGGGGACTTTCTCTGGGCGAACAAACCATCTCCTTGGCGGGCGATAGGAGGGCATGGAGGACGATAGTTCACCAATCTGGGGTTGCGACAGGAAGACCTCACACCGGAAGGTACCAACGGTCTATAAAGTTTGATGATGATGACTAGATTTTAAACTGTTTTGTACTAAAAAGTTAAGTACAGTAAAAATTTGTCCTCAATTTGTACTTTCAGAATTTACATTCAAAATTTTCAAAACATTTCCTCAAACAAGACTATAAAGGATTTTTTTCTTGGACTTGTACTAAAACCTCTATTTAAATATGACCATAGGAACGTTCTAACTCTTGTATTTTCTAATTCAAAAATGTGTCCTCAATTTGTCCTTTGCGTATGTGAAATCAGAAAATTGCATAATGACGTAGATGACTAGAAAATAGAGTGTACTAAAAAAATAAGAAAAGCTCTTCGAAAGCTCCTAAACTAGAAAATCGCTTCAAATCCGATCACAGAATTTTTTTTAATTGTTTTTGTCGATGATCAAGAAAGGACAAAATGAGGACATATTTCTGCTGCGCCATAAATTTTCTAACGAGTGAAGGAATAAAAATGTTCTTCAACGAGATACGTGATAGAGTTTGCTTGGGCTGCTTAGCGTCACCGGTTCAAATCCGAAAGGCGCCACTTTTTTTTTGTTTCTTTCGATGGTTAGGAAAGGACAAAATGAGGACATATTTCTGCTGTCCATTAAATTCTCATACGAGTGAAGGACTAAAAATATATTTCAACGAGATATCTGAGAAAGTTCGCTTGGGCTGCCTAGCGTCACCGTTTCAAATCCGATCGGCGCCACTTTTTTTTGTAGTTTCTTTCGATGGCTAGGAAAGGACAAAAAATGAGGACATATTTCTGCTGCCCAGTAAACTTCATACGAGTGAAGGACTAAAAATGTCTTTCAACGAAATATATGAGAATGTTCGCTTGGGCTACCTGGCGTCAGCGGTTCAAATCCGGTCGGCGCCACTTTTTTTTGTTTCTTTAGATGGCTAGGAAAGGACATATTTCTGCTGCCCATTAAATTTTCATAAGAGTGAAGGACTAAAAATGTTCTTCAACGAGATATATGAGAAAGTTCGCTTGGGCTTTCGGAATTAAAGAAAATTATGAGGCAAAAACACCGTCGCTGTTTCGAACTATTACAAAAATTTGGTTAATGAATTTTTTTTAACAGTTGAGTCGACATTTTACCTCATAAATATCTTTTACAACTAGATGGACAAATGGCGACTTTTTTTCTTACCGAAAAGAGATCCGTAATTTGACTATATTCTTCCACCTGTTATTTCGCAGCTATTATTTCTATCTTACGTTCTACCAATTGATTGATATTAATTTTATTGTCTACTTTTTTCAAGCCGACATGGAAGAGTAGTTATGACTGCTGTCATAACCCTCCTTAAAAAACCATGAAAACGTTACAAATCATACAACTTAAAGTAGTATATCTAACACAATCACAGCATAGTACAAATACAAAGAAAAACACAAAATTCAAATATTCAAATACATAAAGTAAAAAAATCAAAATATAGCGTGAGCATGTCAAAATATTGCACGAATTCAACAATCGAATTCGAGTCAAAAGAAAAAAAAATAAAACTTAGAGTTAAAATTGTAAGTAAAAAAAGAAGCAAAACCATATGTCAAAAAAATAAATAAATGAAAATTTAGCAAAATGCGTCGTCGTAAAAAATAAAATAAATAAATGAGAGTTAAGCAAAAAGCGTCGTCGCAAGAAATAAAATAAATAAATGAAAATTAACCGAAAAGCGTCGTCGAAAGTTTGGTCCAAGGTAAAGCAAAATCGAGCACTAAAGGTAGCTGTTGTCAACAATTTAAGCGTCCATGCGGGTATTTCAACAAGTTGCAAATGAGTCAAACACTGAATCGTCAAGTTCTTGTACACAATGGCGAAATTTACGTGAGGGTAGGGTTGGATCAACATGCTCCGCTGCCTAATTGAACAAACGACAGGCGAAATTGAATGGGGAGAAAATCTGGTATTCTCGCCTGCATCCATCAATTCGTATCAGTGATGGATTTCGTAGAGCTCGAGATCCGTCGTATAGGTTAATTCTATCACGAAGAGCTTGAGAGTTTATTTTACCGGTCAACACATCTTGAACGAAGAAAACTGCTGCATTAGCTCGGCCTCTTGTCAAGGATTGCAGATTCAGTTCGGAACACCTGTCAGCGTATGGACGGAGCTGGTAGCTTTCTTTATTCGGGTCGATATGGCGATCATGGTTGGCGTAAAGTACGAACTGTCTTTGTACACTTTCGAGTTTTTGTACATGAACGTCGTGGTGGGGCAATCAGACTGAGGAAGCAAATTCGAGGTGGGAGCGAACGACCGAATTATACAGCATTTTAGCTGTGTCGACATTAAATCGGCCATAGCATTGACGTTTGATAAACGAAAGCATGGAATGACCCTTCTTCGAGGCTAGTTCAAAGTGCATATTGAACGAAAAGTCATTTTTATAATTTAGTCCGAGATCTTTTACATCGTAAACTCGCTTTATCGGTTTGCCGTTCATGTGGTATTCAGCCAGTATTGGACAGCGGCGGGATATCGTCATCACCTTGCATTTATCTTCATTCAACTCAAAGCCATTTTTGCAGCACCAATCAAAGAAGTTGCTTATTGATTGTTGAAGCGGGCGAGTGTCGTCAATATTGGAAATGTTATTTTGTACAATTTTTTTATCATCTGCGAAATTCAATCCTTTAGTTTGACCGAGTGTGTCATCTGAGTCATTGAAGAACACTAGGAAGAACATTGGCCCGATAATTGAGCCTTGACCAACTCCGGAGTGTACTTTGATTTCTGAGGATAGGCTTAAGTTTATCTTTACCACTTGAATGCGATTGCGAAAGAATGATCGAAACCATAGCAGTAAACGGTTGCTTAAACGATATTTAGCAGCTGCTAGTTTGAAAAGCAAGAGTACGTAGGATATGACATCGAATGCTTTGCGAATATCGGCATAAAATGTGCCCGTTTGTTTACCGCTAACGAAAGAATCGTGAACCAGCAGGGAGAATTCAATAAGATTCGACTCCACTCTCCTTCCAGGAAAAAAGCCGTGTTGCGTTGGAGATATGTGAGGGTAAATGTTAAATTTCATTTGAGTCAAAATGATGATTTCGAGAACTTTTGCCAAGTTAGGTGAGACATTAACTCCTCGATAGTTAGTGACGTTAGCTTTCTTGCCAGATTTATGGATCGGAGTTAGATGACCAAGCTTCCAGATATCAGGATAACAGCGACTTCTGGTAGATAGTTGCGAGCGGAACACATATCAAATCAGCACATTCTCGAAGAAACAACGGTGCCATTTTGTAGTGACTAATACCTTTGCTTAAATCCATACGCAGCAGGACTAAACGCACTATATCCGGTGTTAAGGTAGTTCTCACCGTTCATGGAAGTTATGAACGAAAGGAATGCGAGGTCATCATCCTCTTCATTATCGTGCTTCTTATACACTGATGCAAAAAATTTAGCAAACAGATTAGCTTTATCCAAATCGCTCGATGCGCTTTCGTTATAAAAAATTGTTGCTGGCAGAGACGTTTTTTTGTACTTGGAGTTTATATAATTCCAGAATTTCTTCGGCTGCTTTTTATAGTTGAGGGCTAAACCTTTTAAAAATTCATTGAAACTTTCGTTTTGATATGACTCGAATTCTTTCTTAGCTGTTAGAAACCTAGTGTCATCAGCAACGCCACCATTGTTGTGACGCTGATTCAGTAGCTTACGGTACGCACGATTTCTCCTATTTTTAAGATTGATTAATTTGTTGTCATACCAAACAGGATGGCTCGAGATACGAATTGAAGCTTTCGGAATGAGTTCATCGAAGATGTCAAAGCAGGACTTGTAAAATGTGTCGACCATTTCGTTTATTTTTTAATTTTTTAATTGTTTGTGTTGCCGTTTCTCGAATTATTCAATATTTTCGACCTTGTATTGCTTGGCAATTTGAAACGAATTTGATGTATTTTCTAATTCATGTATTTATTTGCCGCCAATATTTCGTTTATTGTTTTATCAGCAAGCAATGTCTCAAAGTTGATATTTGACAAGGCCTCTCGAATCAAATTAAATGGAGCCTTTTTGAAGGTTCATATTCAATCATGCAATGAAGTGGTACATGTACTTTATCTTGTTGTTTATGAGAAATGAGTGGCAGATCAGCTAGTGTGACCAATGTGAGTTCAGGCATGTTCGTGTATACCAGGTCAAGTACGTTACCAAATTTTTTGCGTCTGTCATTTGAAATAGGCCACATTCTAATAATTTTGATGTAAAGTTTCTAGCAATATTTGATTGCATCGATACCGAATCGCCAATACATGGCAGAAAGTCAAATCCGTCGTCGTTAGAGGTCCATTGAACAGATGGCATGTTGAAATCACCAGCTACAAGGAAAATATCGCCGTGTTGTAGCAAGGAATAAGCTTTGATGATCGATGAAAGATGAGCCGAATACACTTCTTCAGTTGAACCCCATTGTATATAGAGTCCGTATATAAAGATGTTCGCCGATTTAAGGCTCAATTTCATGCAAATGGCCTCTAATTGCTCAATCTCAGGAATCACAACAATGCAATGTCAGAATGAGCTTTCGAATCAACTGCAATTAAAACTCCTCCGGCTCGTATAGCAGTAATGCTAGAGTCAGAGCGGTCTTTCCGATGAAAATGACTGTTGAATGATGTTGATTCAATGCTTGAGCCTAACAAGTGAAGACTCTTATGCGTATTCCCACTATCATTGGTTTGTTCGCTGGTCAGTTGAGTCAATACTTGGTTTATTGCCGAATTGAGTGAAGTAGAGTCATATTTATTAGCAGTTACAAGCGTGGATGGTTTTTTAGATATGGTCATGTCATTAGATTCATCGTCTGCATCGAGATACGTTTGGTAGCGATTTCGTAGCATTTGCGTTGTCTGTTCATCGGAGTTGAATTTTTTGTGGAGTTCGCTGACATTCGATTCTAGTTCGAGAAGTTTTTTGCTAATGTTGTCGCATTTGTCATCGATTACATGTAGGTTATCTAACGCAATAGAATCTAACACTGGCGAGCATAGCTGTTGATTAATTCTGTTCGGATCGGACTCCTTCAAAACTGACTCGATTCGTAGCACTGCTTCAGTATTATCGTTCAACTTGCGGTTCAGGTGATCGAATGATGCCCAAGTATTGCGTTCAAAGCCGTGTAACAAGTGATATAGTTCACTGTTATCAGTTGAGAGTAGCGATTGATCGACAGAGAATGACCAATTTTGAGGGTCAGATATTGGTGACGCTTGGTATCCCTTTTTCTTTGTTGAACTGTGACGGGCACTATGATGGATGTCAGGTGTCGACGGCATATGAACTTTTCCTTGAAGTTGATTCAACTTCTCTAAAATCGAAGATGTTACTTGCGTGTCGGATGATGATTTGGAATTAAATCCATGGTCGACTTTTGCGTGTAAATTGGTAACATTTCGATTAATCGTAGCAAACTGAGTCATTATACTATTGTCATAGCTATGGTCGGTCGTGGGTAACAATCGCTTAACTTCCTCGTTGGAATTTTTGAGATGAGTAAATTTTTCATTCAACTTCTGCAACGTAGACAATATATCTGACATAATTGCATTGTCATTACACTCAGGTTCGTTATTTTGTGCAACATGACGAACATGACCCACTGCAGCAGTATCGTTTGATCTGCGAAGACTTTGCTTAAACTTGGTAACACGATCGATGCATCTCCGGCACATGAAAAGTGCATTCGAGGATGAAAGTACTTTAAGGGCATGTTGAGAAGATAGTTCGAATCACTTTGAGTTAAATCTTTTTTCGCAGAAGTAGCAGTGTATCAGCAACTTGTCTGAATTTCTTGTGACGAAGCAAGCATCAGTGCACACATGGTTGTTAACCATTCTCACGGATGACGTGCGGTTGTTTCTGAGCTAGGTGGGCACTTAAGCGGCGGTAGATGTACGTTTTGGTATCCAGTGGTTGAAAGAATATGAAACGATAACAACAAAACGAGATTTCGAACAGATTTGGTCCAAAAGGAAAATTAAAATTAATGTAACCCAGTATGAATTATTGCGCCACAAAAAGTCACTGCTTAAGCAAGAACGGAATAGCTCTGGACTGTGCACACTCCCAACACCGAACTGTGATTCAATAGCTCTAGACTATGTGCACTCCCAACACCGAACTAAAAAAAGTAAAATCCGGGGTGGCAGGATCACGTACACTACTACCAATCGTTATTGCAGCAAAGTCCACGAGAAAGTATGTTTTCATCAATTTAAAATAACCGCCTTGCCAAAATTAGTGGCTACAAATGCAGACGGCTTCGACCAAAAAATATGACAGCTAAACAAACGCGCCTTTGAACAGATTTTTGCGAATCAAAACAAAAACAATTACTTAGAATCAGAAACATGCTTAAAATAAAGTTGGATTAAATATCCTGAATGAATTATGAATTACAAACATGTCTTTCAACGAGATATATGAGAAAGTATGCTTTTGCTGCATGGCGTCACCGGTTCAAATCCGATCGGCGCCACTTTTTTTTGCTTGGTTAGGAAAGGACAAAATGAGGACATAATTTTTGTCGTGCAATTTACGTTTATTTTTCTTGCCTCTTTCTAGCCCCTATGATATACTTTTAATTGTCGACGGCGGCGGTCTAACTAATTCTCGGAGGCGCCGGCACTTTTTTTTTACCTTTTCTAGGTGGTTTTTGCGCGGCGTGCCGACGCACGGGTCTGCAATAAAGAGAGACACAAAAATGATTTTGCTTTCTAGCTATGAAAGGCTTTGCTTGATGTTGAATTGTTGTTTGCAAAGAGTCAGAAAGGAAGAAGCTAAAGTGAAAGCCGGATTTCAACGAGGTGAGTGTTTTCAAATTTATTTAGCGAAACCGTACAAATTAGAATTTTACATTTACAAATTTACATTTCGGCTCCTGTTTTATTTTGGGTCCAAGACTTCGCACTGAGTTTGGTTTAAGAAAATCGAGCTATTGTATAGTCGACCTTCTTTCTAAAGCAAGGTCAAACGAAAGTTATATTGTGAAATGAATGAAAGAATATTGTGAAATGATTTTGTTATGTAGTCGAAACAGGAATGTTGGGATCGAATTTGGGAATTTTTTGGTCAATTGCCTATATTTAATGCATTCCTTTTGCAAGTTTCGAAGTAGGAATGTATTAAAAAAAACTGAATTGATGCTTTTGTTCTAATTTTCAGATAGAAGAAGAAAGATATGGAAACAGGAGTCGCTTTTACGAAGATATTTGATTCGACATCCTCAGATACGAGTTTTGTAAGTACTCCGTTTGTTGTTTTCAATATTTTTTCAAAAAAGCTTTAAAAACTCAGTTGCAGATTTTACTATAAAGAAAATTTCTATTTTCGTAGGATTGTACGTTAGCGGAATCGCAGCTTCCGGATGATGAAGATGAGGTGAGTTGAAACATGAAATAATTAAATTACTTCGGGGTACTTGAGCTTTTTGTACCATTCAATACCGGTGGTATGAAATTTCCTGGTAGGAATGGACAAAGAGGTTCCTTGGTTTTCCATTTGCTAAAGAGTGTCGGCAGCTGCAGGCTGGATGTCAAAAATTTTTGATTTTCCATCGAATAAACAAACGAAGAACCTGCGGTCACGAAGACATGACTATTCATTTTTATTAGCGTCATTGCGAATTTTACAATCAATAATTTATTTAATATCCCATCATGCCGCCGAGAGTCGAACCCTTTTTGAACGACCAAAAACACCGACCCAATCGATCTTTTGAATTTAAATCCACTTCTAACCATTCCCTAATGTAAAAAAAATTGTGTCCGTCTGTCTGTCTGATATGATAGTTAGGGAACTTACAAACTTACGAGATCATGTGGAGCTATTTTTTTTTATCGCAGTGATAGTATCAACTCATTAATGGTTTGACGACATAAATCCATTAGGTCATGCACAATTGAATTATTTAAAACTTTTTACAAGCATCCAAACACAAACAGAACTTATGTAATTGAGAGGGTAAGAGAAGAACATATAAGTTCTGTTTGTGTTTGGATGCTTGTAAACAGTTTTAAATAATTCAATTTTCATTCAATTGTGCATGACCTAATGGATTTATGTCGTCAAATCGTAAATGAGTTGATACTATCACTGCGATATCAAAAAAAAAATAGCTCCACATGATCTCGTAAGTTTGTAAGTTCCCTACCTATCATATCGACAGACAATTTTCCATGAAAGGTGGTCGATAGGTAGCGACATATACCTGCCGATGCAATCGATAGATCAAGACCGTTTCCTAGAACGAAGATTTCTCGGAAACCTTGAAACAATTTGAAGTTGGCCTATCGAGTTTAATGAGAAATGACAAGAATATTGTTGATGCGTTAACGAAATTAGCTGAAGCTAATCTCAAAATAGCAAGTGTAATCGCTGATATTATCATCAAAAATAAGTACATCGTTCACATTTTCAAATTTCATGGATTATTTTGTTGTGGCACTCATCAAAAGTATTTCCATCATAGAAATGTGGCAAATGTGACATATTTAAGCTAGCAACAGCAAGAAAAATTTAAAAAATGGGTCAAAAGTTTGAAAAATCAATAATTTATACACAAATGTTTAGAGATCTTCTTTTCATTTTTCTGATCGTCATGTTTCATGGCTTTACTTAGTCGTGCTACCAATTTAAATTGGTTCCAACTGAAAAATTGATCCCGCCGCAGTCACACACAGCCGAGCTAATGGGAAAAATTAGTGTAAAACTCAAAAATCGGTTAATTTGTTCAGAAATTTCCCTAACGATTTACAATTAGAAAATATATATTTTGCTCTGTTTCGTTTCTGTTGATTGACCAGCTGGTGCACTCATAAATAGAAACATAGAAAAATTTTTGCTTCTGTTGTATGTTCTTCAACTGGTTTATTGCCGTTGTGTATGAAAAGAACACTACTACATGAACCTTTTGTTAACTGCACATGCTGCAAATAATTATCATTTTTTATTAATTTTGAACTAAATTGAAACCAAATCAGTTCAATATAAAACATATAAAAAAACACTCTTATTGTTTTTAGTAAAAAAAAACGGCAAAAGAATTCGAAATCTCATCTAATTTGCAAAAAAGTACCAAGCCACAATAATTCCACTGAGCCATTATTTGATTACAAAACTCGTTCTGTCTTTTGACCACAATCAATTCATTCACTCATTCACTCAAGTGTCCATGCGTATTTAGAAAAATGATTTAATTGCAACTCTAAAAGAACACATACATGCAAATTACACACATTTCGCATTATGATTTCGCTATTGAAGGGATTCTGTTTCATATTTTTTATTTAACTAAATTCATAATAGTAGGGGTGCTTTCGTCAGAAAATTGGTTCCGCTAGCAGTAGTAAATGTAACTTGTTTGATAGCGTAAATCGTTTTTGGTGAAAAACTGTGGAACTAATTTCTTTTCTGGAAAATTGAAAATCAATTTTCCGGCTGGGAAAGCGATTTATATGAAAAAATTTAAAATCAAATAACTTCTTAACGGATGAGCATTTTTCAGATTTTCTTTCTATGAAGAGATTGATCCTATGTCGACATTTCGTGGAAGAAATTTATTTTATAATACAAAGTGGTGGGAATGTGATCAACGTTGGGATATCGGGCAGGTAACAAATACTAATCGAGTTTGATAAAGCGGCATTTTGTGAAATGGTCAAGATTAGATCTTTATAATTTTGCCCGGCGGAACTTCATCGCATTGGTGGTTCTGAGGGTATAAGACAGAATTCCCACATATCTTTGAAATTGAATTCCTTCAAATTTTTACACTTTTCCTGTGTATAACTTTTCTAAATTGTTGATATTAATTAATAAAAATTTATAGATCTATTGCTGATGTAATACTCCCCATTCCAGGAACATAGCGATACGTCTTCATAGTTCTAGAATTCAGGGTTTTATCAGAATTTCCCAACTTTTTTCCTCTAATCTATCAGCGAATGAGTTGATTGAGATGGTAGGAGGTCAGGTGCTATGAACTTTTTACTCTTTTAACCCAAAATAGCGTTAAACCTCTTTCCAATTCTAGAGCTCAATGATTTATTGGATTTTTTCATCTTTTTTCAGTTTTCTTCTCAGTAAATTATTGAGATATTAGGAAGTCAGTTCCTATTTTTTTTTTTTTTTAACGATAAGCAAAACAAATTTAGTTTGCCAGAAACTCAAAGTATCACCAGCACCACATGCTTCTATCTTATTTTGGGTTATATGGCGCCTTCTAAGAGCCCTGGCGCCCAAACGAGGCCGGTACCTTCCTTTTTTTCGGTTTTCATACCATCGGCCCTGGAACTAACTAACTAACTAACCCACTAACTAACTAACTAACTAACCCACTAACTAACTAACTAACTAACTAACCCACTAACTAACTAACTAACTAACCACGGATGTTTGGATTAACTTTGGCTTCTATGAAACAGCACTTTTTGTATAGGAAATGATCATTTTCTAAAGGTCGTATCTTCGGATCCACCGAACAGATTTTAATGACTGAAAAGACACTTCGCCTTAGAATTTTCCGTAGAATCCAGGAATAATATTTAATATATATCGCAAGGGGGGGAAGTCAAAACTTAGCTGTATATATGATTCCGAAGTCTACGAAAAAAAAATTTTCCGAATATTTTGTTCGTATGCGGACTGCTACCGCGCGCCCATGATTTGCCAAAAATAAGGAAAAACAAAAATCAAGAAAAACTAAAATTAGGAAAAACAAAAATTAGGAATCAAGCAATCAGGAAAAAACTAAAGCAGGAAAATAATTTTTGAGAGAATGCGTCGCGCCGCAGGCTGTCATAAATCTTTAAAGAAAAAAGCCGGATCGAGGGCGGCAGCCCCCGCGTAGGGGGGTTAAGGGGGAAATATTCCCCCTTGCGGGCTCTAAGGGGCAGAGCCCCTAGCGGGGTTTGGTGCAGAGCCCTATGCACGGAAGGCAGCCTGCAGGGCGTTAGTAGCTCGCCGCAGGCGCGGGAGTTTAGCGGGCAGAGCCCTCTACATACCAAAAATAAGATTGCGAACTCCTTAGGAATTGAAAAATTTAATGTTTTTCTTGATTTATTTCCTTCCTGATTTTCGTTTTTCCTAATGTTGGTTTTTCCTAAATTTGGTATTTCCGGATTTTTGTTTTTCCTTATTTTAGGTTCCTGATTATCGTTTCCTGATTTTCATTTCCGGATTTTTGATTCCTGATTTCTTGATTCCTGATTTTTGCTTTCCTATATCAGGTGGACATTCGGTTCGTCATCTAAGGACCATGATCGGTGTTCTGCCCCTACTCAAGGGTCGAAATTCGACTGGTTACAAACGTCGTGGTAAACGCAATAGACCCCTTTTCGAAGCACTACGTTCCTCGTACGGGTCTAAAAATGACAAATTCAGCGTCATAGATCAAGCTAGTGTCGCCACCTATACCAGTATGTGATGCACGAGACCAGTTTTTGCCCGGGAGAGATGTAGTACAGAATATGGGAAGGAGTTATAGGATTATTGGTTCTCTACCAAGCAATTGTCTTAAGATATTTGTATGTTATTATAAAGGAAAACACTGAATTCGATTAAGTGTTACGGAACTATGTCACCATAACTGTAATGCACGAACTAGCGGCTGAACTATTCCGGTGAATTCACTTAACAAGTTAAACTAAACGAACTGCGAACTGAACTTTACTGACCGAACTTACGAGCTGAACTGAACTGAACCCTTTTGATCCTCGATTGCGACTGATATTTATGTCTTTTGAAACGGCAGATCGAACGCCTATTTTTTCTCATCGCCCACGACGGATCCACATCCATTCCCATGCATTCCTTTAACTTATGCATTTTGATCCAGACAAAACAATTTGTGAGATATCGAATCTGCATTACAATTACATTCATTGTTCATAGATTCGGATGCATAAGTCAACATATATACTGCATTTCGCATTGATATGATGTCTTATTTGCTCACAGGAATATATTCGTATGCCATGGGTGTTTTGTTGACACCGATTTTCCTGAATATTTTCTCACGTTCTTGTCTGATTCCTTTGCAGGATAATGCATGTCTGGCTGGGATAGGACAAGTAGGCAACAAATTTTACCAGCAAAATTTGGTTCAAATTTAAAAAAAAAATCGGCTTTCCGATTAGGTTATTTTTCCAAATGTTGGTGTAGTACGTCACATTCAAAGTTGTACACTTCGAGGAGGTAGCGCGGATAGCAGATGCGCGGTCGGCGTACAGCCCAACGTACCGGATGAACATAAGCTAGGTTCACATTCATCTATATTCGTCTACATGGTCTACACGATATTTTCAATTCACAGAGATAAATACTGAAAGTATTGACGGTTTTCCTTGATCGTGAAATTAACTGAGGGGAAAAGTTTTTTCTTCGCTTGTCGATCAAAATGAAACCAATTTTTTATGTGGTGAACGTTTCGGTACTGTACTGTAGCATCTTCAGCATCTAGTAGATGTTTACTTTGTATTAGACTAACTCCAAAATATTTTCCTTAAATATATAATCAACCTACAACATATTTTTCGGACGAGTGAACCCATCATATTTTGAAAAGTGAAATTTTTATTTGAACAACGCTCATGTAAAGATTTCTCGTCGTAAGGGACAAGTCACAAACATTTCTTGATCTGTTACCATTTTGTGGTTTTTTACTTCGTCAGAAAATTGTACTAAATTTAGAACATAGAAAACAAAAAGGTTAGCGTTGCTGAAAAATAAAAATTGATGGCGCAATTTGATGTCGTCAGAAGCGTCAGAAATAGCAAACGATGGCGAAATATGTAACGTCGTCATTGCGATATTTGCATTCGAAACAAATATCAAAAGCTAATTTACAAAAACATTACCTCATCAATTGCGTTGATCTCTTTTAGACTTTGAAGAATGTTTGACAACAACATTTTTCAATTCTTTACACAGGTGGAAAACGTATTTTTTATAAACTCATCAAAAGTCATTTCCATTGTAAGCAAATTGGATGGGCAATAATGGAAAAGAAACTTTTAGTATAAAAGGGGAAAACCAAATGTTATCTGCATCATATTGAAAGTAACGTCTTCGTCGAAAGATTCTAAGAATTCAATCCAACTTTAGAAAACATGAAAACAATTGCAACTGTCGTACTTACTATTGCCTTGCTGAAGGAAGTGGCCCTTGCAAGTGACTTCTGCCAAGCAGGTCTTTGTAAAGCTAACGCCAAACACGTTGGTTGTGGAAAAACTGACAACTTTGGACCAAATTGTCCGACCGAACGGTCACTTGTGCCAATGACCGCTGAATTAAAGGCCTATCTACTTAAGAAACACAACGCGGCTCGCAGTGACATTGCAAACGGGAAAATTCCCGGATACAAGTCAGCCAATCGAATGATTGAAATGGTAAATATTGGTTGTTGAAACTGTCGGAAAGTTTGAATAATTCAATGAAATTTTAATCTATTTATTACAGGCGTGGGACAATGAACTCGCGAAACTGGCAGAATACAACGCAAAGACTTGCACCTATGGTCACGACGAATGTCGTAACACGGCAGCATACAAATATGCAGGACAAAATATTGCCATTGTCATGTCGACTCCGAATTACTTTGAAACTGTCAGGGCCATTGACTACCTGTTCGGTTTATGGTTCGAGGAATACAAAGACTGCGACATGACTTACATCAACAAGTACAGATCGAGCGACAACCCTAAGTACGTTGCGAGCCCAACCTGCGCAGATTGAAAAATTTTACAAAAACACTTTTCTTTCGCAGAAAACAGATCGGACACTTCACACAAATCGTGTCTGCTGGGGCCAACCGAATGGGATGCGCTATAACCACTTACGCAGATTCCCGCAAAAATGTTTACATCGTGTGCAACTATTCACTCACCAACATAGTCGATCGCCCGATCTACACCACAGGAATTCCTTGCTCCGCTTGCACTACGAAATGTAGCGCTACTTACCCCGGACTTTGCGATTCCTCCGAAGTAATTCCGCTGAAATAGGGGCAATTGTGAGGCCACACAATAAGGAAAATACTCAGAGAGTGACAAAGTCATTCATTTTCTGGCTTAAGCTTAGACTCTTAGAAGTTTTTGCATAACTTAATTTGTTGAATAAAACACAAAGTTAACTTTAAGTTCTATTTCCCTTACATCTGCCCACTGCAAATACACACACTTTGTACAATATGGTTCAAAATCAGAAACTAAGTTCGCCAGGGCTGCACTGATGACCCGAACGCTCATCTGGCTAAACTTGATAAGGCACACATAAACCTCTTATGAGGCCCGAATCGGGACATTGTTGCCTGACCCACATTCGAAAGTTATGAAGTCCTTGTAGCGAAATCAAAATCGGAAAACCTCCCCATTTACTCTTACTCCGACTTTAGAAATGTTTATCGCCATCCACACATAATCGCTATGGCCAATGTGTACGCTTAGAGTACACAACAAGTACAAAACTTTGTTTCAAGCTATTTATAGCGCGCACTCATCGTATAACCTATGTGGTCATAAGACCAGCACATACGCAAATACTCATAAATTTGTTATTAGACTACATTCCGTTGAGTACTCATTCTTGAGCCTACAGGGGATTCTGTGGAGAAAATTTTTTGAATAAAACTCGACAGAGACACTGTTTCGTCGCATAGGGGCTCCTTCACCGCAACTCGTCAGTCAATGGCAAGCGGTGAAGAGAGTTGTCCCTATGCGTGCCACCGATACAGTAGGAAAGACGCAGGTTGAATATATAGTTAGCGCTTTCTGTAAAAGATTTGGATAAACATCCGTAATGGCCTCATAGAATTTTGCTCATACAGTTTGAAATATAACATTGAGCGTTTGACACACAGGTTAGCGAACTCAGATGAGTTCAAGCATAAGTACATAAAAAACGGTAGTAATTAAAAGTGGTATTCATACCAAAGCTGGACCAAACTAATTACACACTAGATAAATCCTTTCGGCCTATAAGCCTCACATCCTTCGTTCTAAAGACAATTGAAAAATTGATCGACCGATACCTCAGAGACGGTCCTCTCCAACAGTTCAGAATCCATCCCAACCAACACGCGTACCAGCCCCAGAAATCCAGAAAGTGCACTGCATCAAACGGTTAACAAAATCGAAAAGGCGCTGGACGCTTCCCAATTTGCTTTGGGGGATTTATAGACTTATCCAATGCATTCAGTATATGACTTTCGTCTCAATAACCAAATCTTGCACCGAGCACGGGGCTGATGACACCACCACGAGCTGGATTTATGCCATGCTTAACAGTAGAAGAGTGCAGCTCGACTTGGCTCAATATCTATTACAGTGCGTACCAGTAAGGGGTGCCCGCAAGGGGGGGGGGGCGGTCCTACCATTCCTACTTTATGTCACGGTAAAAGACAGCCTATTAAAACTACTTCATAACTCTGGTTTCTTCACCCAAAGCTTTGCGGACGATGCGGCAATCATAATAATAGGGTTGTTTGACAGCTCGCTGCGCGTGCGCGGGCTCATGGAAACAGCCTTCTCGTTAATAGAAAACTGGTGTAACAAGCATAATCAAGATGTTAACACTGACAAGACGAAGCTCATTCTGTTCACCAGAAAAAGGACAGTCACAGGTTTAAAAGCTCCAAAGATATTTGGTAAAGAAATTGTGCTCTCTCAATCAGTAAAAGTGCTCGGTCCAAAGATATTTGGTAAAGAAATTGTGCTCTCTCAATCAGTAAAAGTGCTCGGACTTGTATTTGACCCCAAACTTAGCTGGAAAAATCACATTGAAATACGTGTCCAAAAAGCGACAGCCACGCTATGGAGATGCCGAAATGCAATCGGCAAAAACTGGGGCCTCAGCCCGAAGGTAATGATGTGGATTTACACAGCAATAATCAAACCAATGGTCTCTTACGCAGCTTTTATATGGTGGCAGCGATGCGAAATCGGTATTGTACAAAAACAGCTTACAAAGATCCAAAGTCTGACTTAAATAAGCATCACAGGAGCTATGAAATAGACTCCCACAGCGGCGCTCGAAACCATGTCAGGAATAGAATCGTTGCACATTTACGTTGAATCCATGGCGAGATCCACTTGCCTCAGGTTACATCAGTCTTCATTACTGATCAAATCCAACTTTGGTCATGCAACACTATGGAGCAGGATGCTGAGGGAAACACCTAGCTTTGAAATGCCTTTCGACGCTATTTCTCCAGTGTATTGTTTCGACAGAAATTTCGAGGTAACATTTCCTTCCACTGGGATCTATTGCAACTATATTTCAATCCGAAACCTTTGGAATCTCGCAATGTAGTAAAGAACTTCTAAACAGTTCAACTACAAACCAATTAATACTAATATGCTCTGACAGCCAGAGCGCACTGAAGGCCATTAATGCCCATAAGCTATGTTCTTCCATAGTGCTAAAGTGTCGAAAGCTAATTCAACTCTTAGCTAATAATAACCAAGTCACACCAACATGGGTCCCTGGTCATAGCAAGGTTGATGGGAACGAGATTGCTGACAGCCTTGCAAGGGCAGGAGCAGAAAAGCCACTTAGAGGACCAGAACCGGGCCTCAAAGCTCCGTCCTCGTTCTTCAAAAATCACATTAACAAATGGAAACTCTCGGCCTTCAGGAAACACTGGGAAACAATTGAATTTGCCTGGCATTTGTGACGCAATTTTTTGAACTCAACATAATTTTGTTTAAAAATTTTTGTCGCGAATCGAAACTTAATGCGTCACCCCCCTCTGATTTCAGAACTTTTGTAACTGGAAGAAAAAAGTTTTACCTTAGATCACACTTCTGATTTCACACACATTTCTGATTTCGTCACACTTTTCTGATTTCACAGCTTTTTTAAGCAGACATAAAGACTTGCGTCACACCTCCTCTGTAAGAGGTTTTTCTGCGGATATCAGTACTTTTGTAGGTTTGTAACCAACTTTCTAGCTGCCATAGTTCTAGAGGTAAGAATTATCCCTCTGGAATTTGGAAGTGGCGTTATCCCGGGATTAGGCCATATTTTCCCAAAACCCAACTTTCTAACTCTCACAGTTCTAGAGATTTGGGTCATCCTGCCTAATTATGGAAGTGACCATATACCAGGATTGGGCCATATTTCTCCAAAACCCTGAAACACGTGTTCGCTTATATTTTCCCAAAACCCAACTTTCTAACTCTCATAGTTCTAGAGATATGGGTCTTCCTGCCTAATTATGGAAGTGCCCATATATAAGGATTGGGCCATAATTCCCCAAAACCCTGATACTCGTGTTCGCTTAAATTTATTTCTCTACAACTTCGCCTTTGGAACCATTTTTCTAACTTTCATAGTTCTAGAGATTTGGTTCATCCTGCCTAATTATGGAAGTGACCATATACCAGGATTACGCCATATTTCCCCAAAACCCTGAAACACGTGATCGCTAAAATTGGTTTCTCTACAACTTCAGAAAACCCTGAAACACGTGTTCGCTAAAATTTAATTCTCTACAACTTTGCCTTCGGGAGTACGAGAGGCACCTTTTAAGTCTTGAGAATCGGCCAAACTAGCCAAATAATGCTAGAGAATCAAACGGATATGAAAAATTTGACATTTTTCATGGTATGTTTGCGAACAACGTTTTTTATTTCGTCTGCAATTTTTGTTAGTAAAAATTTTTTAAAAGGTTCCTCAACACTGAAAATGATTTTTAGTCGTTAAAATTTTCGTTCGGTGAATTTTTATGATGTTCGCCTTGGTGTAACTCAACAATCATGTACCTATCAACCTATATTAATTTTTGGCGATTAAGTACCATCCAGGAACCATGTACTTGGCACTGCCTTCCTGGTAACCAGTAAATCTAACCACCTGGTACTGAACTTCCGAAAGGTCAATGAGCGATTATGTGTACTAAGAATAAAAGGCCGCTTTAAGAACTACTCCTTGATTAACGTACACGCCCCTCATAACGAAGCGTCTGAGGATGACAAGGACATTTATTATGAAGCGCTCGCAAAAGCCTACGATGAAGTGCCGGCGCACGACATCAAAATCGTTTTAGGAGACTTCAATGCCAAAGTAGGCAAGGAGGAAGTTTTCAGACCAACGATAGGAAGATACAGCCTACACGACGACACAAATGAAAACGGACAGCGCATGATATTATTCGCAGCTGAAAGAAATCTCGTAGTGAAAAGTACCTTCCACAAACACAAAAGTAGGCACCTGGTTACCTGGAATCACCCCAATGTCAACCCCCCGTCTAGTCAGATAGACCAACTTCTGATTAGCGGTAGGCACCTCACTGACGTCAATGACGTCAAGACATGTTGGAGAGCAAATGTCGACTCTGATCACTATCTTGTGGTTTTTTTTTTTTTTTTTTTTTTCTCAAGGGTGAGGAAACCTTCAAAAGGCACCTGGTCCTCCTGGACCCAGGTAGTGTTGGATTTTTACCAACTAAAACCT
>CM055406.1:94381897-94392883 GCA_029228625.1 Pseudolycoriella hygida
CAAGATCATTAAACCTAACACATCTTGGACATGCCACTCCTTCACGCATATACATAAATGAAATGCTCACGTCCGTCAACAAAATGATCTACATCAAAGCAAGGCAACTTCAAAGGGAAAAGAAAATTTTCAATTCACACACCGTTCGTGGCTTGGTTGTTGTCAAGAGGACCGAGCAATCTAAAACTGAATTTATTTACTCCTTGGAACAATTGCAACTGAACACATCAACAGCACAACAAGCAAATGAAGAACAAAATTCATAGGAAACGAATTACGCAAATAAAATAAGGATGAGGTTTAAATTTTCATTAGTTATGTATAATATTTCGCAATTTTTCTTAATTTTTTCAAATATTTTACTATCAATTTTTTCCAATAAATTAGAATCTTCTATACAAAACAGATTTCACTTTTTAGGGTTTCAATTCGGTGTGGCTATCCTGATCGATGTTATAGATATAAATCCTCATGAGACTCCCCCTTTGTTGGGAAGAAATATGTTTACGGAATCATTCATGGTGAGTAAATTCCTCACAAGTTATTTTGCTATTTTTCTTCTTTTTTTTCAATGACCATGAGTAGTAATAATACGGTGTGTCTGCCGAATGTCGTACTGAAAACCATTCTTAAAAGCTCTCATGACCTTAATATCTGTCACTTCAACGCAGGTTCTATAAAAGCAAAGATTGATGAATATAGACATGTATTCGAAGGGACTAATGTTCACATTATAGTCAATGTTCAAAGGACCTGGGCATGGAACACTTACTGGTGGAACTGATTTTTCCAAATTCAAAAATCCTTGTAGCAGCGATCTACAAAGCTCCTGGGGTGGATGAAATTGAGGAGCTAGACGAGCTGTTCTCAGAAATAACGCCATTATACTCTGACATTATCGTAGCCGGAGATCTGAACGAGAACCTTATTAAAGGTCCCAATGATGAATGTTTAAAATGCAAGCAGTCTTCTTGCTCAACGTGTCGCCTCACAGAATGCTTAACAAAATTTTCATTAAATTCAGTAGAAACCGAGCCAACCAATTTCCAACCCGGGTGCAAACCATCACAGATAGACCTTATACTCACAAATAAAACAAACAAAGTCAGAATATTCCAGCAGATCTCGACGGGCCTGTCCTTTAACGACCTTTTAATTACGTCCTATCATACTGATTTCTCGATTGATGAACCGGTACAAAGTTACTATCGGCACTATGAAGGTATTGATATGAATCAGCTGTCCGACGATTACGGCAACGCACAATGGAACTTAATCTATAATTCTGTTAACGTAAACGAAATGATCGCCTTCCTCAAAAATGTATTAGAACCTCAATTAGAAAAACACGCCCCTCTGCGAAAACTCAGGCTAGGAAAATCAGTGAACTCTACATCTAGATGGTTCTCGGAAGAGATCTCTGATGCAATTCTTCAACGTCAAATTGCCTCTTATCATTATTCTCGGAACAAGACAGCTGAAAATCGATCCCATTACAAAGTTCTTCGGAATAAAGTCACTCAAATGGTTAGGAAAGCGAAATATTCATTTTGTAAATCAATTTTAGATCCATCTAAAGGACCGAAACACATATGGAGAAATCTAAAAGATCTGGGGGTAGTGAAATCGAAATCCAAACCAACCCCAAAGTTTACTGCTGATGAATATAATGATTATCTGGCAGGGCCTCATGCTATAATAAACTCCGTTAGTTGCGTAGTTCCTAAACAATCTGAGACCAACCACTTGAGAAGTGAACGAAACTCATCGTTTTCATTCCGCGATGTCACAGACGACGAAGTCATAAAATCAATATATGAGATAAAATCAACGGCAGCTGGGCTAGATGGCATTCCCTTACGATTTCTTAAGATTTCGCTGCCATTTATACTGCCTCACATCTCCTATATTTACAATCAGATCCTCATGCGCTCATCATATCCTGATCCCTGGAAGATAACGAAAATTATACCAACACATAAGAAAACACGAAATCACAACCTGAAAGACTATCGGCCGATACATTTGATACCAGTTTTATCCAAGTCACTTGAAAGTCTAATGTCTGAACAGATCACGGCTTTCGTGACGATAAATGGTTTAAACTCTGAAATTCAATCAGCGTATCGAGTGGGTCACAGTACGGCGACTGCACTACTGCAAGTGACTGACAATATTCTACGGTGCTTCTCACAAAGACAGCTTGCATTTCTTCTATTACTGGATTTCAGTAAGGCTTTTGACGAGGTTAATCATGAGCTCCTTCTATCGAAGCTAAGCGCTAGATTTTTCTTTAGTCCTTCATCAATTAATCTGATTCGAAGCTTTTTGTCCAATCGTTACCAATGCGTTCAAATTGAAGGTTTTATATCATCCACACGGCCTACTGCTAAGGGAATCCCTCAAGTTTCAACTCTTTCCCCTCTTTTGTTTTCTCTATTCATCAGTGATCTGCCAGAAGTCTTAGATTTTACTACCCCCCATCTTTATGCTGATGATTTCCAGAATTACATGGGCTCAGACCGTGATGAAATATCCAGGTGTTTGGGAGTGTCTAAAACAAACTCTGACTTAACCGCTGTCAGTCACTGGTCTGAGGCAAACAAACTTAACCTTAACGTAGAGAAGACGCAGATCTACCATTCTTTATCTCAAAAAATGAATTACTGATTACAAGTGACACGGTTACTAATCTAGGCATAAAGCTATTGAGTGACATGTCGTGGACAGCGCAGTGTAATCATATTGCATTGAGGGTTTACTCCGGGCTCAGATCTCTATACTCTAATGCGGGGATGCTCTCGCGAGGAATGAGGATGAGTTTAGTTAAATCTCTGCTAGTTCCGCACTTTTTGTATTGCTGTGAAGTGTTTGCATTCGGGTTGGATGAACGTTGTAAGCAGCTTCTCCGCAAGTTATTTAACTCCTGTACTAGATTTGTTTTCGGACTGAGGCGAAGAGATTCCTTAAGTGAATATAGTGACAAGATTTTAGGGTGTAATATTATTGATTTCATGGAGATGAGAGCTCTTTTTCTACTACACAAAATTGTGATGACAAAAACCCCATCCTACATATCTCAGAAATGAATTCAGGGTACTTCGCACAGAACTAGGAACTTTATTGTACCCAGAGCGACATCGGCTAAGACACGCAACTCATTATTATTTCATGGAATCATGAGATATAACTCTTCCTAATAAAATCAAAAATGCTCGGTCCATGAATGAATTTCGAAACATGTATATCGACCATATACAACGGGGGATTGTGTGAGTGCTCCTATAACACTTTGATTGGTAAGTTGCATTGAGTCTGGTAATAAAGAGTGAAATCGTTACGTTCTTGCGTTTATCACTAAATTAAATATTATTAATTATTATGATTATATCTTAATACACGGTGGGTTTTAACCGATTTAAATGAAAAGTGCTTGCACATTGGGTTTCTCTCTTGATTGTCTTTCTGGGATACCGTGGTAAACAGAAACAATAAAAAGTAAAATTTTTCACTGGAGAAATTTTGAAAAAAGTGATGAAAATGAGATTTTTTCGGGTTTTTCATACATTTTCTTGATAAGTCTGAAAATGAAAAAACTGAAAGTCATTTTTCATGGGTTATTTGAATGCCAAATCATTTTATAACACCATACGAACATTTTTTTGTATGGGGACACAAATCGTTGTGCGGACGGATTTTGAAGAATTTCGAGTTGTTGGTTGCATTTTACGCGAATTCGTCAACGAAAATGGTCAATTTCTTCGAAATTCGTTTGCCGAGCACTTGTGTCCCCATACAAAAAAATGTTCGTATGGTGTCATAAAATGATTTGGCAATCACATTCTCTATTAAAAATTACTTTAATTTTTTCATTTTCAGACTTACCTGAAAAATGTATGAAAAAACCCGAAAAAATCTCATTTTCATCACTTTTTTCAAAATTTCTCCAGTGAAAAATTTTACTTTTTATTGTTTCTGTTTACCACGGTATCCCAGAAAGACAATCAAGAGAGAAACCCAATGTGCAAGCACTTTTCATTTAAATCTGTTAAAGCCCACCGTTCAATTCAGTCATTCAGTCAGAGTAGACGTGTGCTCTTTATTAATCTGTACAAAGAACAATACGTCTAAAGTATCACAAAAGAAACAATTTCTACTTCAATTGCCTTACATTTTGAACTGGTTGTATTGGTCAATTGCTGCAAATTTCATCTTGACGTTGAGCTATAATTTATAAATATGCTCTAATTCTCGGTTAATTTACGAAAAATTAAGTTTTTTTGACATCGTGAGCTAGTGAAGAATAACATTCATCATTGTTCATTTGTTTGTGGATTCATTATTCAACGAAGTGTGACCTCGAGTTCTTGCTGTAGTTTATTTTGTCCACATGGCTCTCAAATCTTTGGATGATGTGGCTGAATTTATCGTAAAGGAAAATTCTAAGCTGTCTGAAAGCATTGTTTCCGGATTGAAAATCGAATTGGCACAAATTAGGACCGATATGAAAACTAATCTCGATACACTTTCACATAACCTCAACAAATCGGTACAAAGAGTTGAGGTCGAACAGTTGAAAAACACTTCACGTATTAAACAACTTGAGGACACAGTAGCTCGCTTGCAAAGGGCCTCAGAGCTAATCTTATCCGGTGTGCCTATCACTAAAAATGAATCCTGCATCCAGATCTTGAGCAAAATTGCTACTAGCATCGATTGCAACTTCAATGATAAAGCAGTTAGAGCATTCCGGTTGGTGAAAACAGGTCATAGTCAAATTAAAAAGCGCCTTCGTAACAGCGATTCCAGCAAACCACCAAATATCATGGTGAAGTTCCCGTCAACTGCTGATAAAAATGAGTTTTTTAGCAAATATTTGGCTAAAAAAAATCTGTGTCTCAAGGACCTTCGGGAATCTGGCAAACTAACAACTTGCAGTTCCACTCTCGGAGCTACCATGGGATGCCAACTTTGCTTTGTGTACCATATATTCGCTATAATCGCTAACAACCGCTAATTACAAAATATAGAATTAAAAGACAAAACATTTACATTACATTATTTTTTAATGTTTCATTTAATAAATAATTAATAATTAATAATTAAATACAAAGGTCCTATACGTTTACTACAATCAATTTTATTGTAACATAGGGTAGATCGAGGTGGGAGGGGGGGGGATGCACCTATTATCGTCTAGAGATGACGAATCAGCAATAAAAAAAAATGTCCGTCTGTCCGTCTCCACTTTTTTTTCCAAACGGCTGAACCGATCAGCCTAAACTTTTTTTCTCTGAAAGGTACATGCCTCCCATGATTCAAGTTCGAAGATGGGCAAAATCGGTCAATTAGTTCGGAGATATGGTCGAAGAAGTGGAGGTCGGACATGAAATTTTCGAGGGTCGGTGAAACTTTTTCGCAAATATCTCAGCAAGTATAACACGGCAATTCCTCATTTTGGTGTCAAATGAAAGCATTTGATGTCACAAAACTGGGAAAAAATTTGTGGGGATCGGTTCAGGGGTCTGGGCACTGGGACCAATGGAATGACGAAAATGAGATTCTTGGCCATATACGAAAACAGTTTTTCGTCTATATTTCCTAAACTATGCAATATGGAGATTTACTGTCAAAGGTAAAGTTGTAGATAATTAAATTTAAGCGAACACGTGTTTCAGGGTTTTGGGGAAATGTGGTACAATCCTGGTATATGGCCACTTCCATAATTGGCCAGGATGACCCGAATCTCCAGAACTATGAGAGTAATAAAGTTGGTTCAAAAGACGAAGTTGTAGAAAATTAAATTTAAGCGAACACGTGTTTCAGGGCTTTGGAGAAACATAATTCTCACTTCCATAATTGGGCAAGATGACCCGAATCTCCAGAACTATAAGAGCTAGAAAGTTGGTTCCAAAGGCGAAGTTGTAGAAAATTGAATTTAAGTGAACACGTTTTTCAGGGTTTTGGGGAAATATAGCCCAATCGTGGTATATGGCCACTTCCATAATTGGGCAGAATGACCCGAATTTCCAGAACTATGAGAGTTAGAAAGTTGGTTCCGAAGGCGAAGTTGTAGAAAATTAAATTTAAGCGAACACGTGGTTCAGGGTTTTGGGGAAATATGGCCCAAATCTGGTATATGGCCACTTCCATAATTGGGCAGAATGACCCGAATCTATAGTTCTTAAGATTCGGGTCATTCTGCCCAATTATGGAAGAGATATAGAAAGTTGCTTCCAAAGACAAAGTTGTAGAGAGTAAAATTTTAGATAACACGTGTTTCTGGGTTTAAGGGAAAAACGACTTAGTCCTTGGATATAAGCCTTTCTAGATTTGAATGGTCTGAGACGTACTTCGGTAGGGCCTTTGACATTACCTTGGGTAGGCTAGACTAGTTAGATGGCTAGGGGGATGTCCCTAAATTACGTAACGCTCGAGGGGGAGGGGGGGTCAGAGAAATTGTTACGGATTGTTACACGGGGGGGGGGGTATTTGTGGCAATGTTACATAACAAAGTTATGTTAACGGAAATTTATATTTTTCACTGAATTTTTTAAATTTTGTAACCATCTCTCATGCTAAAGATCATCTTAGAGTTGCAATCGGTGTAGCTCAAAATACTGTTTGAATTGCAAACTGGTGACCATGATTCAAACTTTCTTTTGAGCTACTCCAATTGCAACTTTAAAATTCATATCAAGAGCTCATTCAACAAAAAGCTACAGATCATTTTCACATAACGGATCGCTTTGAAAACTGGCCCACAGATAAATTAACATTATGAAGAAATGCATCTTACCTCAAATTCAAATTCTTCAAAAGCTATAGAAATTCAAGTCGGTTGCTCTCCAAATCGTTTTGTGAGAACGTTTTCTAGTTTATACACTTTCATGTGAGTGACGTTTTTGACATCGTGAACGTACTTGAAAGTATTTTTTAAAAATATTTTTGAATTTTGTTACGTAACATAGGGGGATTATTACGCGATGTGACACCGAGAGGGAGGAGGGGTTCTAATCCCGAAAATCGTGTTACGTAATGTAGGGACAGCCCCTAGCCAGTAAGAACAACCGTGTGTTATAGATGGCTTGAAAACCAAAGAGAGAGGGGTTGGAGTTTAAACTCCAGAAACGGACACTTTTATCTGGTTCAATCCGGGAAGGTAACAGTCATCTTCCATGAAGAAACATTCGTAGTGCTGGTGATGCCACAACAGACAATAGGGACCGCATTTATAGTGTGGGCAAATTAACTTTTGACTCTTTATATTTACGCATTCTGTGAACATACAACGTAAACAGCACGGAATACGGTACAATTAGATTATTTAAAAGAGGACGAGTCAAATGATACGCTTATATTTCTTTTAAATTGTACCAAATTTATTTTTAATTTTAACCGACCGGTTTCTTCACTAAGTGAACATCTTCAAAGGTTTTCATCGACTAAATTTTTTTACACATACAAAAATAAGATTTTTTACATTTGCTAATTACATTTACATATAACATGCACGGTGAAAAATTTCAACGAGACCAAAATTTATATGCAAAATATTCGATGTTTTTATTAAACAAATTCGTTATTAATTAATTATTTATTCAGCAAAATTGTTTCTCGTTGTCTGATTGATATTAGGGTGACCAAAAAATTGGCTGAAATTGGCTATGGTGGCGCCACCATCGCTTTTTCAGGGAAAATTTGATTTTTTTTCGTAAAGTATCAAGGAGATCGGGTCGGTGTGAAGGACAAAGTTGTCTGTTGTTGTCTAGTGGTTTTTTTTCAGTAGAAGTTAGGAGTTATTTATTTACAGTTTACAAATATACAGAAATACAAAAGTTTACAAAAGAAAATACAAAAAACAAATTTAGGAATCAAAACAAATCGAACTTATAATCGTCCTCAGTTGATCTTAAAATTGACCCCATGATTGATGAAGCGTTGCCTCTTTGGATGGCGATGCTCAATTGTTGTTTTAAAAAAAAGGTTGACCGCGGTTCGTAATTTTTAAAAGTTATCATGCGTCCTAGTTCGTTTGTAAATTTAATGGCTTCATCGCACCATGTTCCCATTGTCTCGACAGCGAATGGAACGAAATGATAGTTTTGACGAATTAGTGATTCGTATTTTATGTCTAGTGGTTGAGGTGATGCCCAAGTTCTTCTACAACAACGCAAATTATTATTACTACACAATCCTCATTCTTCATCAACGCCTCATTCAAAACGCTTCAACGTTATTAACGCTTCCTGATGACAGCTAGTTTTTGTGTTGTGATTTGGAAGTCGAAAATTAAATTTTAATCAGTGACGAAAGTGTCTAGTTGTGGAGTATTTCTCTTTTATTGTTTCTGAGCTACATTGGATGTTAAGTGGAATTAATTGTATTTCGTTGAATAATCGGCCGGAGAAATTGTTGTTTTTGAGCAAGATTTATTGTTGCCGAAATATCGACTGTTTCGAAAAAATAGCGGAGCCGTCATACTATATGTTCAAGCGTAATCTCTACTTGAAGATTTCGAAGAACGTGTTCTACTGTATCTTGCGTGCAGGAAACTAGATCGATACGTGCTTTATTCTTAAGCCTGTTTCATTGTTTAATATTTTCACAGTTTCGCCTAGCCTTATTTCTTTAACTGAAAGTCAAGGGTCTAATGTAAAAAATTGGGTGGAAATGAGTGTCCGTAACTCTTTTGAAAAATAGAAATAAGTGTCCGTAACCTTTCTTTAAAAAAGTGGAAAGGAGTGTCCGTAACAACCAATTTTTTTGATAAACAAATAAAATGGAGTCCGTAATTCAAACAAAACTGTGAAAAACTGAAATGATAAAACTAAACAAGTTTTGCAAAGTTTTGGCCTGACCTGAAACCTAAAAAGCTGAAATTCGAAGAAAAACTTAATCGCTCTGAGCAAGCAACAAAATCCTTTCGCAAGCCTCTAAATTTCTATGAGAATACGGAGCTAAGAAATTCATGTTCGGGTAAGGTCACCTTAGAAAAACCTTAAGTGACCGTGATAGACGAGTCGAGATTCAGGTTAAGAAAAGGTAAAGTGTTCAAATTATTAGAAAACATAACCAAAGATCCGTACGTATCAGAAAATATGTGGCAAACAGAATAGATGCGGCAAAGAGACTCGAACGTATCTAAATATACAAATAAGCGAGCAATCCAACGTTTTCTGTTCTTTTATAACTGAAAGAATTTCAAAAATCCATAGAAATTACCCAAGGTAATGTCAAAGGCCCTACCGAAGTACGTCTCAGACCATTAAAATCTAGAAAAGCTTATATCCAAGGACTGAGCCATTTTCTCCTAAAACCCTGAAACACGTGTTTTCTAAAATTTCATTCTCTACAACTTTGCCTTTGGAAGCAGCTTTCTACCTTTTATAGTTCTAGAGATATGAAACATCCCTCATAATTCTAGAAGTGGTCATATCCCTGGATTATGGCATTTTTACCCAAAACCCTGAAACACAGGTTCTCTAAAATTTTATTCTCTGCAACTTTGCCTTCGGAAGCAACATTCTACCTCTCATAGTTCTGGAGATTAGGGTCATCTTGCCCAATTATGGAAGTGGCCATATACCAGAATTGGGCCATAATTCAGCTTTGCCTTTGACAAAAAATCTCCATATTGCATAGTTAAGGAAATATAGACGAAAAACTGTTTTCTTATATGGCCAAGAAACTCAATTTCGTCCATTCCATTGGTCCCATTGCCCAGACCTCTGACCCGATTCCCACAAAAAAATTTTCCCAGTTTTGTGACATCCAATGCTTCCATTTGACATTGAGGAATTTCCGTACTGTACTTGTTGATATATTTGCGAAAAAGTTTCATCGACCCTCGAAAATTTCATGTCCGACCTCCACTTCTTCGACCATATCTCCGGAAGTACTTGGTTGATTTTGCTCATCTTAGAACTTGAATCATGGGAGGCATGTATCTTCCAGGGAAAAAAAGTTTAGGCTGATCGGTTGAGCCGTTTTGAAAAAAAAGTGGAGACGGACGGACAGACGGACATTTTTTAGACCCGTACGAAGAACGAAGTTCTTCGAAAAGGGATCTTATGCGTTTACCACGACGTTTGTAACCAGTCCAATCTCGACCCGGGAGTAGGGGGGAGCACTGATCATGGTCCTTAGATGACGAATCAGCAATAAAAAAAATGTCCGTCTGTCTGTCAACACGATAACTCGAGTATCAACCGATTTTCAAAAACTTTTTTTTCCCTGAATGAAGCTAGGACCAAGCTAGGGCCGTTTAAGTAATTTTTGGTCTTTTGTACATAACTCGAGTAAATCTTTTCTGATTTTCAATTTTTTTTTGTTTGAAAGACCTGGGCATAAGCGAGAATTTATGGAAGAAATTTTTTTGAATTTGAGTCCTTGAACTTAGCTGGGGCGCTAATGTGTTTTTTGTACATAACTCGAGTAAATTTTTTTCATGCTTCATATGCGGTGCGAAAGCAAAAATGTCATCCCATATGGGACGAAAGTTTTATTTTCGCCCCGTGGGATGAAATTTTTTTTACTTTCGCACCGCATATGAAGCATTAAAAATATAATACACCACTCGGAGATACTTTCGTACCTCTCCCTTGTAGTGTAAATAACTATTTCAATTCAATTCAATTCAATTTTCAATTTTTTTTTGTTTGAAAAATCTAGGCATGACCGACAGTTCATAAAAGAAACTTTTGCCTGTGCTTAGGGCTCAAGCAGGCCCGGACTGGCCATACTGGGCGATCGGGCGATGCCCGAAACGCCCCTCGGTCTTGGCGTCTCTCACACGGTCAGGCGCCCTTCTGAAAAATATGTAATTTCTTCCTTACACTTTTACGAAAATTATTATTTCATAACAGATAGCCCGTGAATAAAGGAAAAAGATGTTTCGATTCTTTTATTTTCAAAATTTTCGCCTGCGGCGCTAATGTCTTCATTTACTACCTTACAAATGTTACAAATTTTACGACAGCGACG
>CM055406.1:94402041-94426576 GCA_029228625.1 Pseudolycoriella hygida
CAAAAAAAATATCCGTCCGTCTGTCCGTCTCCACTTTTTTTCTAAACGGTTCAACCAATCACCCTAAGCTTTTTTCCCTGAATGGTGCATTTGTCCCATGATTTGAGTTCGAAGATGAGCAAAATCGGTGAAGTGGTTTCGGAGGTATGGTCGGTGAAACTTTTTCGCAAATATCTCAGCAATATAGCACAGAAAATGTTCATTTTGAATTAAAATGAAAGTATTTGATCCCGCAAAGCTGGGCATACATTTTGGTGGAAGTCGGTTGAGTGGTGTGGGCAGTGGAACCCATGAAATGAAGGCAGTTCAGTTTCTCTGCCTAATACGATAGGAAGTGGGCTTTCGCCAATATTTGGTTAAGTATGAAAGATAGGGATTTACTTCCAAAGACAAAGTTGTGGAGACTTAAATCAATCAATATTTCTAGAACTGTGAAAGTTAGAAAGTTGCTTCCAGAGGTGAAGCTGTAGATAATAAATTTTTAGCGAACACGTGTCTCAGGGTTTTGAGAAAATATGACCCAATCCTTGGGATTCGGCCACTTGTAGGTGGTGGAAATGGTACGGTGTGGACAGGTGATGACATTACAACACGATTTAGGCCGCGGAAGACCATTTTTGGTCGACCCGGACCATTTTTTTGTGTCTAGAAGTAGATTTTCCTTATACAAAATGAATAAGAATTAGAGGTGAACGCCGCCGAGAAAAGTGTTAAAAAAGTGCGCCGCCGAAAGTAAGTTTGACGTAAGCCGATTTACACCGCCGCCGAAACCCCTCTGCGCCGATTTTCGCTGCCGCCGAAGAAACAAAAAATTGCCTTCGCCGCCGAATTATTCGAATTCGAATTATTAAAATTCAAAAATTAATTGAAATTATCAGTCGAGTAAATATAAGAAAAAGAACACAAGAATCTTTTTTCCGGTTATTCAAAAATATCGAAAATCCTTGACTTTCTATGTAAAACATTTTGTTTGAATTCTTACTGCTAAAAACTAATGAGTTCACAACATTTCTGTTTCTATGTTCCATCGGATACTAGTCGGTTTTCATTGTTATTATGAAACAATTAATTGTTTATGGACCTAGAGCCCAGAGGGAATTGGCTATCATTTTACAACTACTGAAAATTTCAAGCGTATTTCCGTAGAATTGCCCCGAGGTATAAGCGATTTTAATCCGACAAGAGCACTGAAAAAAAGCGTACATACTTTATGTATGCCCCCTTAATTACTTTGCTTTTTGTGAATTTCACATAGATCTAATTAAATGTCGTCAATCTTTTCCAATCAATTGAATCCCATTACTTTCATATTCGGAATGAATTTTTGAACCCTGGTGATATCTAGCAATGTAAATCTTTTTTTTTCTTTAAATAGGACAACATACCCAGATAACAATATACCCCCGAAAATGTACATAAAAAACCATCAGAAATGTGCTGATCCCATATTATTTGCTTCAGTTACAGCACATCAAAGGTGTATTAAAAAGTACCATGACCGTTACATTGTGTTGAAGTGTGGATTACATGTACATTTAATGGGTACATTTTTTGTACACTTTTTGTTCTGCACTCATTTTACTCGAATTTTCCAATTTTCATGCGAACTTTCGATGTCTCATCAGCACTGGAGTCGCTGAAATGGTTCTATGTTCAAGCGCAACCTAATTTTTTTTGTATAAAAATTTTTGCGTTTTGCAGGATTTGAACAATGGAACTCTGAGTCGAGCTCGTTACCAATTCCTCCATTTCGTCTTGTATATATATATAATATAAAATTATTCAAGCACATCAAATGTACATTTAACTTGATAAAAACTTAGATTGAAAACAACAAATAACAAAATTACATCAACAATTAGAGAACATTAAATGTACATTTAATGTGCTTGAATAATTTATATTGGACAAAATTGAGGAATTGGTAACGCGCTCGACTCAAAGTTTGGAGTTCCAAGGTTCAAATCCTGCAGAATGCAACTTTTTTTTACAAAAAAATTAGGCTGTGATTTCGGCGACCCCAGTGCTGATGAGACATCGGAAATGCGCATGAAAATTGGAAAATTCTAGGAAAACGAGTGCGGAACAAAAAGTGTGCAAAAAATGTGCACATAAAGATGCATATCAGAAATTTTCTTTTTGTAATTTCATAAACATTTTCAGCGTCGTAAAATAATCTATTAATTGCATGTTCGCTACATTTTCGTTTATTTTTGGCTTAGCTAGGTTGAAATGGAATTCTGGTTGAAAGTCATGTACTAGTCTTTCAAAATTCTTGCAATTTGCATATATTCGCAAAATTAACTGAAGAATTTTTCGTTTTTCTTTTGCAAACTTTAACTAACTAAAATGCTCCTCAAGCTTGAAGCTTTAGAAAGTAAAAATTTTAAGAAATTTTCTTTACAATTTTTCAACGCATAAAAAATATAACTCACACTTTTCACCTCCCAGAGTCTATTTTAATCGAATTATTTAACGAAATTTAATAAAAATAGCCCCTGTCTGCCCCAGGAAAATGATTTTGTGCAAAACAGTAAATCAATTCCTCGATGACGTTGATCGCGCTCAGTGTTGCTGTTAAAATTACTTTAGCTGAATTGTCCAAAGTTTTGCTAATTTAATTTCACGGACATTTTTGTAACTAAAAATATACATTTTTGAATAAAGGGAGTAAAACATCTTTTCAAGCACATAAAATGTAGGAGAAATCTGGTACAATAATTTCGAGCTTTAATGGCACAAAAAATGTGCATTTTATTCACATCAAAAATAGTGCTACATCACAAACACATTTTCTGTACATTAAGTTTGATGGTAATTGAGTATATTTTTTCAAGCACAAAAAATGCACAAGTAATATATTTCTGATCTGGTGCAATAATAATGTCTCAAAAAATGTGCTTTTTATTTACACAGGAAAATGTACCAGTTCACAGGCACATTTTTTGTATGCCTTATGTACAAATTCTCGACAACAATGAATTTTACACATTTAATGTACATTCAGTGGGCCACCTCATTAAAAAGTGTGGTCTGTGTTATCTGGGGTAGTGCAATGTGAATTGCGCAAAAGAGTTGAGAAGTTGGGTGATGACTTCTTTCAAGCGCTAACAAACGATATTGGTATCGATGGTTGCGACGAGGAAAGCTTCTCACTGCCGAAAACTATCCTTTAAATGTCATATCCTTGGTCAACGAAGCAGATGATCAGCGCAGTAGTGTTGCTAAGAAGCGACACCAAACGTTGAAAGGTCATACACCCACCAGATGGCACAGCGTTCTAATAATGTAGGAAAGTCTTGCACACAACGACTGGCTGTATCACGAACGTTGCATCGGTTGAGCTCAACGCACAGCCTAAGTGAAAGTGAATGGGAGTTGATCCAAAATTTGATTCATTTTCTGAAAGTATTTCGCTCTGCTGTTGAGATTTTCTCTTTTGATAGAAAGCCAACAAATTCGTGCACACTAGTCTTTAGGGCTGAAATTGAAAATGCGTTGATAGTTAACAGTAAAGTTCAGGGGCGCCGACTTACATATGGCGGGTGTGGCGGGTTTAGATTTAAGTCAGATAAAGCCATTGTTGAATTTGATTTTTTGAATTTGAAATGCAATATCAGAGAAGTGTTTTAAATTACATTCGAGTATTTTCAAATCATTTTTTTTTAATTACGCCGCCGCCGCCGAAAACAAATTTTTCGTGCGCCGATTTACGCCGCCGCCGAGACCCCCTTGCGCCGATTTTCGCCGCCGCCGAGAAATTTCGAAAAGTGCAATCGCCGCCGCCGAAATTTTTCGACCGGCGCACACCTCTAATAAGAATGCATTGAGTGATAAAAGAATTGATTATCCTTGTACAAAAATTATAATTCACGATTTTACGGCAATACAATTTATGAAAAAAGCTAAACATAATAGAGATCATTGTTTGGTTTTACGATACGTTTACTAAATTTTCTTATATCGCCATCATCGCCATCAAATGCTACGAATGCGAATTATGGCGCTTTAAAAAATGTTAGGTAACCGACTAATGATCCCTTTCACGAAATGTTACGTAAGCGACTGATGATCCCTTTTACGAAATACTACAAATACGAATTATGTTGCGCTTTAAAAAATGTTAGGTAAGCGGCTGATGATCCCTTTTACGAAATGTTACGTAAGCGACTGATGATCCCTTTTACGAAATACAACGAATGCGAATTATGTTGCGCTTTATAAAGTGTTAGGTAAGCGACTGATGATCTCTTTTACGAAATGTTACGTAAGCGACTTATGATCCCTTTTACGAAATACTACGAATGCGAATTATGTTGCGCTTTAAAAAATGTTATGTAAGCGGCTGATGATCACTTTTTCGAAATTTTACGTAAGCGACTGATGATCCCTTTTACGAAATACTACGAATGCGAATTATGTTGCGCTTTAAAAAATGTTAGGTAAGCGGCTGATGATCCCTTTTACGAAATTTTACGTAAGCGATTGCCTTTTGCGAGATGCTACTAATGCGAATTATGTTGCGTTTTATGCAATTTATGTTGAAGTTTGTTGACACTTTTCTATAAAATAAATGTTTTCCTATCGGTGAAAAAACTTTTCTTTTTTTTATTACTTCTTCCATTAGCTTTCTTTACTTTAAATCAGGTGAAATTTCGGCCACATTACTTTCCTAGCTAATTTTTAACTGTTTAGACACAAAAAAAAATGGCCCGGGTTGATAACGAAATAGCTAATTTTCCCTTTCACGTAATGTCACTAGAACCCAGGTGGATAACACCCAGGTGGGAATTTCCGCTTACAAAAATGTCACTTGTTCCACTACGCTTGCACACATGAAGAAGCATGGGTGCTATAATATCACCCTAATCCTAGTGCTGATTTCCTCAAAAAAAAATTCAAAACTGAACTTCGCTAACATTTTAATAACTCTAACGGATTATAGGGCACATAATCCATATGGGCAGCGTTAGATAGCTAAAAACCGTAGCTTTCCAACGTTACCCATATTAACTGTGTCGACGAAAAATTGTAGAAGTTACAAGCAAAAAAGTAAAAATTGATATTCACGAATTTCACTCACCATCTGGTGCACTTGGCCGAGCGGCCGGATATTACCCTGCATTATGATTAAGGATAGGCCCCCACATCTTCCTATGGTATCAAATCTTCCCACTTCAGGTGGGTAGGTAAACTGAACTTTTGCCCAAAAATTGTCCATAAGGTCAGCCCTCTAGTCCAAAAAAATATTTTTTGCTATTTTGTTGAGAAAATTAGGTGAAACATTTTTGTCCATGAATGTATGGGTCCTAGGCTTTGAGTATGGGTTCGACTGATTTAAGAAAGAGACAAATTTGCACATTTGCACATTGTGCAAATAGTCTCTTCTATATATTGTTGGCTATTTGCACATTGTGCAAATAGTCTCTTCTATATATTGTTGGCTACTTGCACATTGTGCAAATAGTCTCTTCTATATACCTTCGGCTATTTGCACACAGTGTAAATAGCCAACAATATATAGAAGAGACTGTTTGCACAATGTGCAAATAGCCAACAGTATATAGAAAAGACTAATGTGCAAATAGCCAACAATATATAGAAGAGACTATTTGCACACTTAGACGTAGTACTAATTCTAGTTTCCTTACCCAAAAACTTTTTGTGACATTTTGTGAAAGGAAAACTTCCTTACCTTCGTTACCTACCTAGCTTTTATAGCACTTTTTCGTGACATTTCATTAAAGCGCAAATTCCCTAGTTTCGTAGGCCACCTAGTTTTCGTGACATTTCGTAAAAGGAAAAGTTTCCCAACTTTGTTAGCCATCTAGTTTTTGTGATATTTTGTAAAAGTAAAAGTTCCCTAGCTTCGTTAGCCAACTTGCTTTTTGTGACGTTTCATTAAAGCGCAAATTCCCTAGTTTCGTATGCCACCTAGTTTTCGTGACATTTCGTAAAAGGAAAACTTTTCCATATACATGTACAAATACATATACATATCATGTACATATTATAAAGTTGATGAAAAATTACATTGAAAACTTTCTTCTTTATGTAAGAGTTTTGGTTGAATGTTGCGTCTTTCCATGTGCAAATAGTCTCTTCTATATATTGTTGGCTATTTGCACATTAGTCTCTTCTATATATTGTTATTATTGTTGTTTAATTTTCTAATTTAATTTGTTTTTTTTTTTTTAATTTTCATTTTTTTTAAAAGTGTTTATTTTGTTGTTCTCTCGATGCGACTTCATTTTTTTCAGAATATCTGCACCTCATTCGAAACTCTTCCCACTTCGAAAAGAGTATTCTCAATGAGATTTTCATATAAAAAACAACCTCTCTGGGCCTATCTTCAATGTGCGAGAGATCAATGTCCCTGGAATATGACGGCATTCCCCATACAAGTGAGACATAATATTCCAGCACCATTCACCACTCGTCCGAACACTTCACTGGGGTTTTGATTGAGACTTTTTTACTCGGGTAGTACACAAGTAGAAATGACTTGGTACAAATTCGTTGCAAACTCTAATTTCTCTAAGTGACTTTTTGAATATCTGCAAAGAGTATGTGAAATTAACGTAACGTAATTTAGCATTATTTAAGGAACTAAAGATTGGTTATGGAAATGTGTGCAATTTCTCTCGATTTTACCATAAAAATGTTGCAGTCAAAATTTTCGAGACCTGATTCGAACTGAAAAACTAAGTTAAATATGGGTCAATAGAAGTATGGGAAGATGTCGGTCCGATACTCTGAAATTACCGAAAACGTTGAATTATATTTGAGATTTTTTTAAAATCTGTTCTGCTTGCCTCCAAAATAGAACGTTATCACCTTTCTAGTGGCATTTCCAATTCATTGAAATTTTAATTTTATATGTCAATTTAAAACAGACACGCCGACGGCGCGCCGCCGCCGCCGATGTTTTGTAATTTATCACGCCGCCGCCGCCGATCAATTATATATCGGCGCACACCTCTAGGTATCGGTACTTTGACTTCGCACCTAAAGTAAAATTTTGCCTTAATATCCGCTGAGTATCTACTCAAAAAAAAACTCAAATAAATTTGAAAAACATTTTCTTATTTTGCTATAACAACATATGAATAGATGACAAGTAGTAGAGTTCCTTTATGTGTCTTTATGTACAAAATCTCATCACGGAAATTGTTACAAAGAAAGATTTTATGAGTGTTTTCTTCGATGAATTGAATTCGCGTCAAAAATCAGAACATTTCTCGTTTGACTTCTAAATTATTCATAGAATTTAATTGTTCAAACAATGAAAAATCCAAATGTCAAACGAAAGTTTTTATTATTTCGAGGCGTGTTGTTAAGTCAGAAAAAAAACACAGGGAAAACAACAGAAAAGATTTGACATTCATTTTCCATGTTTTGATGTGTACCGCCGCGTCATCGGTGGAATGTTTGAAAATGTAAAATTAGTTAAAATATGTTATGATCCTGAATTGCACATCTTCTATGTGTGAATGCTGTAAAACCGCAAACAAAAGCAAATTTTTGACTTTTTTGTATATTCTAAATTTTTTATCCTATATCACCAAAAATGTTGACAAATGAAAATGGCGCCGAACCGGAAATGCTATAACTTCGATTTCAATTTGGCAACGTTACGGGCGAAAATGATCTTTGGCTCCTGCACAGGCTTCTGTATCGGGCGATAGTTGTTGACGATACGCTTACTATCGTCCTTAGGACAAGATTGTAGGCTTCGGAATACGGCAATCTGCGGAAGTGTTTGCATTGAAAAAAATTATTTCAAAAGCCTTTTTCATTAGCTCACCTGTTGTTTGGATACATAAATTGGTGTTCGGTAAATAATCCAAGTGACACTTTCGAAGTACGGCGCAGTGGTCAGGGATCCTTTGTAGGTGTAATAATGTTTGCTCAATTCCTGCAGTCCAATCCAAGAAAGGCAATCTACGGATAAAATCTCAATAGTCAAAAATGTTGCTTTACGTAAAATGTTTGCAGGTACCAGAATCTAAAGCCGCTTGAGTAAAAGGTACTTGAACATTACGAATTCCTTCCGTAGTTTTCTTAAATTCCGGACAGTCTTTGTCGCCACATGCTTGAATAAAAAATGCCGTCACCGCTAGCCCATCAGGCTTGTCTGCCGCTTCCGTAAAACTGCTGTACTTGGAATTGTAGTGCACAGCATGCGCTTCCATCGAGTATTTATTTCCCTCTAGTGTATGCTCACATCCCGATTCGTCTGTGTCAGCCCAGTGAAAGTGCAATTGTTCAAATATGTAGCGTTCTTTCAATGGCCCCCCCAAAATGTAGGGCCGTTGTGGACGCCGTGCAAATGTTATCATCGCCGATGTGCCAGTATTTTCCACGCGAGCGGCACCTACTGCTTCCCAATGTCCATGATATTCCAGTGGCTCGACATCGTCCTTATAATTCGCTTCACGTGTACTAATGGCAATGGGTGATTGAACTGCCATGTTATATCTGCAAAAACAATAAAATCAGTCTCTCGAGTTTTGCACATTTTCACATCGTAAAATGAACTGAAGCAACAGTGTCTGTTAAATCAAACAGTTCTCGGTGTTCTTATTGAAAATTTTGTTATCCAATTCAAATCATTACTTTCCAAAGATGTCGCCAGAGCTATAATTTGCCATTGGGAATTCGTAAGGCCAAACAAACAACAGATTTAGCCGAAAAGTTGAATTACAAAAATAAAAATTTATGAGAAAAGTTGTTATTGACAACAATGCATTTACCTACTTTGATTGATTACTGGACACTGCGGGCTAAACGGGCACATGAAAAAGATGAGGCTTTCAGCAACTTTCAGATGTGCGTGCGGATCAGAAGAAGAAACGGGTATTCACGTGATATGCGAATGCTCCAAGTTCTTTCAACTGAGACGCAGGCTGCTGGGAGGCTACGTCGTGCAACTATCAGATGTTGTCCAACTTGGACCTGGTATTTTGGATAGGTTCTTGGAGTCAACGGCAAGGTTTGCATCATTTAAATGATGCTTGGGTTGGGAACAAAGGATTGCAAGATCTGTGTTCCAAGATCATTGACATGATCACCCGAAAGAATTGAAGATTCAAAGAATCAATAAAAAGTTGTAAGCTTGTAGCCTTTGACAGGAAGATGTGTATTCCTTTTGTACTGGTCGAGGTCAAGGTAAGACCACTGTTTGCAGAGAAACCTTTTACTGTCACTAAGAAACTCGTTTCAGCACATAGGACTAAGCATTTAAAAAATACAACTTTAATGAAAAACTTGTTCAGATGCCGTAAACACTTCGCAATTCCCAAATTAGAGATATGATGGGCTACCATGCACATTACACACACATATGGGCTTTATATGGCACCTTTTAGGAGCCCTGGCGCCCAAACGAGGCCGGTACCCCCCTTTTTTAAAATCTCATATGGCGTAGAAGGCCCACCCGAAGGTCCCTGCAAAATTTCAAGAAAAGTTATTGAGCCGTTTTCGAGTACGAGCCAAAAAAGTCAGTTTTCATACAAATGGCTCTGAAACTAACTAACTAACTAACCCACTACCTAACTAACAACGTAGGATGTTTCCATTAACTTTGGCTTCTATGAAATAGCACATTTGGTATGGAAAATGACGATTTTCTAAAGGTCATATTTTCGGATCCACTGCACCGATTTTAATGAGTAAAATGTCGATTTCAATCAAAATTTTACGTAAAATCCGAAAAACTAGGTCTAAAACTAGGGGGGTACGACGCAAGGGGACTTACGTCACGGGCGCATTTCTACCGATCGCACATGATTTCAAAAACTTATAGATAAAACAGCAATTTGAACACCTAACAATTTGAGTTTTCTTGAAATATGTGGCGTTGCGTAACACTACTGCCGTACCCTCTCCTCCCCTGTAACGTTGTGTAACGCTAAGCTCAGACCCCCTCCCCTCCCTCTCAGCGTTACGTAATTTATGAACGGCCTATTACCGAATATCCCGAATTTCTCCTAGTATTGCTTCTGGGCTTACGGGTTTTCATTTACTTTACATAAATTGGCTTCAATGGTGGAGAAGTGGCTCTGTGACGTCTTATGAGTAGGAAGGAGCCTTTGATAAACAGGAATTTTGACGTTATCCGCCAGGTGCTGGTTGAGAGGGGAGTGGGATGTGTGATAGTGAGATGGATAAGTAAGATGCTTAGAGCTAGAACGGTTGAGGCGAGTGTGTGTGGCCATAAGCTCAAGGGTAGGTCAAGGCTCTTCACAGTGTCGGATTTTGCTTGTACATACAATGCTTTATGGTGGTGGATTCTCTCATTTGCAAGTTCAACGAGGAAGGAATCTACGTACATGGCTTTTCAGTCGATTTGACGATTCTAGCCAGAGGAAAACTCGAAAGCACCTTAGTAGACCGAGTGAGAGCTGTTCTGAAAGTGGTGGAGAATCGGTGTCTGAGCGTCAACCCGACTAAGACTGATCTAGCGCTATTCAGCAGAAAGCTTTCGGGTTCAGATTTAGTGTGCAGCATCACGCTCTTTAGCGAGACCAAGGAACTGGCTCCACAGGTACAATAGCTAGGAGTGACACTTGGCGCTATGCAGAATCTCCTTCTGTAAAAACTAGGGCCTGAAGTCGAACGCCACACTGTGGTTGCAATGTTGTGATCAGGCCGATGCTTAGCGACGGCTGTGTGGTATGATGGCTTTGGCTCGAAGTGGAGTGGACGTGGTAGTTGCTAAGTAAGATTCGGAAACTAGTTTGCATTTGGATTACTGGCGCTATGAAGAATACGGCCATGGAGGAGATTCTGGCTTTGCTGTCCCCAGAAGTTCAGAACTAGAGACTTTGCTGCCGTAGAAAGTTTGGCGCAGAACGACATATCGGATCTCAATTTTCGAACTGGACACGCGAAGTTTGTCAGAATAATGTCGAATCCGACCTTTGGCACGCCAAGAATGGACTTCACATGGCGATGTTTTGTACGTACTCCCGTCAGGCGAATGTCGCTGGCCTGCGAGCCTACCCAGTCACTACGTGATCGAATTCACAGATACTTATATGTTCAGATAGCTATGAAATGCTCGGAGCAGTGGTATTCTGTTACCACTTGCAAGCTTTTCAGTTTTTTTTTTTCATTCACGCAAATTCACTCCGCCTCGCACGAAACAGATTAAACGATAAGAAATCTTATTCATTAAGCAAATACGATAACCAAATCTTTATATTTTTTACAAAACAAAACGTGACATTCAAAGTTTACCCGAAGCTTAAAAAAGCTTAAACACTGATTTACAACATCCATCATCAACATCAACCGAAGCACGTTATTGTAATGTTTCGTATTTGCGCGGATATCTATTTTGCACAGTGAGCTGACGTGATACGTTGATTAAATATTTGACGAGTAAAGGAATGAATTATTTCAATAGCTGACTTGACAATAGACTTAATCGACAGGCAAATTAGTTTCTTTGCCTTGAAAGTTTACTGCAATAGTGTAAGTTGCGATAATACCATACTTTGGAAAGGGAAATGCTACGCATAGACCGTGGAACCCACTTCGATAGACAAAAATACTCCCCATATGTTCCTCTATACATATCAAAACATTTTGTTTGGTATTTTTCATCTAATACATAATGTCAACACCAACACACTGCACATAAAAAACATGCTCTGAGGCATCGATCGTCTCAGAGTTCTAACTAACAAACCGACGAAACGAACGTAAACATTTTCAATTATTTTAGCTTTTGTAGGACAGCCCATTGAAATGTTTCTAAGGTTCTATCTTCTGATTTAGCTACTGACTTTTTTGACTAGTTACCGATTCGAAAGTGAACTTTACTAGAAGTGCGCAGGTTACCCGAAAATTACGGGCAGTCCGTAACACGACCCGAACAAGCGGGAGGGTTCAGATTTTTGTGTTAGTGTCAGAGGGTATGACAAAAGGGGAAAAAGTAAAAAATTTACCGTCCCGTGGTCTCTGATTTTCTTTTTACAATTTTTGTTTGTTGTTAGAGGACTTGCCTCACTGATACTCCAACATCAAAGTTAAATAAGTTCAAATTAATATAAGAGAAGCGTGTCGTAACGCTTCGACGTTTCTAAATGCAGATTTTACATATTGACACAAATCAAACGAGGAGAATATTAGGCGCGAAGAAAAATATAAGTCTTGGCATAATCTGTACAACATATGAATTCTTTGGTAGCAAATTGGCTAGTCCCAATCTTCATGGTTCAACATTCCAAGGTTTCTTGAAAATGCATTGAAATATTATGGGAGAGCTTTTTCTGAAAAAATTCCTCGAGGATTTTTACGGATTTTACAGAACTTTGATGAACAATTTGACGACAAATTTTTTTAATAAGTGATGAAGGATTTTCCGTCCCACTCCCGCGTTGAGACGACTACCTTTATACTATCACTAAAAGTATTTGCTTGAATCTAGAATAACAGACCTATAATCCTTAGTCATGAGTATGAGAGAAGCATTAGAGTTCTTAGGTACAGGAATCCTTGCGACTTCACCCGCGTCCTCTCATTTTCTTCGTCCATCGAAAAGGACGTTATGATCGAGTTGTTTAGTCAACGAAACAAAAAATGTGGCTCTTGCTATCTTCTCCCGGCAATACAATAAACAAACGATTACCTCATAAATCTTATAAATTACGCAGTACACTACTTAGTAACTACTTATGAGACAATGAGATAATAGCAACGTTTCGAATGCATCTTTTGATAGTCCGGCAAATGCTCACATAACACATAGTAACAAAATTAAGTAAACAGAGAAAGAAACAGATAAGAGAATACGGAAGCCACAATGTTTCCATACAGTTCACACAAAAAAAATAATAAAAAATTGTTCTCACTTGTATCTACTCACTTCCTTCCTTCGATTGAAACAACTTGCAACGATACTGTCAGAACGACTAAGCATAAAAATGTTTGTGTAGTCTTATATTATCTGATACACGTGAGCCATTTTAAAGGTACACATTTCTTATCAATCGTCACTGATACCAATCTCAATACTTAAAAATGTTATTTCGTGATAACGAACGATAAATAAGTGAATTAAAATTCACCGAAAAAATAATTCCACCTTTATATAAATGCATAGGTCCCAGCTGAGGCAGCGATTATTTGAATTTAAGCAAAACGTTGTGCATTTACTAAAAAAAGGAAAATATTTTAATCTCAGTCGATTTATAATGTGATATTAAGATGGGTTTTCGATTGAATTATGAGATTACGTGGGGATCGAGCAATGTGTTTTTGTATACGAGTGTCGGAATTTCTTACATAAACCTTTGTAGTCTATTTTCTTGTGCGATTTGAACACTACAGTTTAGCGGCGTGTTTGATTTTCAAGATAAACATTCTATAAGTTTCTAAGATACCAGGATGGTAGAACAGTTTTGTAACGAATTATTTTGTTTGTAATCAAATTCAGTTCAATTTGCACTTCAAACACAGTGGTTGATGAAAAATAGTGCGCTGGAATAGTAGAGTATTACTATGTAGTTGCAGTATATTCTACCCAATACAAAGAACGATCTGTAATTATTTCGTGTAATGGAGAAACAAATCAATAGTCATAACGACTCTCCAGTTGTTGCAGTGACTTATATGCTTTTTGCAGCAGATGTTGTTGGCAACAGTTATTTACGTCAAAAGTTCCGAAAGTAAAACACATGCAAGATACCCGCACTCAGCAGAATAGATGTTGCAAAAAGAATCGAACGTATCTGAATAAACATAACCAAAGACCCCTACGTATCAGAATAGATATGGCAAACAGGCTCGAACGTATCTAAATATACAAATAAGCAAACAATCCAATGTTTTCTGTTCTTTTATAACTGTAAGAATTTCAAAGATCCATAGAAATTACCCAAGGTAATGTCAAAGGCCCTACCGAAGTACGTCTCAGACCACTCAAAATCCTGAAACACGTATTCCCTTGAATTTAATTCTTTACAACTTCGCCTTTGGAACCAACTTTCTAACTCTCCCAATTATGGAAGAGGCCCTATACCAGAATTGGGTCATATTTCCAGTTTTGTGACATCAAATGCTTTCATTTGACATTGAAATTAACAATTTCCGTGCTATACTTGCTGAGATATTTGCGAAAAAGTTTCATCGACCCTTGAAAATTTCATGTCCGGCCTCCACTTCTTCGACCATATCTCCGGAACTACTTGGCCGATTTTGTTCATCTTCGAATTTGAATCATGGGAGGCATGTACCTTCCAGGGAAAAAAAGTTTAGGCTGATCGGTTGAGCCGTTTGGAAAAAAGTGGAAACGGACTGACGGACATTTTTTTTATTGCTGATTCGTCATCTCTAGACGATAATAGATCCATCCCACCTCGATCTACCCCATGTTACAATAAAATTGTTTGCAGTAAACGTATAGGCTTTGTACTTCGTACGGGTCCAAAAATCTTGTTTCTATCACTTTCGCATTGCTACAGCCGGTTCATTCCTTTTTTACCTAGTTTGAAGAAATAGAAGCGTACCCAGCAAATTAAGTTGAGGGAAACGTGAACATTGCATAGAAAAATTTGATTTTACCGGAAACCACGATAATAAGATGAAAGTTGGTATTTTATGTAATTGATTCAAAAGTTATTGTGCATCTCAAAATAAGTGATTTTGTAATACTACAGGCAATTAATGTTATGAATTTAAAGTTTTTTTTAGTCAAAAATAATTCCAAAAGTTAACTTAGTACACAATTCTTAACGAAATTTTAATATTTTTCTGATTTATCTGACCTTTTACCTCAAAAAAATTTTCCCACAAAAAATTGCAGGTTCTTTTCTTGTGAGGTTGAAATTTAAAACACTGCTTTAAGTAAGAAAGAAAGCTTCCGAAAATCGGCACACATTTACATAAAATGTTAGTTTTGTAACTTTTTCTTGTTTTTCCTCTTCTTAACAGTTTTCGCATATTATTTTTTTCACATATCGTTAATTGGTACTATTCACACAACGAATAGGAATTCTGAGGAAAATTTCGAAATTTTTCAGTAAAAGCTCTTGCCAGGAGAGTTTTACAATGATCCTGATCCTAGCGAATTTGCAGAAAAAAGTCACATTTGCCCAGTTGTGATTGACACATTGCACTCACCCATTTAAAAATTACTGTAGAAAAGCAAAAGGTGCCGTTTAAAAATTCTGTGTGTGTTTTTTCACATTTGTTTCACACATATATATATACATATATATAAATATGTGGAAAAAGTGAACGTTTCCCGCAACTTCCGGAACATTTGCCTTACCAACAGTTCATTTCAGTGGTGTTCACATCTCGACACAGTCCATCATAAAAAGAGATAATTGATGTCCAGTCATCGACAAAAGTTGATAGGTAGGCCAAGATGAGGAAATGTGAAATTATGTGAAATTAGAAAAAATGTGAAAATCACATGTGAATTTGCACCGATTTTTCGGAAGCTTTCTTTTCTACCCAAACCTATGCTTTAAATTTCAATCTCACAAGTAAAGTTGGGAAAATTTTTTTGAGGTAAAAAGTTAGTTACATTAATCAAGAAATATTAAAATTTCATTAAAAATTGTGTACTAAGTTACCTTTCAGAACTGTTTTTGACTAAAAAAACTGTAATTACATAACGTTAATTGACTGTAGTATTGCAAAATCTCTTATTTTGAAATTTCCCAACTAAGCAAAGATTTATAAGAACTTTTGAATTCAATTAAATTAAATAATAACTTTCGTCCTTTTATCATGGTTGCTAGTGCAATCAAATTTTTCTATGTGAAGTCCACGTTTCCCGCAGCTCCCCGAAATTTTGCTTATTTGGATAGAACTTTATTTGCTGGGTACAGTAAATTTTTTTTTCATTTTAAAGAGTGTCATCTATTTCTTTAAACTAGGCAAAAAAGGAATGAGCCGGCTGTATGTGTAACAAGCTAACATGTAACATTTGGGTTACGAAACAAAGGATCATCAGATCTGTGTTTCAAGGACCAGTAATGGACCGGCCCAAACTGATATATCTAAAAAAATATAAGAATGAGAATAGACTATTACCATACGATAAATAAATAAACGAGATTCTGAAGACGTTTGATTTTAGAACATGACGCTGGCTACAGCACCAGGAGTGGGAGTGCGATTTCTAAATTACCAGATTTTAGGAGATGTACTTATACACGCGACATCGTAAGAAAAATTGGTTGGCTTTGATTTTCGGTTTTAGACGGCAACCAATTTACTCACCACGGCAAATAATCAAAACCAACAATCGTAAGAAAAATTCAGGAAAACCATCATTCTAAATTTCATTTTCTGGAGTCTCTTTCGTAACCTATGCGATTTTACTATAACAGACAGGCAACCTACAGTTACCAGAATTTTAGTTTAACAACATGTTTGCAATTGAGTGAAACGTAACATTTTTAGCGCACACCTGATCTTTTTCCGGTACAATCATCACACAGAAACTATCATCTGAGACGACTATTCTTCATTCTTCATTTAATTTCAAAAATTACCGTCATGGAATATAAAAGTTATTTCTGTCGTAAGCTTTTTCGAAAGGAAAACCTTTTCATTATTGTTATGCAATTCGTTTCATTACCGTGTCATTTCATTTTCATTTCATTTCATTTCGTTTATTATTCACTTATTTGACAGTAGTAGGCAGCGTAACTCTAGTATGCCATACGGCAATTCGAAAGAGTTTTGTCAGATTTTTAAAAAAGGAAATGACAGCAACACATTTTAATCAATCATGTTAGATAAAACATTTCTAATCACCTCACACATTATGACCGATGAGTATTATTCCACAGAAAAATATTTGATGTATCGTAAAAGTAAAAAATCCAAATTTAGTGTAGTTAAGCTATAGATGAAGGACCCAGAGAACTCATAAATTTACTGCTCTCATGAAGAACCTTTAAAACACGTTAAACTAATAATTCCGGAAAGCACGTTGTGCGTAGGCATAGGCTATCGTTGATGTCATGATACTACTCATACCATGAGCACAATGTGCATCAATACTAAATTGTAGAGTTTCCATCCATTCAAATCGAAATTATAAAAAAATTTATCATTTACTGCAGATTATTATCTATCGAAGACACTACTTGCGCAAAGTAAAATCGGGTTTTAATTCATTTCTAAATTGATTGATTGATTTAATAATTGGTTGAGTGAAACTTTCTTACTTTTGTGTATAGGGGGTAGAGAAATCCAATAACCGCTTTTTTCGGTATTTTTTCTTATTCAAAAAAGTGTTGTCGGCTCCTAAATTTACTAAATATATAGATTATAGAGTCTTAAATCGCTGAATCGATTCTCTGAATGAACACATACTGAAGCTACACAGTTTGGGAAATGTAACGTAACGAACACTCGGCTCTTATTAAGTACACACTGCGATTTATATCACGTCAACATTTTTTCCCACTATATCGCATATGGCCAACAACTTTCTAGAAGATTGTAACTCGAATGAAGTTTTATGTTTGTGGATGGAAAATGAGTCATTACCGTCTCGTTCAAAACCGATTGTTTTGATTTTCCGGGTGCAAGCATGAACAATTTTGAAATGCGTTCCTGAGAAATTTGTTGTTCCTACGCGTGGGATGCATTCCTCACCTTCCGCTCGAAATACAAACTTTCCACACGTCACAACACACCCAACAAGCAGATGATTTTTCAATATCGTGTGGTAAAATTCCTCTAACTTCCATGTCTATAGGTATACCCCTAGGCCGAACGCCCAGGACCTATACATATACATTCAATATCGCCTTTGGCAGCCAGCTGCCTGTTATTACCCATCCATTCAAAGTACCCAAACCCTTGCCGCCTGCCCGCTCCACTGGCGAAACCCTAAGATTTTCCCTGAACTTGTCGTTCCTAATATAATTAACCCAATGCTTCCTCCGGTTAACTTTAGCTATTCTTCTCATGTCACAAACCTCAAGGCTATCAACAAAATACCCACAGTCCTTTCATCAGCATTTTCATCATCACACAGAATCGTTGCCCTGTAAATATTATGCCCGGAGCGGTAGCGGAGGGCGTGGCGCAGTCCCCACACCCCAAAAAAAGTTCAGTTCCCCCCTCCCCCATGTCCCGTCCCCCTCCAAATTACTTTTATAAAAAACTAAGTTGCAGCAGCTTTCAAACGAGCCCTCACTCATCAAAATCGGTTTAAAAATGCCTAAGATATCGAGGTTTCAAGATGACATTTTTCCATACATTCTTCGTTTTTTTATTGTTCTTATAATTATGAAAACTTTTTTTCTGATCTGTCGGTCTCTATCTATCTATTAATAATTTCCGATCTCGAGAACGAGACAGCCGATTTTGCTGAAATTTTCAGTGAACGTCAGTCTCGGCCCCAAATTTTAGGTAATGCTCGGAGTTTTCGAATTTTAGCTCCGGAATGACAATACCTAGAGAGTTGGTTTCTTCGGAAAAGTTTTAGAGTTTGATCAGGAGAATTTTTTGAGATCTTAAGGAAATGGCTGCCAACTGTCATAGCGGCGATATCTTAAATTTTCGTAAGCAATAAATTATACTTTTTTGGGTTTGCGAATTTTAGCTCCGGAATGACAATACTTAGGGAGTAGGTTTCTTCTAGAAAGTTATGGATTTTGAGAAGGAGAATTTTTTTAACATCTTCAGGAAATGGCTGCCAGCTGTCAAAGTGACGCCATCTTGGATTTATTGTTATCTTCCGTATCCCGTATAAATGTGTAGAATGTGTTCATTATGACTTGACTCTTTTGAGAAAATGGTTCCTAAATATTTGAATTAAGAAACCTGTATCAGTTGCCCCATTTTCAGACTGCAAACTACCTTCTTCTCAGATTAGCCGACATTTGCATAACCTTAGTTTGCTTTACAATTATCACAAACCCCAACATTTACCTTCCAACTGGCCTGCTTGATGATGATGGTTTTGTCCATCAAAATTATGAACAGAGAGAGAGAGAAACATTCGCTAATTTCTCTTCCCAAATTACATGAAATCGACTATCGGAAAGAAGGACCAGCCTCGACAGGTATCATGTTCCATGTATGCATTTCTCGAATCGTATAAGCAGGATGCAAAATTTCGTCAAAAAACTTCATACCTTATGACAATATACGCAGTAGTGGTGTAAACGCCGCCGTTAGTCTAACAAATGAAGAACACGTTTAAGCAATTGCAAACTAAGTGCATACAATAAAAGTATCGAAATCCAGTTTCTTAAACTGAAATTAATTTCGTTCTCAAAGTTTCAATTTTCGTTTTCGAAATGAAATTATATGTGACGGGATGCCTTTACAAAACTATGATGAGTGACAAGATTACAGTTTCTATAGAGAATTAAAATTTAGTAAATTGAAATTAATCGAGTGAATCGGAAATATTATATATTTGGTCAATGCCAACATTGTCACAGCCAAAAATGTTTGAAAAAAATTCACTGATGTACAAATAAATAAACGCAATTAATCAATCAATTACTCAATTTTTTTTTTTGCACTAGGGCCGATCATAGAACCGACCTAGAGCACTTACTTGATCCATGCTTACACAGACAGAAAAGCTCGCCTTTTTTTCTCTACATAACTGCACAAGAAACCTCACCACTAAAGGAATAGTCACGAAAATTCACCAAATATCGTATACGGACGCGTAGCGTTAGTTGGACCCACACTAAAGACCCTACACGACGAATCACACAACAGATTTTCACTACTTTTTCTCCTGATTTCTGGAAGTCCTTATCTTTCATTCACAACCTTGAAGACCGAATTCCCGTGATAATTTCGCAGAGATATAAGTCAAAAAGTTTCACCGACTTTCAAACAACTGCGTTTCTGACCACTTTTTCGTCAATTATATTTCAGGAAACAAGGTTTTAAATCGGATAAGATTTGCCAGATTTATGTAGGAAAAACACGTTGGACTTTAGTTGAGACTCAGTTTAACGGCCCTGACTGAGTCCAAAGGCTCAAAATCAAACCTTTCGAACATTTTTTTTAAATCGGAAGAGATTTAGTCGAGTTATGTATAAAAGGCCCAAAAACATTTAGGCGGCCTTAGCTCAGTGGCCCTTCGTCAAAAAATTCTCATCTACAACAACAGGGTTGCATTCGCTAACCAACTTTGTTAGCGTTAGCGTCGCTAATAAACTAATAAACTAATAAAAATACTATATACGCGAACTTAGTCCGCTAATCAGAAAAAATTTAGCGCGCTAATAGCGAACGCTAATCGGCACTAACTTTGAAGGTTAAGATATAAGTTGAGAATTTCAATTGAACGGAAGTATTGAAGCTCTTTTGAGGGGTTGAGAGATTTTCTCGACGGATATCACTCGTTTTGGTAGCACATAGGCTACGTTTTTTAAGAAAGCTAGTTTTTTGGACCAGCTTTTCAGGAATTTTCAGACTATAAAGCAATGATTCTTTCTCCAGTGTCTGATACTCTTTTTTAAACTATGAGTGAGAATAGCTTATCTATTTCTCGGTTTTTCTTGATCGTGGAATTACAAATTGAATCAAATGGATTTTTATTTGATTTTTCGATCAGAGAGAACTGGCAGTAACTGGCAATCATAGCTTGAGAATTTTAATGGAATTAGTTCGTCATTGTAATGACGCTCAGGTTGAACTTAACTAGAACAGTTGTGTTCTTGAACATATTTCAGAAGCATCAACATTTCGGCACATCGTGCCAATCGTCAGTCAAGTCATTCAACTTGATATGCTGATATGGGTGATGAACCGAAATGTTAACGTTCTGTATATGAACAATCTTCGGTGAAACTGGGACTAGCGAATTCTTACTGAAGATGGGACCCAGAAATCGGGGATATATAGAATACAATGTAAGACTTGCGGGAGATACTATTTTGGGATGACAATTCGGCAACTGTTCATACGTTTCAACGAACACCTCATGTCTGAAAAATGGAAACGAAAAACCGCAGTGGGGAAACAGATCGATGACACAAAACATGAAATCGACATTACTACCCTAAAACTAGTGGAAGAAGTACGACGCCTCTGGAACATTGAATTTTATAAGGCGATTCACATACACAAAAATGCTCATATGAATTTGCTAAACGGTGACAACGAGAATTAAAATTATTCAGAAAAAAGAGAACATTAGACACAAACATTATTGATTTCTCTCGATGACAACGACGAATTCTATGGTTGTGAATAAACTAACCCACTCTTGGTGCAGGAGTATGCAGTTAAACACATATTTATGCATAGAATTAAGGCATCACACACACTATTTGTTATCATGAATTTAGAAATCAGCTGTATAGTAGTTTGTTTATGTTTGTTATCGACCCTCTTTATAGTGTTTAAGATAAGGACTTTGTTTATGTAAAACCCTTATGTTTTTAGTCTTGACCATACCCTGTTCATGAAGATGAGAATGTGACTCTCGAAACCGGTCGGAAATTGTTTGAATAAATGGCATAAATTTCCGACGAAAAAAATTTCTAAAATATTTCAGGCGACTTTATCAGAAATAGATCAAAAGTTAGCGTAAATTTAGAAATGTGGCATAGATTCGTCGCTTTTACGGCAGACATGTTTCTATCCATTCTATATTTTAACAATCCACCACGAAAAGTTTGGCTGATTGGAACGTTTACGCCTTTTCAGCACACCTTTGTCGCAAGACCATGTGTATATCAGCGTGGTCATATATTGAGTGCGTAATTCTTTCGAAAATGCGGCCTTATATACACCTCGTTTGTTCGATTATTCAAAGAGAAAACTCTTTGACTTAGTAGATCCGTTGTTATGGTATTATTTGGAAGTACTGGAAGTATGCTGTTTGTATCTGCAGCTAATGAGTAAAATGTCAATTTCAATCAAAATTTTACGTAGAATCCGAAAAAGTAGGTCTCAGGGGGGAACGAAGCAAGGGGAAAAAGTCAAAACTTATGTATATCCGCCGTCTACGAAAAATTTCTTAATTTTTTGTACGTATGTGGACTTGCGTCACGGACGCATTGCTACCGCGCGCCCGTGATCTAGCCTACGTGAGGTCAAGACTGGAATTTATCAACGACTATTTCGAATCCATCTTCCCAAGTTTACATCGACGACCCATCTAAAAGCAGTTTGTCATTTATTTACTGAAGAGCCGAGCGAATGCGTCATCGTACAGACTGGCACCATACGAAGAACGATGCCAGCAGCTGAGACTGCAAAGTTTGGAAGTTCGTCGGTCCATAGCTGATGCAGTTCTAGCATATGATATCTATATTACATTATTACATTACTGACGACTTGATTACGCCTGAGTTTGTACGATATGAGAAGGTTTATAATTTTCGTGACACGACCATGCAACTGTTAGTTGAGCCGCACTTTCATAATCCGCGGTTTGTGCTTGTCTAATGAGCCTATTTTTTGGACCCGTACAAACAATTTTAATGTAACATGGGGTAGATCGAGGTGGCAGTTGGGGGATGCATTTATTATCGTCTAAATATGACGAATCAACAATAAGAAAAATGTCCGTCCGTCTCCACTTTTTTCCAAACGGCTCAACCGATCACCCTAAGCTTTTTTTCCCCTGAAAGACACATGCCTCTTATGATTCAAGTTCGAAGATGAGCAAAATCAATCAAGTAGTTCCGGAGATATGGTCGAAGAAGTGGAGGTCGAACATGAAATTTTCAAGGGTCGATGAAACTTTTTCGCAAATATCTCAGCAAGTATAGCACGGAAATTCCTCATTTTGGTGTCAAATGAAAGCATTTGATGTCACAAAACTGGGAAAATTTTTTTGTGGGAATCGGGTCAGGGGTCTGGGCACTGGGACAAATGGAATGGACGAAATTGAGTTTCTTGGCCATATACGAAAACAGTTTTTCGTCTACATTTTCTTAACTATGCAATATGGAGATTTACTGTCAAAGGCAAAGTTTTAGAGAATTGAATTTAAGCGAACACGTGTCTCAGGGTTTTGGGAAAATATGGCCCAATCGTGGTATATAGCCACTTCCATAATTGGGCAGGACGACCATTCTCTCTAAAACTATGATAGTTAGAAAGTTGCTTCCAAAGGCGAAGTTGTAGAGAATTAAATTTAAGCAAACACATGTTTCAGGGTTTTGGGGAAATATGGCTCAATCCTGGTATATGGCTAGGTAGTGGCTTACCCCTACTCAATTAAAATACACACACACACACACGTAGACATTCGTTCGTCACAACTCATATTTAACAGTCATTCCATCGTCGACTAGCTAAGTGTTAACACGTAATAAATAAATGTATAGAACATAAAAGTGCCGTTTCAATATACCAATTTCTACGCAAAAATTTGTCATTATGTATGGCGTATTTTTGAACAGGAAATCAAATTTTTGCGTATGACAGCTGAAAGCGTAGAAACATTATTACATTGGTGGGTCCGGCATTTGTGACGCATTTTTTTAATCAAAAATGAAAACATTCCAAAAGAATTTTTGCGTTTCAAAGCTTTAAGCGTCACCCCAAATTGATATCAGTTGTTTTGGAAGGAGGAAGAAGGACTTGCGTCACATTTGCCTTTTAAAAGGGTTTTTGTTGTGATATCAGTACTTTTGGAAGTTTCGGATACTACTTCCATGGGCGAAAATAATCACCTCAACTTCCTCTACAACATATCAAAAGTTTTTTTTTGAGCCGCTGCCGCCGCCAAACCGAGCCGCGGCGGCTACTACTTTCATGGGCGAAAATGATCCCCTCAACTTACTCTACAATATATCAAAAGTTTTTTTTTGAGCCGCCGCCGCCGCCAAACCGAGCCGCGGCGGCTACTACTTCCATGTGCGAAAATGATCACCTCAACTTCCTCTACAACATATCAAAAGTTTTTTTTTGAGCCGCCGCCGTCGCCAAACCGAGCCGCGGCGGCTACTACTTTCATGGGCGAAAATGATTCCCTCAACTTACTCTACAATATATCAAGAGTTTTTTTTTGAGCCGCCGCCGCCGCCAAACCGAGCCGCAGCGGCTACTACTTTCATGGGCGAAAATGATCCCCTCAACTTACTCTACAACATATCAAAAGTTTTTTTTGAGCCGCCGCCGCCGCCAAACCGAGCCGCGGCGGCTACTACTTTCATGGGCGAAAATGATCACCTCAACTTCCTCTACAACATATCAAAAGTTTTTTTTTTGAGCCCCCGGCCCATTTTCCGCCATTTTGGCGGTCACCCCTATACACTACACTCCCAACCCAACATCTTTCCCTTTGACACCAAACCTGTATCTCGAACACCCAACCATGTCTTATACAAAATATGCTTCCGTACACACACACACAAACAAATACATATGGGCTTTATATGGCGCCTTCTAAGAGCCCTGGCGCCCAAACGAGGCCGGTACCCCCCCTTTTTTAAAATCTCATATGGCGTAGAATGCCCAGCCGAAGGTCCCTGCAAAATTTCAAGAAAAGATATCGAGCCGTTTTCGAGAAAACTCCAAAAAGTGGGTTTTCATACAAATGGCTCTGGAACTAAGTAAC